>JAHRHZ010000249.1:9344499-9360967 GCA_024137785.1 Ginglymostoma cirratum
CTAGGCCCGAAACGTCAACCTTCCTGTTCCTCTGATGCTGCTTGGCCTGCTGTGTTCATCCAGCTCTACACCTTGTTATCTCGGGTTCTCCAGCATCTGCAGTTTCTGCTATCTCTGAAGCAAAGAAGGAAAGTTGGACTCTCTATGAGCTACCTTTGTTCATTTTATTCTGTGTGTGGCGCTTATGTACGAGTAACAGTTCACACTTTCCACTGCATTTTATTTTGAATGTATGTGACAATAAAGAATATCCAGTTTAGCATGAAGTAGTTCTTTTTGCTGGCAACTAATTATATTGACATGATAGACATTGTTACACACTCTGAGGAGGACCTGGAAGTTAAGTGCACCCCTCTGTAACCCTAAACTCTCCGCCCACAAGTGTGTATAGCATCACCATTATGCCACTCCCCACTATTAACACTTTCTAACCCATATACACACCCTTCTTTCTTAGACGGTTGCAAATTCAACTTAAAACAAACTTTTATCAAACAGGTCAACCCATAATTGGGTTATTTCTTGAAATAAGTCAGAGAACGACATGAGAAAGGCTGTTTGTGTTCTTGTGCCTGATGAATAAGCAGCTGACATTGCTTTAATCTGGAGTTGCTGAATAGATTGCACCTCTGTAGTTCAAGAGGGCATTTAAAACATTAAAAGCTTGCTCAAGCACTCGCTGTACCACATGGTGTGTCACACTGGATCTGTTCATTGTGCTGCTGAAGCCATTTTACCACCTGCCGCAACATTTTTGGCTTTGTCCTTGATACTTGAAAAAGGTATTTTGGCAGCAGGCTGAAAGCTTCTAGAACATAGAACATGGAACATAAAACATTACAGCGCGGTACAGGCCCTTCGGCCCTCGACGTTGCGCGGACCCTTGAAACCAATCTGAAGCCCATCTAACCTACACTATTCCATTATCATCCATATGTTTATCCAACGACCATTTAAATGCCCTTAAAGATGGCGAGTCTACAACTGTTGCAGGCAGGGCATTCCACGCCTTTACCTCTCTCTGAGTAAAGCACCTACCTCTGAGATCTGTCCTAAATCTATCACCCCTCAATTTAAAGCTATGTCCCCTCGTGCTAGCCGTCACCATCCGAGGAAAAAGGCTCTGTCTGTCCACCCTATCTAATCCTCTGATCATCTTGTATGTCTCTTAATTGCAAAGGAAATATCTTTGCAAAACTTGATAGCAGACAAACATTTTTCTTAAATTTAGTTCTGTTCATTCCGTGATTAGGCTAACCAACAGAGTTTATGGCAGACCCATTGGTCATGTGGAATAGCCATTCTGTTTCATGTGGGAGCTCCCAAGATGCTTTTCTTGTCTCGGCCAAAGACAGATGCAAGAGGTGACTTCATCTGCAGCAACATGAGATTGTGGTTTCAGCCTTGACAAGAGTATTGCGTCCATCTCTGGTCATTGCATTGTAGAAAGGCTGTGATGGTGTTAGAGAGGATGCAGGAAAGGTTAACAAGAATGGTTCATTGCATAGGGATGGATAAACTACATGCATAGATTGGAGAAGCTGGGTTTGTTCTACCTGGAGAAGCAAAGGTGGAGAGAAAATCCATTTGAGATGTTCAAAAGAATTGTTTTATGAGCCCTTGGGACATGACCATCATTGGCAGGTTAAATTTAAGGCCAATCCCTAGTTGCCCTTCATGAAATAGTGGTGAGCTGCCTTCTTGAGCCACTGCAGTCCATGTGCTGTCGGTTGAGCCACAGTGTCTTGAGATAGGGAATTCCAGTAACAGAAAAGGAACATATATATTTCCAATGGATATATTTCCAACTCAGGATGGCGAGTGGCTTGGAGGAGAACTTGCAGGCGATGGTGTTCCCATGTATCTGCTGCTTTTGTTCTTCTAGATGGAAGTGGTCGTGGGTTTGAAATGAACCTTGTCTCAGGAACCGTGATGAATTTTATTCCACAGTGCATCTTGTAGATAGTATATACTGCTGTTACTGAACATCACTGGTGGAGGGAATGAATACTTGTGGATGGAGTGCCAATGAAGCAGGCTGCTTTGTCCTGGATGATATCAAGCTTCTTAGAGTCATAGAGTTATAGAGTAATACAGCATGGAAACTGGCCATTCGGCCCAAACTGGTCCATGCTGGCCATGGTGCCCACACAGCTAGTTCCAATTGCCTGCATTTGATCCATATCCCTGTAAACCCTCCCATCCATGTACCTATCCAAATGTTTTTTTTAAATGTTGCGATTGTACCTGCCTCAACCACTTTCTCTAGCAGCCTATCCCATATACCCACCACTCTCTGCACGAAGAAGATCCCCTCAGGTCCTTTTTAAATCTTTCCCCTCTCACCTTAAACCTATGCCCTCTAGTTTTCAATTCCCCATCCCTGGGAAAAAGACTATATACATTCATCCTATCTATGGTCCTCATGATTTTACACACATCAAAAAGGTCACTCCTCATTCTCCAACATTCCAAGGAATAAAGTCCTATCCTGTCCAACTTCTCCCTATAACTCAGGCCTACCAGTCCCGGCAATAACTCCATAAACATTCTTTGCACATTTTCCAGTTTAACTATGTCTTTCCTATAACAGGATGAACGAAACTGTACACAATACTTCAAGTGCGACCTCATCAATGACTTATACAACTGTAACATAACATCCCAACTCCTATACTCAATGCCTCGACCCATGAAGGCCAGCATGCTAAATGCCTTCTTCACCACCCTGTCTAACTGTGACACCACTTTCAGTGAACTATGTACATGTACTCCTCGGTACTTCTGTTCCACAACACTCCTCAGGACCTTACCATTTACTGTATAAGTCCTACCTTTGTTTGACTTTCCAAATTGCAACACCTCACACTTATCTGTATTGAATTGTATTTGTCAATCCTTAGCCCACTTCCCCATCTGATCAAGACCCCTGTGTAATTTCTGATAACCTTCGCTATCAACGATACCTCCTAATTTTGTATCATCCACAAACTTAATATTCATATCCAGATCACTTATGTAAATAACAAATAACAAAGGCCCCAGCACTAACTCGAGTGGCACGCTGCTAGTCACAGGCCTCCAGTCCAAGAATAAACCTTCAGTCATCACCCTCTGCTTCCTGGTCTGAAATCATGCAACACCAGATTTATTTGAAAACACAAGTTTTGGAATCTTACTCCTTCTTCAGGTGTTAGTGAGAGAGAAGTCCTCAGACACTGAATTTATAAGTAAAAGGTTAAAGAATCACACCACTGATGTGGATGTACTAGACAAACCTAAGATGTTGTTAAATCTTTAATCAATTAGAAGGTTTTAATTGATTAATATGTAAGCCCCTGAATTCCTTTGAAGTCACTGTCCTGAGAGAAGGAAAGATTTTTTCAGTGTAAAGAAGAGGTGACATTTTAGGTCAGACAATGCATGTTAGGTGTGAGGCCTTGTTTAGAATCTGTGTTTTAGTTTGGAGTCAGACTGGCTTTATTTCTAAAGTGGGAATTTATAAAATGCCACATTGACTGACTGTCTATAAATTGTCTGCTTTTTGAACAAAATAGACTGAATCTGCAAATACAAATTCACCCCATACATTCACGTGTGTGTGTGTGTGTGTGTGTGTGTGTGTGTTTACGTGTGTGTGTGTGTGTATACTTAAGTGACAGTGTGTGCACGAGACAGGATCTGTGTGAGAGAGAGTGTGTGTTTACGTGTGTGTGTGTGCGTGTGAGAGAGACAGTATGTGTATGAGAGAGGATCTGTGTGTGTGTGTGTGACTCACACACTCTCTCTCTCTCACACACACACATTCACACTCTCACACACCCACCTATAAATCTATGGGGTGAATCTGTATTTGCAGATGCTTCCTATTTTGTTCAAAAAGCACACAATTTATAGACAGTCAGTCAATATGACATTTTATAAATTCTTACTTTGGAAATAAAACCAGTCTGACTCCAAATGAAAAAAACAAACAGATTCCAGACTAGGTCTCACACCCAACATGCATTGTCTGACCTAAAATGTCACCTCCTCTTTACACTGATAAAACCTTTAGTTCCCTCAGGACAGCGACTTCAAAGGAATTTGGGAACTTACATATACCTATTAATCAATTAAAACCTTCTAAATGATTAAAGATTTAACTGCATCTTAGGTTCGGCGAGTACATCCTCATCTGTGGTGTGACCCTTTGATCTTTTACTTATAAATTCTGTGCCTGATACTATCTCTCACACTAACACTTGAAGAAGGAGTAAGATTCTGAAAGCTTGTATTTTCAAGTAAACCTGGACTGTAACCTGGTGTCATGTAGTTTCGGACCTTGTCCATCCTAGTCCTACATTGGCACCTCCACATCGTCTCTGCTTCCTACCATCGAGCCAATTTTGAGTCCAATTAGCTAGCTTTCCCTGAATCCCATGCAACCTAACCTTCATGACTAACCTGCCTTGTGGAACATTGTTAAAGACCTCACCAAAATCCATACAGACAACAGCCACTGTCCTACCCACATCCATCCTCTTGGTTACCTTTTCGAAAAACTCTAAAAGATTTGTCAGACATGACTTCCTGCTCACAAATTCATGCTGACTATCCCTAATCAGACCTTGACAATCCAAATGGTTGGTTGATCCTGTCCCTCAGTATCTTCTCCAATAATTTTCCTACTACTGATGTCAGGCTCACTGGCCTGTAGTTCCCTGGCTTGTCTTTGCAACCTTTCTTAAACAATGAACAACATTAGCCACCCTGTGGTCTTTTGGAACTTAACCAGTGGCTAAAGATGAAACAAAAATCTATGCAAGGGCCTCTGCAATTTCTTCCCTAGCCTCCCACAACGTCTGAGGATGGACTTGATCAGGCCCAGAGGATTTATCCACCTTAATGTAATCTCAGGCTTCAAACACCACCTCTCTGGCAATGTGTGTGAGGTGCAAAACATTCCCACTTGTTCCCCTTATTTTCTTAGCATCCATGATTCTCTCCTCAGTAAACACTGACGAGAAATATTCATTGAAAATCTCCCCCATCTCCTGTGGCTCCTCATAAAGATGGCCATGCTGATCTTTAAGGGGACCGATGCTCTCCCCAGCCACCCTTTTACTCTGAATATAGATAGAGAACTTCTTGGAATTATCTTTAACCTTATCTGCCAGATCCATCTCATACTCTCTTTTTACTCTTCTGATTTCCCTCTTACGTGTGCTCCTACACTTCTTATAATCATTTAGGGATTCTTGTGTGTGGTTGGAGCTGCACTCATCCAGGAAAGTGGGCAGTATTCCATCAAATTCCTGATGCGTGCCTTGTAGATGGTGAGCGGGATTTGGCACTATGTAAATGCAAATCCTTTTTTTCAGCCTTCCTAAAGAAAGAGGTAAATGAAAGCGATTTGACCTCTTCCCTTCCATGCATTGCTTAAAATTTATCCCATGGTGCACACAGCTCCTGAAGAAAAGTGTGAAAAAATCTTTCCCTACAACAATACCTTGTTATTATTTCAACACACAATTCTAATATTCAACCTGGCTGATTTCTTTGCAGAGACAATAATGCTATAGTCCCTGTAGCACATCAACTATTGTATTCCGTGGAGTATTTGATTATCTCTGTTTGTACTTATTCCTTTTTATCTTCAATTCCCTTCATAACCAGATATTCATCAAGCTCATTTTTGAACATAACATTGAATGCCTTGGCTTTGTTTGTGCTATTGTTGTTCTCTTGGCCTCAATCCAAGTTCATAAGCTACAATTTCTATCAACAGTTCATGCTCTCCTGCTGTCTCCGAGCAAGTACAGTTCCGGTTTTGTTCTGGCTACTTTATACATAAACTCACTTCAGAGTGGCATATGATTCTTCCAATACCCTGGGTCCACTGTTTTAAATGGTACTTCCTGGTCGTTGGCCACAGATTGACATTGGTGCCAGTGACAGTATTGTGAATGACTTTTTTTTCCTTTCCAAAGCTTCAGCTACCTGATTTAGAGATAGCGGGAACTGCAGATGCTGGAGAATCTGAGATAACAAGGTGTAGAGCTGGATGAACACAGCAGGCCAAGCAGCATCAGAGGAGCAGGAAGCCTGATGTTTCGGGTCTAGACCCTTCTTCAGATCCTGCTCCTCTGATGCTGCTTGGCCTGCTGTGTTCAACCAGCTCTACACCTTGTTATCTCAGCTACTTGATTTGATCTTGTTCTCGGTCATTCTGGTTCTGTAATCTGTATCTGTACCTCTGAATGTGGAGACCACAGATTCAAAGCCCACTCTAACTTCATTCCTAAGTGAGTGTCATATTACCTAAAGTGCTGGCCTTTGAATGAGACATTGAACCAAGTTCCCATCACTCTGTTACATTCCTGTTTGTTTTCTTGGGCCTTGTCTCACATTATTTGGAGTCATCACAATGCTGGTAAATCACCCATTTGCTGTCAGTCACCTGTTACATTTACAACTCCATTAGGTTTAAGCCTCCTGCCCCTGGGTCTATCGCCTTGTCTTAGGTCTTCCTCTTCTGCATCTTCAAAGCAGTCCCATCTTCATCACTCACCTCATTGTATTCCCTCTCTCTCCACAACAGATGGCCAGACCATAGAAATCTCTTCTCAGCCACTTTTCTCAACACTCCCACAACCTTCACTGACCCCCGACATGTTGATCCATTCCCTTTATCAGAACATGGTGGAAAGCTTCCAGGGAAGATAATCTTTTTTTCTAAAATATTGATTTATAGGATATGCAGGTTGACAAAATGATGCATTGCTTCTATATTCCATGTGCTATATACTATATGTACAGCAGGTACACGGGGATGGAAGTGGCATATTCTGGTGTGAGGGGTTTTGAGGGGTGATCTTATGGAAGTTTATAAAAAGATCAGGGGCATGGATAGGGTGAATTGCCAAGGTCTTTTCCCCTGGCCAGGGGAGTTAAAAATGAGAGTTCATAGGTTTAACATGAGAGGATAAAGATTTAAAAGGGACGTGAAAGGTAACTTTTTCATACAGAGGGTGGTTTGTGTATGCAATGAGCTGCTAGAGGAGGTGGTGGAGGCTGGTACAATTACAACATTTAAAACAACAACTGGATGGGTACATGAACAGGAAGGGTTTAGAGGGAAGTGGGCCAAATGCTGGCAAATGGGACTAGATCAGGTTGGGATGTCTGGTTGGCATAGATGAGTTAGGCTGAAGGATCTATTTCCATGCTGTAAACTTAATGAGGCTTTAAGAAGGAAGAGGAACATTACAGATAAACTGACTAAGTCAGCAGGGACAATTTCAAAGGGCGCCTGCTGATAAAGTTACGTTATTCTACGCCTGTCATCTGTGTGTCAATTCTTTGTAGAGTCAGCGACAAAATAATTCCACTGAAATGGATGGAACATGTAAGGAATAATTGGAGGTGGATTTGTATAACGTACTGTGTGCCCATCAAATCAAGTCTTGTCAGGACTGAAGAACAAGATATTTCTCTTGATTTTACTTGTGGCCTGAGATTGGAATGCTCTCAATGGTTGGGCATAGGACACTTGGGACACTGAATAAAATAACACTTGTTAATAAAACGAATCAACAGTAAACTTACTTTCACACAAATCCAATTTAGTATTGCTTTCTCACAGGAAATGGAGTGGAGTGCTTAAATTCAGATGAGAGGCGCTGGTGCTTTGAGACAAACGGTCCTAAAGGCACATTGAGGAGAAGGAATGTGCATTTCTGAGTGAAGTCACTGCTGTGGTGGAGGGTAACGAAGGGTCCAACTTGTACACAGCAAGATCCCATAAAATGCAATGCAATTTGTTGCACAATCTGTTTGTTATTTTAAATATATCAGTTTCTGCACTACCTAATTTGCTGAACAACATGGAACACAAGAAATACACACAATCTGTGCTCATCAATTAACCCTGTAAGCTCTGGTATCATTCTGGTCAATTTGTGCTGTGTCCCTTCCAGGTCGAGTCTGTTTCTTATGATTTGACTCTTAAAACAGATAGAAAGGTTCTGATCAATTCAGCATAGTTAGGCGTGGCATGCCCTTTTGTTTTACACTCCATTCAGATAAAGGCCAACATTTCATTGGCCTTTCCTTGATCTTATTTTCAGAACAGGAGTAGGCCATTCAGCTCACAGGACTCACAGCTCCATATTTCAACTAGATCATAGCTGATCTTTGACTTCCATTGTCATTTCCCGCACTATCTCCACATCCACACTAGTGTTTAATATCTAGAATTCTATCAATCTCTTCCTTGATTATACTCAATGACTGAGTCTTCCCAGCCATCTAGGGTAGAGAATTCCAAAGCTACATGACTCTTTAAGTACACATACCTGAACAATTTTTCAAGACTGCCTGGTAGTTGTCGGTGTTGGAGCTGTACTGGAATAACTTAGAAGGGTGTGACTAGCTCTGGAGTACAGGCTTGCAACACTATTGTTGGAATGTTGTTAGGGCCATTTTGTGCCTTCAGTTGAAACTTAGAAACATAGAAGATAGGAGCAGGAGGACGCCACTTGGACCTTCAAGCCTGCTTTGCCATTCTTCACGGTCATAGCTGATCGCCCAACTCAATAGCCTAATCCTGCTTTCTCCCCATAACTTTTGATCCCATTTTCCCCAAGTGTTATATCTAGTCACCTCTTGAATACACTCAATGTTTTGGCATCAACTACTTCCTGTGGTAATGAATTCCACAGCTCACCACTCTTTGGGTGAAGAAATGTCTCCTCAACTCCGTCCTAAATGGTTTACCCCAAATCCTCATACTGTGACCCCTGGTTCTGGACACACCCACCATCGGGAATATCCTCCTTGCATCTACCCTGTTCAGTCCTGTTAGAATTTTATAAGTCTCTATGAGATCCCCCCTCATTCATCTGAACTCTAGTGAAAACAATCCCAATCTAGTCAATCTCTCCTCATACGTCAGACCCGCCATCCCCAGAATCAGCCTAGTAAACATTCCTGACACTCCCTCGAGAGCAAGAGCATCCTTCCTCAGAAAAGGAGACCAAAACGGCACACAATATTCCAAGCATGTCCTCACCAAGGCCCTGTATAACTGCAACAACACATCCCTGCTCCTGTCCTCAAAACCTCTTGCAATGAAGGCCAACATACTATTTGTTTTCTTTACCGTCTGCTGCACCTGCATGCTTACCTTCAGCGACTGGTGTACAAGGACACCCAGGTCCCACTGCACACTCCCCTCTCCTGATTTACAGCCATTCAGGTGGTAATCTACCTTCTTGTTTTTTCTTTCGAAGTGAATAACCTCACATTTATCCAAATTATACTGCATCTGCCATTGATTTGCCCACACACCCAACCTGTTGAGACCATGCTGAAGGATCTCTGCATCCTTGTCACAGTTCACCACCACCCCACACCACCCCATCCTCACCCACCCAACTTGGTATCATCTGCAAACTTGGAGATGTTACATTTTGTTCCCCCATTTTGACTGAACTGAATTGGCTGCACTCTGGGATCTGATGTGGTGACCTTATAGAGGAGACTGAGGAGGATCATCAATTCTGACTGGACATGATTGAAACCTGTTGCAATGATGATCTGGTCTGCTCCACTTTTGAGGAAATGGATCTTGTGGCTCCTTGTGCTCCTGCTAGTTGTTTGATTGCCCAGGTCTATCACAAATGGGTGGAGTCCAAGGTCAATGTTGAGGACCCTCAGGTCTACTCCCTTTTGCTCATCCACCATGATGCCATCACTTTGGTGGGTCTTACTCATTGGTGGGGCAGGACAAATTTAACCCGATAAAGAAGCAGTGCTCTGAAATCTTGTGATTTCAAATATATCTGTTGAACTATAACTTGGTATCGTGTGGCTTCTGATTTTGTCCACCCTAGTCCAACACCAGCTTCTCCGCATCATGAGTATAACTACGTCAACTTTTGCTCAAGGCCCCCAGATATTGATAAGGAGTACTTTGCAAGATCAATGGCGCTAGGCTTGCCTTTGTTGTTTCCAATTCCTTGGCTGATTCTGGGCTGTCCCTATGGTTTTGTTGCTTTCCTTAGGCTTCAAAGAGGCTTTGAGACAAGCGAGTGATAAGGCATTTAAGAGTCAACCAAATTATTAGTGGATCTGGTGTCAAGTGTAAGCCGGATCACAGATTTCCTTCTTAAAGGGCAACAGTGAGCCATCTGAGTTTTTAACATTAACTAACATTTTAACTAACATTATTATCAGGGTTACCATGAGGCCTACATTTAAATTTTTTTTTGATGTTTTATTAATTGAAGTCAAATGTCAAAATTTGTCATGGTTCAGTTCAAACCAGAGCATTAGCCTGGCCTCCTACTAATCCAGCAACATTTCCAATGCACCATCAACCCATCTGTCACTATGTGGGTTGGTTTATGAGAAGAGACTGTGTAGACTGGGATAATATTCATTGGAATTTAGAAGAATGAGGGGAGGATCTTATAGAAACATATAAAATTATGAAGGGAATGGATAAGATAGAAGCAGGGAGGTTGTTTCCACTGGCGGGTGAAACTAGAACAAAATTAGGGGGAAGCAGATTTAGGACTGAATTGAGGAAGAACTTCTTCACCCAGGGGGTTGTGAATCTGTGGAATTCCCCGCCCAATGAAGCAATTGAGGCTTCCTTATTGAATGTTTTTCAAGCTAAGACAGACAATTTTCTGAACAGTAAAGGAATTAAAGGTTATTGTGGGAGGTTGGGTGAGTGGAGCTGAGTCCATGAAAGGATCATCCATGATCTTATTGAATGGCGGAGCGTGCTCAAAGGGACAGATGGCCTACTCCTGCTCCTGGTTTTTATGTTCTCGTGTTTTTGCTTGTTGCACTTACACACTAACTTTCAATAACTCAAGAACAAGGACACCCAGATAAGTGTCATCATTTACCAATCTCGCACAAATAGTCTACATTCCACAAGAAATGAAACTGCCACAATGTTTGCAAATTATATTCCACTTTTGTTTTATTTATTCACGGGATGTGGGCAGTACTGGCTGGGCCTTCATTTATTGCCCATCCACGGGTGCCCTTGAGAAGATAGTGGTGATCTGCCTTCTTGAACCACTGGAACCCATTTAGTGTAAATAGATCCACAATAGGATTTTGACCCAGTGACACTGTAGGAACTAAAATGAGGTGCAGAGCAGGGTGAACACAGCAGGCCAAGCAGCATCAGAGGAGCAGGAAAGCTGGCGTTACTATCTCAGGAACTACAATATATATCCAAGTCAGGATGGTGAGTGACTTGGAGTGGAAGTTGCAGGTAGTGGTGTTCCCATGTATCTACTGCCCTGGTCCTTCGAGGTGAGAGTGGCTGTGCATTCAGAAAGTGCTGTCTAAGGATCTTTGGTAAATTTCTGTGGTATATCTTCTAGATGGTTCACGTTGATGCTTCTGACTGTTGGTGGTGGAAGGAGTGGATGCTTCTGGGTGTGATTCTAATCAAGACAACTGCTTTATCCTGAAAGATATTAACTTTATTGAGTATTATTGGAGCTGTACTTGGAATGACATCCCTAACTTGCTTTCACAGCGACAGTATCCTTCGCACAGTTCTGGTTGGTGCATCATAAGAAGGATGTGGAAACTTTGGGAAGGTTGCAAAGATGTTTACCAGGATGTTGCCTGGATTGGAGTGTCCTAGCTGTATGGAGAGGTTGGACAAACTTGGAATGTTTTTGCAAGAGTGTCAGAGGCAGAGGGATGACCTGATAGAAGTATATAAAATTATCAGAGGCATCAATAAGGTGGATAGTCAGAGTCTTTTTCCCAAGGTGGAAATGTCAAATACTAAGGGCCATAGGTTTAAGGTGAGAATGGAGAAAGTTTAAAGGAGATGTGTGAGGCAAGTTTTTGACACAAATGGTATAGATGCCTGGAATGCACTGCCAGGGGAGATGGTAGGCATTTAGCAAAGTTCAAGAGGCATTTAGACAGACATGTGAACAGGCAGAGTATGGAGAGATACGGACCATGTGCAGTCAGATGGGATTAGTTTAGAATGGCATCATGGACTGCATGAACATAGTGGGCCACAGAGCCTGTTCCTATGCTGTACGGTTCTACGTTTGGTCAGTATTTATATGTCAAGGCCAGTTGAGTTTCTGGTCAATGGTTACCCCCAGAACGTTGATAGTGGGGGATTCAGTGATGGTAACACTATTGAATGGCAGGGGGTGGTGGTTAGGTTCTCTCTTGATTTTTTAAAATTCATCCTTGGGAAGTGGGCATCATTGACTAGGCCAGCATTTATTCTCCATCCCTCATTTGGAAAAAGTTATTGCCTGGCATTTGTATGACATGAATGTTACTTGCCACTTATCAGCCCAAGCCTGATCTAGTCCAGATCTTGTATTTTGACATTATTTTTAAATTTTCTTTGATTCATTCTCAGGATTTGGGCATCACTGGCATCACTGGCATCACTGGCAATAAATCACTATGATTTATTGCCCATCAATAATTTTCAAAAAGTCAGTTAAGAATCAACCACATTGTTGTGGGTCTGGAGTCACATAGGTGCCAGACCAGTTTGGGAGATCAGATAAGACTCATGGAGTGGTAATTGGCAGAGTGGGATTTGTCCTGCTTTTTGTGAACAGGACATTCCCGTACAATTTTCCACATTTTCGGGTCGATGCCAGTGTTGTAACTGTAGTGGAACAGCTTGGCTAGGGAAACAGCAAGTTCTGGAGCACAAGTCTTCAGTACTATTGCCGGAATGCTGTCAGGGCCCGCAGCCTTTGCAGTATCCAGTGTCTCCAACTGTTTCTTGATATCACGTGGAGTGAATCGAATTGGCTGAAGACTGGTATCTGTGATGCTGGGGACCACTGGAGGAGGCTGAGACGGATCATCCATTTAACACTTCTGT
Organism: Ginglymostoma cirratum; assembly: GCA_024137785.1. NCBI lineage: Eukaryota > Metazoa > Chordata > Chondrichthyes > Orectolobiformes > Ginglymostomatidae > Ginglymostoma > Ginglymostoma cirratum. The sequence continues at coordinate 9,357,392 of JAHRHZ010000249.1, forward strand.
TTTAGGACCTTATGAATGCTTCAATCTTATATTTTGCGCTGATCTTCTGGGCTTCCCCCATCATTGACAATAAGGATATTTATGGAGCATCCTCCTCCAGAGAGTCGTTTTATTGTCCTTCCATCAACATTCACAACTGGATGTGGCAGGACTGCAGAGCTTAGATCTGCGCCGTTGTTTGGGGAACTCATCAAGCTCTGTTTTTCATTTGCTGCTTATGCAGTTTGATGTGTAAATAGTCCTGTTTGGTGGCTTCAATTAGTTGACACAGAGATTTTGTCAGCTGTGAATCTGCATGAACCATTCTAGAATCTTTCAAAGGTTGGAAGATGGACATTCTTTCCACAACCATCTTGTTTAAAACTCTGGAATGCTCCAGGAGATACATTAAATTTCAGTTGGTATTGTTTCTCCAGTACGACTTTTTAAAAGAAACATACAATTTCATGAGATGTATACATCACCTGGCCAGTATTTGTTGCCCATTCCTCATCGTCCTTAAATCTTATAGGTCACCGTGCTACTTCAGAGATGATCATATCACTGTATGAAGCTCTGGATGGGTCAGATCTTTTGAGGGCAGCAGATTTCCTTCTCTAAATGATGTCTTTGATCCTGGCAGATTTTTACAAGAATCACTTGTACGGACCAAATTAGAAGAGACACACAAACTCATAAACGACACCCTCACCGGAATAAAATTCACCAGAGAGGAGGAGAAGAACAAACAACTCCCCTTCCTGGACGTCATGGTAGAGCGCAAGACAAATGGAGAACTGCAAACGAAAGTACACTGAAAAACCACACACACAGATCAGGTACTGAACTTCAACAGTAACCATCCCAGCACACACAAACAAAGCTGCGTGCGAACACTATCTAAAAGGGCAACAACATACTGCAGCAACAAGGAACTATGCCAAGAGGAGGAGGAATACCTCTTCCAAGTGTTCGAGGATAATGGATATCCAAAGAACTGGGTCAGGAGATGCCTACAGGCACAGCATCAGAAAGATTCTACACGCCCCGACACACTCATCACACTACCCTACATCAGGAACACATCAGAACTCACCACAAGACTTCTACGACCGCTGGGCATCAGAGTGGCACACAAACCCACATCAACCCTACGACAAGTGCTCACCCGAACTAAAGACCCACTCCCTGCCATGGACAGGACCAATGTCATCTACAAGATGCCCTGCAGAGACTGTGAGAAACACTACATCAGACAAACAGGAAGGAAACTAACAGCAAGGGTACATGAACACCACTGGCTACAAAAAGACACGACCAATACTCACTCAAGGACAAGGAGAACCACGACTTCGACTGGGACACACCAAGATCCTGGGATAGGCTAGGCAGAGACAAGCACGAGAATTCCTGGAAACATGGCACTCCATGAAGCAGGCTATCAATAAACACATTGAACTAGACCCCATATACATTCCACTACGGAGGAAACCCGGAAGTGAGGCAATCCATCGCAACGGACCCCAGAATTTAAAAACCAGGTGGGAAAACACACTGACACTTCATCAGAGGCTGCACTGAGGATGTTACCCAGCATGGTAATGAAATGTCTGCAGAACAACAAACCAGCTCAGCGAGCCAACCAACCTCAACATATCAAAGGTCTCTTAATTATTGACCCAATGACATTCCCACTACCTCTCCACCTTCCACCGTTTCATTAGTACTAGGTACTTTCATACTTGCTAGCCGTTTAATTGGTGAATATTTAAAGAAGGTGTGTGAAGTTTACATTTCTGGAAAGGCACTGAACACGCTAGGATTGTGCGAAGCTGGTTTTGAGGTATAGGAGCGAAGTGCACAAACCTCCAAACAACCCACCTACTTGACTCTTCAAACATCAGCTGCCCCACAGGTGGTAGATTCTGCAGATTATGCATTGGACATCTCAGCTCATCAAGCCAGTGTCGAACAAAGTCATCCTTGATTCTGAGGGAGAGCCTGTGACAATTGAGAAGATGGGATATGACGACAATCTGAAACCTGAGTGCAAACCCCTGTGGAACGCCAAAAGCTTTGCTCTTTGTTTCACAATTTCCCATCTTGTACGTTTAGACAATTCTCTTGTTTTATACTTCTTATGGGATGAGGAAGGAATTTCTGGCACCTGGATGCTGAAGTATTCCCCCAACAGCAATATAGCAACTCTCACAGCCTGCTTCTTCATGTTCCCTTTTCTCAGGTGTGATGGCTTTATAATGTAGCAGTGATGCAACGTTCTATAGTGAGAAGATGCCTTCTGATACTAGAGTTCCAAAACAAATCCAACAAAACCGCAGTGCCTGTGGGAAAAGTAGAGCCAGGGAGAGGTTATCTTCTCTCTTAGATTCACAGAGAGATACAGCATGGAAACAGATCCTTCGGTCTAACTCATCCATGATATCCTAAATAAATCTAGTCTCATTTGTCAGAATTAGGCCTATATGCCACTAAACCGTACCTATTCTTATACCCATCCAGATGTCTTTTAAATGTTGTAATTGCACCAGTCTCTACCACTTCCCCTGGCAGCTCATTCCATATGCACACCATCCTCTCTGTGAAAAAGTTGCTGCTTATGTCCCTTTTAATACTTTCCCCTCTGACCTTATACCTATGCCCTGTCGTTTCGGACTCCCCTACTCTGGGGAAAAGACATCGTCTGTTCACCCTATCCATGCCCCTCATGATTTTATGAATTTCTACAAGGTCACCCCTCAGTCTCTGATGCTCCAGGCAAAATAGCCCCAGCCTATTCAGCCTGTCCCTATAGCTCATACCCTCCAACCCTGGCAACATCTTTGTAAATCTTTGCTGAATCCTTTCAAGTTTCACAACATCCTTCCTCTGGCAGGGAGACCAGAATTGCATGCAGTATTCCAAAAGTGGCCTAACCAATGATCTTTACAGCCGCAACATGGCCTCCCAACTCCTATACTCAATGCACTGACTGATAAAGGCAAGCATACCAAATGCCTTCTTCACTATCCTGTCTACCTGGGACTGCACTTTCAAGGAACTATGAACCTGCACTCCAAGGTCTTATGACTAACAATGCTGTCCCAGTATATGATAAAAAAAAATCACTATTAGTAACAATTTTCAACATCTCCCTTGGTGGTGAGACGGATCTCCCTGCATTGAAGAAATCATTCAGCTGAAAAGAATGAGAAGGAAAATGAAATGGGTTTCCACATGAGGGTTTGCCAGGCTAATTCGTAACACGAAGTGAAAAATGCCATCCCCTATTCCCAATTCCTTCGCCTCCGCCGCATCTGTTCCCAGGATGAGACATTCCAATCCCGCACATCTCAAATGTCCTCATTCTTCAAGGACCGCAACTTCCCCCCCACAGTGGTCGAGAACGCCCTCGACCGTGTCTCCCGCATTTCCCGGAACACATCCCTCACGCCCCGTCCCCGCAACAATAATCAAAAAAGAATCCCCCTCGTCCTCACATACCACCCCACCAACCTCCGGATCCAACGCATCATCCTCCGACACTTCCGCCATCTACAGTCAGACCCCACCACCAAAGACATCTTTCCCTCCCCACCC
>JAHRHZ010000249.1:9361067-9399870 GCA_024137785.1 Ginglymostoma cirratum
CTTGACCTGCTGTGCTCATCCAGCCCCATGCTTGTTATCTCGGATCTGCCAATGTGGTATACTGCATCCGCTGTACCCGTTGTGGCTTCCTCTACATCGGGGAAACCAAGCGGAGGCTTGGGGACCGCTTTGCAGAACACCTGCGCTCAGTTCGCAACAAACAACTGCACCTCCCAGTCGCGAACCATTTCAACTCCCCCTCCCATTCCTCAGATGACATGTCCATCCTTGGCCTCCTACAATGCCACAGTGATGCCACCCGAAGGCTGCAGGAACAGCAAATCATATGCAGCCTGGGAACCCTGCAGCCCAATGGCATCAATGTGGATTTCACAAGTTTCAAAATCTCTCCTCCCCCAACCGCATCCCAAAACCAGCCCAGCTCATCTCCACCTCCCTAACCTGTTTTTCCTCTCACCTCAAGCCACACCCCCATCTCCTATCTACTAACATCATCCCGCCCCCTTGACCTGTCCGTCCTCCCTGGACTGACCTATCTCCTCCCTACCCCCCTACCTACACTCACCTTTACTGGTTCCATCCCCGCCTCTTCGACTTGTCTGCCTCCTCTCCACCTATCCTCTCCTCTATCCATTCTCTATCCGCCTCCCCCTCTCTCCCTATTTATTTCAGAACCCTCTTCCCCTCCCCCATTTCTGATGAAGGGTTTAGGCCCGAAACGTCAAGTTTTCCTGCTCCTATGATGCTGCTTGACCTGCTGTGTTCATCCAGCCCCATGCTTGTTATCTTGAAAAATGACTCTGTTCAGTTTTGTCCGTAGCAACTTTACCCCTGAGTCATATGTCACGGTCAGGAATTCAGGACAAATCTGAAAAATAAATGTAGGCCTACTTTCAATTGTGGTGTACACATGTCAATATTTCCTGTTACATGATGTATGGCCAGTGGGAAACGTACTAGCATTTATCCACTCCACGTCCCTTGTTTCCAGGAGACGGGGAGAAAACTAGGAAAACTATTTTATTTTGGCAGGTCAGCGTTGTTGGGACATGATATGCTATTGTCACAGTCCAATCAATCCCACAACAGCACTTATATGATTCGATGAATATTGAGGATAGGAGGGGATATTAATGGATATTAATGAAATGGGGATATCTGTCAGCTTTATAGACTCTGAGTACTGGCGCATGAATGGTTAATGCCTTCGGAGGGCGTTTGTGATGAATAGTTTGCAGTATTAATCAGCAGACAAGTGTCTTTCTTTCCAAAAGTTGACACGGAGATAGTGCAAAAACAGAAATTGCTGGAAAAGCATGGCAGGTCTGATAGCAGCTGTGAAGAGAAATCAGAGCTAACGTTTCGGTTTCTGATTTACAGCATCCACAGTTCTTTCGGTTTTTACGCACATAGTGCACTCTGTGTTAAATGTTGTACCACTTGTCCAAAGCATTTTCCAAAGAACTAAAGGAACAGGAGACAAGCTAGGGAATACTTATCATGAATGGTGCAATGCAATTTTTAAAATAAATATTATGTGCATGCTACCTCTTAATTTGCATATTTATTAAAAAAAAGAACCATTGATTTGCACCCCTTGACTGGCTTTCTCACTTTTTAATTTTCTTTAATTTTCTTTCTCTTCATTCTCTCTTGTTCGACCCAAGTACATCGGCAGAATGTCACAGCCTGTGACATGAATATGATCACGGCAGATTACAGACATTGGTGTTTGAGACAAAAAAAAAGGCAACTGCACAGTGCGTTTCCTTATCAACAAATAGCAGGCAGCCTATAACCTTCAGAGGAACAATTAGCTTTCTCCACATGTGCCCTGAGACACAGTCACCTACAAGCTCTAAGGATACAAGACAAAGCTAGGGTTGATTCACCTCTGTGAGGTCTGATTTAGGTCTCAAACCAGGGTTGGGGCTGGGGGATAGTTATAATTTGACATGAGACACTAAAATGCAACATTTGTTACTCTTGACCCACCACTAAAATGGCAGATTTCCAATTCATCAGAACACTGGCTGCTGAAAGCAGACACTTGTTTATAATAGAAATTCAATATCTATCCTGAGCACTTTTCTCTCATCCACAGTTAGCATGAAACTTTTCCCAGTGTGTAAGAGGAAAGGCTGAAACTCCTTCAGTTCTGCACCATGGTTGTCTTAGCTGCCTGACTCACAGTTACATCTCCTTTCACTAGCCTTGCACTGCCACCACCTAACTCAGGGAGATTCCTGGATTAAAGTGTTCGGGTAACTCTGCATCTCTCCGATGCGTCACTATTTTAAGAGCTCTGGCTCTAGTTCAACTACTCTGAGCTGAACTTTCTCATGAACGTATTAGATTCAAGATCCAAGGAATCTAAGATGGAGGATGGGAAACATTGTGGCTGCAGGACCTGCTCTTTTTCTGAGATATTTTCAGTGTTGGAGATGATTTTCTTAAATTCTAGGGGCAGTAATTACTGTTCTATAAGCTGTTGTACTGTTTTGGAATTTAAGGGAAAAATAAGACCAAAACAATGGCATTGCAAAAGAAAGGAAGAGAGACAAAGGTAGTGACCATATGGGAAGTGAATCAAATGGAGAAATAAACCTGCACAGCTGTCTGACCCAGCAGTGAACCTGCACAGCTGATTGCCTCTGATATTTGACTTCAAGTATCTCTGGACATTGGAGATTGTCTAAGAAAATGAACAGACAGTGAAATTCATAGCTGACCTTGGAGAAACCAAGGTGGGAGGGCTCATAACCGAGTTGCAGCTATGTGGTTAGTTTTAAAGTTTAACCTTACTTTTTTTTTGTAAATCTACAATATTTTTGATTATATGTTTTTATTGAGCTCCATCTCTTGATTAAACTTTAAAAATATAAAACATAGAAACTAAATTAGGCAGGAGCAGCGTTTTTTAATGCTTTAAATCTTGGCTATTTTCTGGGTCTGTAGATTGTTAAGGTGCAAAGATGATCTTTAGTAGAGTAATGTGCTCTTTTTGTCATATGTGGGAGATTAAGGAGTTTCCATGATACTGATGATTGCATCTGCTGGAACTGTATTTGGTTGTGAATCCTATCGGATCACAAAGATCAGCTGAAGCAACAGTTAGAGGCAATGAGGAATTTACAGGAGGTAGAGGGTGTGGTATATGGCAGTTGCAAGAAAGGAGATAAACTGAAGATACGGTCAGGTGGATGGGTTATTTCCAGGAAATGTGGGAGAGAAAGGCAGGTAGTGCAGGAGTCTCCCATGGCTATCCCCGTTTCAAACAAGTATGCTGTTTTGGAAAATGTAGGGGGTGATGGACTCTCAGGGGAACGTAGCACTGACAGCCAGGTTACTGGTACCAAAGTTGATTCTAATGTAATGAAGGATATGTAAGGTTACAAATGGCCAATTGTGATGGGACACTCTCTGGTCAGAGGCATAGACAGATGTTTCTGCGGCTGACAGTGAGTCGTCTGAATAGTGTGTTGCCTCCTTGGTGCCACGATCAAGGATATCTCGGAGAGGGTGCAGAATATATTCAAAGGGGAGAGAGACCAGTCATTGTACATATTGGAATCAACAACATAGGAAGAGAAAAGGATGAGATTCTGATGAGAGAATATGGGAAGTTAGGCAGGAATTTAAAAAGGATGTCCTCAAGGATAGTAATATTTAGATTACTCCCAGTGCCACAAGTTAGTAAGGGTAGGAATAAGGAGGATAGAGCAGATGAGTGTGTGGCCGCGGAGCTGGTGCCAGGGAGAAGGAGTCACATTTTTGGATCATTGGAATCTCTTCTGGAGTAGATGTGACATGCATAAGATGGACAGATTGCATCTAATTTGAAAGGAGACTAATATAATGATGAGATTTGCTAGAGCTGCTCAAGAGGAGTTAAATTGGTAAGGGGGTGGTGTGGGACCCAGGAAGATAGAGAGGAAAGAGATCAGTTTGAGACTGGTGCAGTTGGGAAACGGAGCAAATCAAACAGTCAGGGCAGGCAGGCAGGAACAAAGCAGAGAACACTGTAGGCCTGATAAATTGAACTGCATTTATTTCACTGCAAGAAGCCTCGTAGGTAAAGAAGATGAACTCGGGCCAGGGGTGAGAACATGGGAATGGGATGTCATAGCGATTACAGAGATGTGGCTCAGGGATGGACAGGACTGACAGCTTAATGTTCCAGGGAATAGGTGTTACTGGAAGGAAAGAAAGGGGACCAAGAGAGGAGAGGGAGTGGTGGTTTTGATTAGGGATAACATTACAGGTGTACTTAGGCAGGATATTCCTGGGAATATGTTCAGCGAAGTTTTTTGAGTCGAGCTGAGAAATAAAAAAGGGATGATCACCTTACTGGGATTGCACTTTAGACCTTCCTGCTCCTCTGATGCTGCTTGGCCTGCTGTGTTCATTCAGCTCTGCACCTTGTTATCTCAGATTCTCCAGCATCTGCAGTTCCTGCTATCTCTTGTACTTTAGACTCCTCAATGGTCAATGGGAAATTGAGAAACAAATTTGTAAGGAGAGCTCAGTTATCTGTAAGATCAATAGGGTGGTTGTGGTAGGGGATTTTAACTTTCCAAACATAGACTGGGAGTACCATAGTGGTAAAAGTTTGGATGGAGAGGAATTTGTTAAGAGTGCACAACAATTTTTTTCTGATTCAATAGGTGTATATACCTACCAAAAAAGGAGCAAAGCTTGACCTACTCTTGGGGAATGAGGCAGAGCAGGTGACTGAGGTGTCAGTAGGGTGTGGGGGCACTTTAGGGCCACTGACCATAATTCTATTAGTTTTAAAGTAGTGATGGAAAAGGATAGACTGGATCCAAGAGTTAAAGTTGTCACTTGGAGGAAGGCCAATGTTAATGGTATTAGGCAAGAACTTTCAAAAGTTGTCTGGGGGCAGATGTTCGCAGGTAAAGGGACACTGGAAAATGGAAAGCCTTCAAAAATGAGGTAACGAGAGTGCAGAGACAGTATGTTCCTGTTGGGGTGAAGGGCAAAGCTGGTAGGTGGATGGATTGCTGGGTGACTAGAGAAACTGAAGTTTTGGTCAAGAATAAAAAGGAAGCACATGTCAGGTACAGACAACAGGAATCCAGAGAATCCCTAGAAGAGTATAAAGGCAGCAGGAAGGATGGAGGAGGAGGGAACTCAGGAGGGCAAAAAGGGAACATTAAATAGCCTTGGAAAGTAGAGTTAAGGAGAATCCAAAGGGATTCTACAAATACATCAAAGACAAAAGAATAACTATGAAGCGAATCAGGCCCCTTAAAAGTTATCAAGGCCGCCTGTGTTTGGAACTGCAGGAGATGCGGAGATAGTAAACAAGTATTTTGCATCAGTGTTTACTGTGGAGAAGGATAGGGAAGATATAGAACATGGGGAAATAAATAGCGACATATTGAAAAATGTCCATGTTACAGAGGAGAAGGTGCTGGACATCTTAAAATGCATTAAGATGGATAAATCCCTAGGACCTGGTCAGGTGTACCCTGGAACTCTGTGAGAAGCTAGGGAAGTGATTGCTGGGCCCGTTGTTGAGATATTTGTATCATCGATAGCTGCAGGTGAGGTGCCGGACGTCTGGAAGTTGGCTAACTGTTGTGCCACTATTTAAGAAAGGTGGTAAGGAAAAGCCAGGGAAATGTAGACCCAGTGACCCTGACTTTGGTGTTGGGCAAGTTGTTGGATGGAATCCTGAGGAACGGGATTTACACATATTTGGAAAGGCAAGAACTGATTAGGGATAATCAGCATGGCTTAGAGCGTGGGAAATGTGTCTCACTAACTTGATTGAGTTTTTTGAAGAAGTAACCAAGAGGATTGATGAAGGAAGAGCGGTGGATGTGATCTAAATGGAATTCAGTAAGGCATTCAACAAAGCTCCTCATTATAGATTGGCTAGCGAGGTGAGATCACACCGAATACAGGGAGGACTAACCATTTGGATATGGAATTGGCTCAAAGGTAGAAGACAGAAGGTGGTAGTGGTGGATTGCTTTTCAGACTGAAAGCCTGTGACCAGTGATGTGTCACAAAGATAGACGCTGGTTCCACTGCTTTTCATCATTTTCATAAGACAGATTTGTCAGATGATAATGGAGCACACAGTCTAACTACTAGCCCTGATCTGGGAGAGAGAGAGAGAGCCATCCTCACAGCTACCAACAGAAGAGGGATTGCAGACAGCTACTCTCTCCGAGAGCTATCCGCATAGAAATCTCCCTGAAAACCTACCGACGCAGGGCTGTTTGATATTAGGAGAACCAACGGCAACCAATCACGACCAGCAGATCTGACGACCGATGATCTCCAAAAATCAAAGAACTTCAAGAAGGAAGGAGGAGGATGTACTCTTATCTACGTCATCAGAGCTGAGGTGGAGAGGGCCGAGAGCAACAAGTTCCTAGGAGTGACAATAACTGACAATCTGTCCTGGACCTCCCACATAGATACATCAGTCAAGAAAGCACAGCAATGGCTCTTCTTCCTCAGGTGGCTCAGGAAATTCAGCATGTCCATGAGGACCCTCACCAACTTCTACAGATGCATGTTTGAAAGCATACTGTCTGTGTGCATAATGGCCTGGTATGGCAACTGCTCTGCCCAGGACCCGAAGAAACTGCAGAGAGTTTTGTGCACAGCCTAGATCATCATGGAAGACAATCTCCCATCCACAGACTCCACTTACACTTCCTATAGCAGCGGAAAGGCTGCCAACATCATCAAAGACCTCTCCCACTCTGATATGCTCTCTTCCAACCTCTTCCATCGGACAGAAGATACAGAAGCTTGAACACACCCACGAGCAGTTTCAATGACAGCTTCTTCCCTGCTGTCATTAGACTGATGAATGGGCTCTCTAACTTCAAATAATGCTGACCTTGCTTTGTTCACTTCCTATGCAGCCATAACCTTGTATGCCTCGCTCTGTCTGAGCACACTACAATTTGTATGTCCTTGTTTGCTACGATTTGCCTATATTGCTCGCCAAAAGAAGCTTTTCACTATATTTAGTTACCTGTGACTACAATAAATCAAATCAACTCAGATAGTGGTGAACTGCCTTCTTGAACCGCCACGGTTCACCAAACTTCAGTTCTATTGCTGGAATGTTGCCTGGGCTCAGCACCATCAAACGGCAACTTGTCTGGCCTATGGATGGAAATGGATCACTTGGACTCATTGAGTCATACAGATCTACAGCACAGAAAAAAGGCTCTTCAGCCCATCACACTGTCACTGATACAAAAGACAAACACCCAACGATTCTAATCCATTTTCTAGCACTTGGGTTGCTAACCTTGACATTGCAAGTGCCCATATAAATACTTCTTAAATATTGTGAGAGTTTCTGCCTCCACCATCCTGACAGGAAGTGAGTTCCAGATTCCCACCACCCTCTGGGTGAAAAGGTTTTCCCTCACACCTCTTCCAAGCCTTCTGTCCCTGGTCTTAAATCCCATGGTCCCGGTCATTGATCCCTCCATCAAGGGGTAAAGTTTCTCCCTGTCTACTCTACCTAAACCCTTCATTATTTTATAAATCATGACACCACTCAGTCTCTCTGGTCTGAGGAAAACAACCCCAGTCTATCTTTTCATAACTGAAACTCTCCAAACCAGGCAACATCCTGTTGAGTACCCTCTACAACTTCCCCAGTGCTACTGCATCAGTCTTATCGTGTGGATTGCAGAAATGCTCACAATACTCTAGCTGTGGTCTAACCAACATTTTATACATTTGCAGCATAACCTCACCGCTCTTAAACTTATACTTCACCTAATAAGGGCAAGTATCCCATAAGCCTTCTGAATCACTTTATCCACCTGTTCTGATACCTTAGGGGACTGGTGGACATGCACACCAAGGTCCCTCTGAACCTTGGCGCTTCCCAGGGTCCTGCCTTTCATCATGGATTGCCTTGCCATGTTTGTCCTGTACAATACAAAAGTACTGTACAGCATTAACCAAACTTTGAGTCTCCTGGACGCACTTCATTCAACAAAGGAGACATGGCGATCAATTATTTTGATAACTGGTTCGGAACATTTGGTTTTCATCTGTCTCCAGATGATCGCATTACTTTCATATGGGATGGGATTGTACAATTTCTGAGGCAGGAGATAATGCAATTTTTGTTTTGTGCACTTTTATCTCGTAGACCTTACCGGCTGGCCAGCATTTTTATAGTCCATACCTAGTTGCCCCTTGTGATGTGTGGGATGATCTGGATTGTCTATAGGACCTTTACCTGTTCATCATTATTCATGATCATATTCTCACATGTGTGTAGATGTAGAAATAAATCTTGTAGAGAAGAAATAGTTGGGCCTTGAGATGAGAATTATTTAACAGAACAGCCATAAGCGACTGCAATATCACTTCAGCTTATTGACGAGAGAGGATTCAATAATAGCAGGGAAACTTTGAAGCTTAGAAAAAGAAGCAACTGATGATATTACAATAATGTTTAGTCCAGCTTCAGTAGTGCAATAGCATCCATTCCTACAGTGCTGCTCATGTATTGAATTGGGCCTGAAACCTCTGTGCAGGTTGTGAAAGTAAACAGTGTTGCTTAAGTAGGGAGAGAAGGACTGGATCAAGATCTAGCAGTGTGGTGGGGCTGGGAGAGGTGGATTACAGAGGAATTGGGAGGAGGTTTATAGGTCCATACAGTAGACTAAAGGCCCTTCGGCCCATCTATTCTGCACCGACATAACTACTGCTAAATTTGCGCTAATCCCAACGTCCTGCCCTTGTCCCATATACTTGAATGTTATGATATTTGAAGTGCTCACCTAAATATCTAATAAAGTTTGCAAGGTTTCTGGCCTCCACTATCTTCCCAGGCAGTGCATTCCAGATTCCCACCATCTGCTGAGTGAAAATTTTTTCCCAAATCCCCTCTGAATCTCCTGCCCCTGACCCTAAAACTCATGTGCCCTCATGTGATTGACCCCTCAACCAAGGGGAACAGCTCTCTCTATTCACCCTGTCCAAAGACGTTATAACCTTATACATCTCAATCATGTCCTCCCTCAGTCCTCTCTGCTCTAAAGAAAACAATCCAAGTCTACCTAGTCTCTCCTTGCAGCTCAATTTCTCTGTCCCAGGCAACGTTCTGGTGAGCCTCCTGTGCATCACTCCAGTGAAATTACATCCTTCTTGTAGTGAGGTGACCAAAGCTGCACACAGTACTCCAGTTGTGGCCTGACCAATGCTCTATGCAACTCCAACTTCACCTCCTTGCTCTTATACTCTCTGCCACGACGAATGAAGTAGTTTAGTACATCCTCAGCAGTGGTGTGACCCTTTGACCTTTTACTTATAAATTCTGTGTCTGATACTACCTCTATCATTAACACCTGAAGAAGGAATAAGACTTTGAAAGCTTGTGTTTTCAATTCAACCTGTTAGACTATAACTGGTGTTGTGTGATTTCTGACCTTGATGACTGAGGAATGCAAGTGTCCCACATGCCTTCTTAACTATCCTATTCACATGGTCTGCCGACTTCAGGGATCTGTGAATAATTACCCCAAGATCCCTCTGTTCCTCTAAGCTACCTAATGTCCTGCCATTCATTAAATTCTCTCTCATCTTGTTTTTTCCTCCAAAGTTCATCATCTCGCACTTGTTAGGGTTAAATACCATCTGGTCTGCCCATCTGACCAACCCATCTCTATCTTCCTGTAACCCACGACCATCTTCTTCGCTATAAATCACTCTACCAATATTGGTGTTGTCTGCAAATTTACTTAACATTCCTCCCACATTTTCATCTGTATCATTTATATAAATAACAAACAGTAAGGCTCCCAGTACTGATCCTTATGGTACATCGTTGGACAACCAGCCTCCAGTCACTCAAACAGCCTTCCATCAATACCCTTTTGTGTCATATTACTAAGCCAGTTTCTGATCGATCTCACCATATTTCGCTTACTTCCATGTGTTTTAACCTTCTCAATCAGTCTCCTATGTGTGACCCTGTCAAAAGCTTCACTTAAATCTATATAAACCACATCAACTGAACTTCCTTCATTCATACACTTGACCATATTTTCAAAAGATTCTAACAAATTTGTTAGGCATGAGTTTCCTCTGAAAAAGCCATGCTGACTATCCCTAATTAACCAGTTGTTTCCCCACCTATGACGTGAGACTTACTGGTCTGCAATTTTCTGGTTCATCTCTACCACCCCTCTTAAAAAATGAAACCACATTAGCCATCCTCCAGTCCTCTGGCACCTCCCCCATGGCCAGTGAGGAACTAAAAATTTGTATCAGAGGCCCTGCAATTTCCTGCCACACCTTCCACAGCAATTCATCTGGGCCAGGGGATTTGTCTGTTTTTAAGCCTGACAGAGCCTCCAATACCTCCCCATTTGCTATGTCAAACTGTTCAAGTTCCTCACAGTCCCTTTTCCTGAATTCCATACCTGCATCCTCCTTTTCTGTGAAGACAGAAGAGAGGTATTCATTCAATACCCTTCTAGTACAGGTTGCCCCCTCAGTCCCTAATGGGCTCTACACTTTCCCTGGTTAATCTCTTGCCTCTGATATATGTATAAAATATCTTAGAATTCTCCTTAATTCTCTTTGTGAGTCATTTATCATGCCTCCTTTTTGCTGTTCTAATTGCTTTCCTAAGTTCCCTCCTGTACTTCCTCTATTCCTCTAGGGCTGCAGCTGAATTGCTCCCTTTGGACTTGCTAAAAGACCTACCATTCCTTAGCCAGTCCTATATTCTCCTAGACATCCAGAGTTCTCTGAACTTATTGCTCCTACATTTTCCTCAAAAGGGTGAATGTTAGTCCTGTACTCTCCCCAGCTCCTTTTTGAATGCCCCCCCATCCCCCAATTCTCCGCTGTAGACTTACTCACAATGACCTGTTCCCAGTCTACTGTGGCTAGATCCTGCTTTATTTTAATAAATTCTGCTTTCCCCCAATCCAAAGCCATCCTTTGTAGGCCATCTTTCTTCCTGTCCAGAACAACTTTGAACTGTACCATGTTGTGGTCGCTATTGCTTATCTGATTCCCCCTGCCACATCAAACACTTGTCTGGTTTCTCTCCCCAGATCCAATACTGCGACTTCCCTTGTTAGGCCTTTTACATATTGAATCAAAAATCTGCCCTGGATACATTTCAAGAAATCCATCCCTTCCAAACCCTTAACACAATGACTACCCCAATTTATGTTGGGAAAGTTGAAATCTCCCAGTAAAATTACCTGATTATTACTCTCACACACCTCTGTGAACTGTCATAGAACATAGAACATAGAACATTACAGCGCAGTACAGGCCCTTCGGCCCTCGATGTTGCGCCGACCTGTGAAACCAATCTGAAGCCCATCTAACCTACACTATTCCATTATCATCCATATGTTTATCCAACGGCCATTTAAATGCCCTTAAAGTTGGCGAGTCGACTGCTGTTGCAGGCAGTTCCCCTATTTCATGCCGACTCTTTGCAGAGCCTATAATACATTCAGTTAGCTGAGATCTTATTCAAAGAGTAGCTTACAGTGTAAGGAAAATGAACTTGTATTTCTTTGGCACCGACCCAACAACAATAGCAACTTTTATTGATGTGCCATTGTTAATGTAATAAATAACCATAAGGTGCTTCGTAGGAGCATTATAAAATGAAATGTGACACAGAGGCACAAAGGGAGATGCTGCTGAAATGGGAGATGCGTTGCAAAGCTTTTCATCTTGCCCTCATCAGGGTGGCATGGTGTCTCTGTGGTTATCAGTGCTATCTTACAGTACCAGGGTCCTGGGTTTGATTCCAGCCTCTGGTAACTGTCTGTGCGGAGTTTGTATATTCTCCCTGTGTCTATGTGGGTTTCCCACCATCCAAAGATGTGAAAGCTAGGTGGATTAGCCTTGGGAAATGCAGGGATTGTGGTGGGAGGGGTGGAATCTGAGTGGGATTCTCTTTGGAGGGTCGGTATGAACTCGATGGGCAGGATTCTGCGAAATGCAAGAGTACCAAATTTCAAATAACGCAGCCAGGAACGGGTTGTAAAAATTGAATCTAGGGATAATGAAGACATGAATACGGATTTTGAGTGAGTCCAGGATGAAGTCAGCTGATGGTTACGAAGGTGGAATTGTGCAGATTTAGTGAAACTGTGCAGAATATGCAATTAGAAACAGAATTCAGTGTTAAGAAAACTCACTAAGGTTGTGAGAAGATAGGTTCAGTTCCAGACAGTTGCTAAGGAGGGGTATTGGGTCGGGGTGTGCGGGGTTGATTGCTGGGGAATGGATTTTGGAAAGATATTAAAAATATTGGCCTCAGTCTCCTCAGTAATTAATTGGAAGACATTTCTGCTCATCCAATTCTGGATGTTAAATAAGCAGTCTGATAATTTCTGCATCCTAAAACTGGAGTTGCCTGCCGTGCCCATATGGAATTCCTGATGTAGCTGACTCTGAAGGGATTGTCTGTGAAATTTAAAATTCTGATGGGCAATTGATTTGCCCTGTTGGTCCTCTGAAAAAGCCCCTCAGTCAGAGAATTCCATGGGTGCTGACTCACTTAAGCTTAATAGTTACCCAACAGAAAACAGAGGATAGCTCCTGGGTGGCTATTAAACTGAAACTCTGACTCACTGCTACACCTAATCTTATCTAAGGAAAGATGTAAATGAGTTGGAGGTGGCTCAGATGAATTTTATTAGATTGATACTTGGAATGAGTGGGTTGCCTTATGAAGAAAAATTCAAGGGGCTGGGCTTGTTTTCACTTGAGTTTATAAAGTCAGAGGGTGATTTGACTTGAAGTGTATGTGATCCTGAATAGCCGCAACAAGTTGAACGTGGAAAGGATGTTTCCTTTTGTGGGTGAGTCTAGAATGAGGGAACACTTCAAATTAGGAGTCGCCATTTCAGGGCAGAGTGAACTTCCTTGTCTTAGAAGGTTGAGTGACTTTGATGTTCTTTGCCTCAGAAGTGTTCCCCTAGTTCTGGACTGTTGCAAAAGGAAACATCCTTTCCAAGTGCACCTTGTCAAGACCATGCAGGGTTGTAGAAGCATTAATCATATCATGCCATACTCTTCAAATCTCTAATATAAACAAAGCCAGCCTGTCCATTCTTATATGATAAACCATTCATTTCTTTAAGATGAGCACAGTAAGGCCTGGAGTCCACGCTTCTATTTTTGCTTTTGTTTCACTGTCCTCGGTAGATGGAGCTTGCAATTTGGTGTTTTAAATAATGAAGTAGGTGATTTGGGTTATTGAAGCATAAATAAACAACTCATTCCAGGAGATGATCTGGAAAACTGCCTCGAATATACATCCTATATATTTACGCCCTTCCTTAAATAAGAAGATTGAATACTGCCCACAATATTCATGATGGGATCTCACCAAGGCTGTGTATAACTGAAGTGTAATATCCTCACTTTTAAGTTCCATTCATCTAATAATTGTAAAGATGGGGATAGGTCAATTCCTATTTGGGTATCAAAGGTTGCCATGTTTAAATAGGTAAGGAAATAAAGAATTTGGATCACCTTATTGAATGGTAGAACAGGTTTGAGGGGCCTAATAGCCTACTTCTCTTAATTTGGATGCTCTTTCATTTGTATTTACACTCTCATAAGATCATAAGACGATAAAATGTAGGAGCAGTACAGGCCATTTAACCATTCAATGAGACAATGGTTGACTTGAATCCTTACTTCCACTTTTCTGGCTTTTCCCCATAACTCTTGATTCTCTTACTGATTAATCTATCTCAGCCCTGAACCAGCCTCTACAGCCCTCTCTGGTAAAGAATTACACAAATTCACTGCTCCTTGAGAGAAGAAATTGCTCCTCATCTCTGTCCTAACTGACCGATATCTTACTCTGAGCTTAGGTCTTCTCATCCAGAACTGAGATCTGAGAGTCATACTGGACTCAAAACGTTAACTCTGTTTCTCTCTCCACAGAACATTGGCAGACCTGCTGAGCATCTCCAGCATTCTCTACGTTTGTACACAGACTTTCTGTTTTTCTTTCACTTTAACTGCTGTTGTTAGGAAAAGAGTAAATTTGTCATTAACAATCCACAAGACAACCTTTAATTCTGTTACTTTTGCTTCTCTTCAATAATCCCTGATGCAAATCTTTACTGAATACCTTTGAGTAACATCAACATCAACTCCTCTGTCTACCACGTTAATAACCATCTCATAAAATGCAACTGTAACAATGCAGACTTGTATTCAAGTACGTTTTCTCATTGTAAAGAAAATGGACTAGTCAGGCATGACTTACTGATCACAAACTCTTCCCAACTGGTATCATTTAGCTCTCCACTTTGCCTGGATGGGTGCAGTTCCAAAGGCTGTCAAGAAAGTTGACATCATGCAGAATGAAACAGCCCGCTTGATGGGCTCACATCCAGAAACATTCACTCTCTCCACCGCCCCAGTAGCAGCAGTGTCTCCTATCTACAAGATGCATCGCAGAAACTCACCAAAGATCCTTAGACAACACCTTCCCGACTTATGAACATTTCCATCTAAAAGAACAAGGACAGCAGATACAAGGGAACACCCGCAAGTTCCCCTTCAAGCCACACACCATTCTGACTTAGAAATATATTGCTGTTCCTTCGCTTTTGCTAGGTCAAAATCCTTGAACTTGACTTCTAACAGCACTCTAGGTCTACCTACATCACCTTCCTTACAGCTGTTTACCACTGCCTCACAAGGATGGGCATTAAATACTGGCCTAACTAGTGATGCTCAAATTCCAAGAAAATATAAAAAGAAAATCACACTTGTACAAATGCTCAGCCACTTTGCTTTTGATAGATTCCAATAATCTCCTCACAATGGTTGATAAGTTGACAAGTCGATAGTTACCATCTTACCTTCCTCCCTCACTTCATAAATAATGGAGTGATAGTTGCAATTTGCAAAGACCCTGTCCTTCAGTTGAGAGAGTGGTGGGAAATTATGACTAATACATCTGCAATTTCCCACCTAGTTCCTTTTTTTAAAAAAAGATTGTGCTGTTATATTCAATATCCCTTGCAAATTGTTTTTCCATTTTCTCTCTCTTTACACCTATTATTTCTTTTGAAGCCCATCGTTGTCTTTTTTTTGTGCAGTATTTCCGGTCTAATGGAGCCTTAACTTCTACACTAAAGTGCCAGCAGGTGACTGATTGTCTCTCTGAGTCTGGATGTTGAAAGACAAAGTTAATTGTAGCAATATTCATAAAATGACGTAGCACAGAAGGAGGTAATTGAGCACATTGTGCATGTGTCAGCTGTCACATTAATCCACTCCCCTGTTCTTCACATCCACCCCCCCCCCAGTAATCCTGCCATATTTTCTATTTCATCGATTTATCAATTTCTTTTGTTGAAATGTGAAGATAGAGTTTGATGAATGTACAGACGAGTCTCTGAATTAACTGTGAACTCAGTAATTGCTCGTTAGTAGGTGGGTGGTGTGAATTGTTCTACGCGGTTGTTTCATCTGATATGGCAATGTTTATGTTATCACTGTTAAAATAAGAAATTGGGTGAGGGCATCTTGTTATTGAAATATCCAATGGATATTTATTACTAACTATTATATGCAAACATTACGTTCCTCAGGCACATAAATGTCTTGGGCTAATATTAAGCGATTATGTTGCATCAGAGAGCAAAGAATTTCCAATGGAGTGTCATGATCAAGTGATCTGAGGTACGATGGAACACGAGACCTTCATGCCCTGAGGTCATATGCTATGATGTAGTGATGAGACTGTGAGCATGTCTGGTAAAGGGACATTGACATATTGACCGTGAGACCCAATAGAATCGTAGGAACGTGGAGAGCTCCAACCATGCTGCTCTGTTAGTCTTACTGTAAATGAACATTATTTAAAAATAACCCAGAGACCTGGCCTGCGCTTGTATGAAGAACTGAAGTGTGGATATAGAGATAATAGGAACTGCCGATGTTGGAGAATTTGAGATAACAGATGTAGAGAGGGATGAACACACTAGGCCAAGCAGCATCAGAGGTGCAGGAAAGCTGATGGTCTGGGTCTAGACCCTTCTTCAGAAAATTCCCAGACCCGAAACGTCAGCTTTCCTGCTCCTCTGATGCTGCTTGGCCTGCTGTGTTCATCCAGCTCTACACCTCGTTATCTGAAGTGTGGATATAGTGAATCAAAAATAGTGGGTTGCCTCATAACTTGAGCAAATAGTCCAGACTGATGCTTTGGGAATCCAATGACAATCTGTCATTGATCCCATCTTTTGCATGCACTGAAAGCTTATGCCCTGCCTGGCCTCTGTAACAGGTGTGAAAGATCCTCTGGCATTCTTCCACGGAGCAGGATTTCCTTGAGTTCTCAGCATTTTATCCTCCCCCTCCATTGCTATACAAAAGGAAAGTCTAGGTGATCTGTAGGTGGGAGCTTGTTGTAGGCGATGAACGGATTCTGCATTTTTTGTGTTACATAGAACATAGAACATAGAACAGTACGGCACAGTGCAGGCCCTTCGGCTCACGATGTTGTGTCGAACTTTTACCCTAAACCTAAGGTCTATCTAACCTCCACCCCTACCTTATACTATCATCCATATGCCTATATAATAGCCGCTTAAATGCCTGTAATGAGGCCGACTCCGTTACCCACTTCGGCAGTTGTGACTGCCGTGCAGTAACCAAAGTACGACAGTAACTTCATGGAATCAGAAAACCATTGGTTTGCAGAACAGCACAGACAGAGGCCATTCTGTCTATCATGTCTGTGCTGGATCTCCTAAGGACCTTGAAACGAAATGCGCAATATATAAGTGCAGTTCTTTCCATGAAGACAGCAATCCCAGTTTTAAGTGGGGAAAAAACTGAGTTAACGTTTCGTTAACCATAACCCTTAATTCATTTACTGTTCAAAAATTTATCTAGCCTTGCCTCAAAAACATTCAGCGAGGTAGCTTCAACCGCTTCACTGGGCAGGGAATTCCACAGATTCACAACCCTTTGGGTGAAAAAGTTCCTCCTAACCTCAGTCCGACATCTGCTTCCCTTTATTTTGAGGTGATGCCCTCTAGTCCTAGTTTCACCTGCTAGCGGAAACAGCCTCCCTGCCTCCACCTTATCTATTCCCTTCATATGAGATCTATAAGATCTATTAGATGTTTCTATAAGATCTCCCCTCATTCTTCTGAATTCCAATGAGTATAATCCCAGTCTACTCAGTGTCTCCTCATAATCCAACCCTCTCAACTCTGGAATCAACCGAGTGAATCTCCTCCGCACCCCCTCCAGTGCTAATATATCTCTTCTCAAGTAAGGAGACCAAAACTGCACACAGGACTCCAGGTGTGGCCTCACCAGGACCCTATACAGCTGCAGCATAGCCTCCCTGTTTTTAAACTCCATCCCTCTAGCAATGGCAGACAAAATTCCATTTGCCTTTTTAATTACCTGCTGCACCTGCAATCCTACTTTTAGCGATTCATGCACAAGGACACCCAAGTCCCTCTGCACTGCAGTGTGCTGCAATTTTTTACCATTTAAAACATAGTCAATTTTACTGTTATTCCTACCAAAATGGATGACCTCACACTACGAGACCTTTGCCCACTCACTTAGACTATCTATATCCCTCTGCAGACTTTCAGTGTCTTCTGCACACTTTGCTCTACCACTCACCTTAGTGTCTTCTGCAAATTTTGACACACCACACTTAATCCCCAACTCCAAATCATCCATGTAAATTGTTAACAATTGCGGTCCCAACACTGATCCCTGAGGCACACCACTAGCCACTGACTGCCAACCAGAAAAACGCTCATTTACCCCTACTCTTTGCTTTCTACTGGTCAATCAATCCTTGTCAAATTATAGCACCTTGTCAAATCCCTTCTGGAAATTCAGATACACCACATCCACAGGTTCCCCATTGTCCACCACGCAAGTAATGTCCTCAAAGAAGTCCACCAAATTAGTTAAACATGACCTACCCTTCATGAACCCATGCTGGGTGTTCCCAATGGGACAATTTATATCCAGATGTCTTGCTATTTCTTCCTTAATGATAGATTCAAGCATTTTCTCCACTACTGAAGTTAAGCTAACTGGCCTACCTGCTTTTTCTCTACTTACTTTTTTAAACTGTGGTGTCACATTGGCTGTTTTCCAATCTGCAGGAACCACCCCAGAGTCCAGTGAATTTTGGTAAATAATTACTAGTGCATTTGCTATTTCCCCCATCACCTCTTTTAATACCCTGGGACGCATTTCATCAGGGTCAGGACACTTGTTTACCTTTAGCCTCATTAGCTTGCCCAGCACTACCTCCTTAGTGATAATGATAGTTTCTAGGTGCTCACCTGCTATAACCTTCTGGCCATTAGTTTTCGGCATGTTATTTGTGTCTTCCACAGTGAAGACCCTTATGAACTAACTGTTTAATGCCTTGGCTATTTCCTCATTCCCAGTTATTAAATTGGCCTTCTCATCCTCTAAAGGACCAATGTTTACCTTCACCACTCTTTTACGATTTACATATTTATAGAGACTTTTGCTGCCTGTTTTTATATTTTGAGCTAGTTTACTCTCATAATCTATCTTACTTTTCTCTATAACTTTTTTTGTGGCTTTCTGTTGGCCTTTAAAGATTTCCCAGTCTACTAGTTTCCCACTAATCTTTGCTTTTATGAGTGTGTTTTTTTTTCAGTCTGATACTTTCCTTTATTTCCTTAGGAATCCATGGCTGGCTCTCTCTTTTCCTACAGTTCTTCCTTATCACTGGAATATACTTCTGCTGAGCACTGTGAAAAATCATTTTGAAAGTCCTTCACTATTCCTCAATTGACCCACCATAAAGTTTTTGCTCCCATTCTACCTTAGCCAACACCTCCCTCATTCCTTCATAGTCTCCTTTGTTTAAGCTCAGGACATAGATACTGGATTTAACCTTCTCATGCTCCATCTGTATTTTAAATTCGACCATGCTGTGATCGCTCCTTCCGAGAGGATCCCTAACTGTGAGATCATTAATTATTCCTGTCTCATTACGCAGGACTAGATCTAGGATAGCTTGCTCCCTCGTAGGTTCCATTACATGTTGTTCAAGGAAATTAACACAGATGCATTCAATGAACCCCTCCTCAAGGCTGCCATGACCGACCTGATTTGACCAATCGATATGTAGATTAAAATCCCCCATAATAATTGCTGTACCATTTTTACATGCATTAGCTATTCCTATGTTTATTGCCCGCCCCACCACGATGTCATTATTTGGTGGCCTGCAGACCACAGCTATCCCTGACTTCTTCTCCCTGCTATTCCTAATTTCCACCCAAATGGATTCAAAGTTTTGTTCAGTAGAATCTATTGCATCTCTCACTACTGCCCTGATATCATCCTTAAAAATTAGAGCAACACCACCTCCCTTACCTTCCTGTGTGTCCTTCCGAACAGTTTGATACCCCTGGATATTTAACTCCCAGTCATGACCATCCTGTAAACTGTAAGACTGTCTTCAGTTACAGGATCCATATCCCTCTATTAAAAACCGAAAGAACTGCAGATGCTGTAAATCAGGGACAAAAACAAAGTTGCTGGATAAACTCAGCAGGTGTGGCAGCATCTGTGAAGGAGAAAACAGAGTTAACGTTTCTGGTCTGGTGACCCGAAAGTTCTGAAGAAGGGTCACCGGACCCGAAATGATAGAAAAGTTATGCTGCAATTTTATAGAACATTAGTTAAGCCACACATGGAATATTGTGCACAGCTCTGGTCACCACACTACCAGGAGGATGTGGGTGCTTTGGAGAGGGTACAGTAAAGGTTTACCAGGATGTTGCCAGGCGATTTTAGCAATGAAGGAATGTTGGATAGACTGGGTTTGATTTCACTGGAACGCAGGAGGTTGAGGGGCAACCTGATAGAAGGTTATAAGATTGTGAATGGCATGGATAGAGTGGAAAGAATGAGGCTTTTTTCCCCAGAGTGAAGGGGTCAATTACAAGGGGACACGGGTTCAAGGTGTGGTGGGGGGGTACGTTTAAAAGAGATGTGTGAGGCATGTCTTTCACACAAAGGGTGGTAAGTGCCTGGAACATGCTGCCAGAGGAGGTGGTGGAAGCAGACACAATAGTAGCATTCAAGAAGCACCTGGAAGAATACATGAAAAGGAAGTCAGAAATCATATGACACCAGGCTATAGTCTAACCCTTCTTTTTATGAAAACAAAACGTTTCATGAATAGGAAGGGAATAGAGGGAGACGGAACAAAAACAAAGTTGCTGGAAAAGCTCAGCCGGTCTGCCAGCATCTGTGAAGGAGAAACCAGAATTAACGTTTCGGGTCCGGTGACCCTTCTTCAGAACTTTCGGGTCACCAGACCAGAAACGTTAACTCTGTTTTCTCCTTCACAGATGCTGCCACACCTGCTGAGTTTATCCAGCAACTTTGTTTTTGTTCCGTCTCCCTCTATTCCTTTCCTATTCATGAAACGTTTTGTTTTCATAAAAAGAAGGGTTAGACTATAGCCTGGTGTCATATGATTTCTGACTTCCTATTCATGTATTCTTCCAGGTGCTTCTTGAATGCTACTATTGTGTCTGCTTCCACCACCTCCTCTGGCAGCATGTTCCAGGCACTCACCACCCTTTGTGTGAAAGACATGCCTCACACATCTCTTTTAAACGTACCCCCCCACCACACCTTGAACCCGTGTCCCCTTGTAATTGACCCCTTCACTCTGGGGAAAAAAGCCTCATTCTTTCCACTCTATCCATGCCATTCACAATCTTATAACCTTCTATCAGGTTGCCCCTCAACCTCCTGCGTTCCAGTGAAATCAAACCCAGTCTATCCAACATTCCTTCATTGCTAAAATCGCCTGGCAACATCCTGGTAAACCTTTACTGTACCCTCTCCAAAGCACCCACATCCTCCTGGTAGTGTGGTGACCAGAGCTGTGCACAATATTCCATGTGTGGCTTAACTAATGTTCTATAAAATTGCAGCATAACTTTTCTATCCTTATACTCAATGCCTCTTCCAACGAAGGCAAGCATGCCATAAACCTTTTTTGCTACCTTATCTACCTGCGCTGGCACCTTCAGTGATCTGTGGACCTGCGCAACTAGATCCCTCTGCATATCAATAATCCTAAGGGTTGTGCCATTCACTGTATAATTTCCACCTGTTCTTGAGCTTCCAACATGCATCATCTCACATTTGTCTGGATTAAACTCCACCTGCCAATTTTCCACCCATGCCTCCAACTCCAATAGCTCCGCCCTGATGTTGTGGGGCATTCAGCTACTTATAATAAATGCAGTGTGGCCTTCTACACTTCGCCCTTCACCCTCTCAATGGCCACACACTGCTCATGCATAGCAATCCACGCCTCTCCACCCACACTCATGGCTCTTCACACCTCCATGTCAAATGTCACCAGGCATCCCAAACTCTCTTTCATTCCAGGTTATGATCCCTTCAAACCTAATGGGCCCTAGTGCTCCCCATGTAAGGCCAGGGCACTTACTGTACGGCATAGAAATGTTATACACTACTGTGACAATAGTATGTTTAAAACAGCAGCTTTAAAAAATTCTTTTATTCATTACTTTTCACTTGGTACAAGCCAATATAAATGTCAACTATCCAAAATCTTTAAAATACTAATAGCAGGAACTGCACTAACTTGAAAACGCTTCATTTTGTGCAAATAAATATTATGCAAATAACAACGGAGATCAGAGACCCAGATTTGTAACTCGAGCAATGTTTTCCCTGTTTTCAATGCTGCAGTGGATGTCTGGACTCTCAGCCAAGCCTCACTATGCATTCCTGGATCAAACACCTGAGTGGAGTTCCATATGGCAGAAATATACATCAGGCACTTGTGTAAGCAATCACAAGTCTGTTATTATGGCCAGCAACAGGCAAGTGGGCATTACTGGCTCAAGGCATCAAACTAAGGAGGGACAGGACATGCCTCCGGTGGGGGTGGGGGTATTAGGCTGTGGGTGGAGGGTGGGGAGCTTTCCCAGTGGTAGGGGCAGGCGTAACTATGGAGAATGGCACATTCAAGTACATCTTGTGTCTTGAAAAGAGGAAGTGCATTTCATGGTGATCCTGAAACATGACTGGAGACAAAAGTTTGAATTCCTTGAGAACGTGTAATAACTTTAAAAATGAATACTATAGTGCCACGCTTTACCATGGGATTAACAATAGAGTTGTCTGGGAGTGATGTATCGCAAAATTCTCTTCTACACGTTAATGTTGCCTCTGTGGGTGAGTAAGGTGGTTTATTACATTGCATGATGCAACCTCATATGTAATTAGTCTGGATCCCCTCCCCAGTCCCAAACACAACAGTGTGAAGAGAGACTGGATAGGGTATGTGTATTATCAGAGTTTAGAAGAATGAACGGGAATCTCATAGAAAAGATAAACTTCCAACAGGACGAGACAGGGTAAATGCAGGAAGGATAATCCTAGTGACCAGGGAGTCCAGAACCAGGGATCACATTCTAAGAATACAATGTGTCTCATTTGTGACTGAGAGAAGGAGAAATTTCTTCACCTACAGAGTGGTGAGCCTGTGGTGTTTTCTGTCACAGAAATTGGTTGAGGCCAAAGCATTGATTGTTTTCAAGACGGAGTTGTGTTGAGGCTAAAGGGATCAAAGCGTATGGGAGAAATCAGAACAGGGCACTGAGAAGGATGATCAGCCAAAAGCTGAAAGTGAAGCTGACTCGAGGGGGTTGAATGGCCTACTCTTGATCCTGATCCCTATTCTCCTTGGATCACCATAGAGGGTGGTCAGCAGCTGTGAGCCAGACATACACGCCTGGGTAATGGCCCAAGGAATGTCAGGCAGCTTTTCATTCAGTACTTGACCTGACTTCTCTCCGAGCTCATGATGAAGATTAATGGTGCTGAGCAAACAGATACTGAGATTCCAGTTCTCTTAGTGTCACAAGATGGACAAGATATTTTTGTCAGGGTTTCCGTCGTGAGGTTTGAAATTATCAGCAACCAAAATTATAATCAATTATCAGCATGGAGCTGAAATTGCTATAATCTGAGTGTCTTATGAGGTCTTAAAAGTGAAGACTCATCATTCAAGGACCCCCAACAGAAGTTATATTATTTCTGACTTCATACTTTTCTTCCTAAAGCCAGTCTCTATTCATTCTACACGAGCTGTCAACCCTGCTGTGTGTCTGCCATTTTTAACTAATTCCTTTACTCTTTCGTGGGATGAGGACGTCGCTGGCAGCATTTATTGCCCCATCCCTAATGGCCCAGAGGGCAGTTAAGAGTCAACCACATTGCTGTGGGTCTGGAGTCACGTGTAGGCCAGACCAGGTAAGGAAGGCAGTTTCCTTCCCTAAAGGACATTAGTGAACCAGATGGGTTTTTTTCTGACAATCGACAATGGATTCATGGTCATCCTCAGATTCTTAATTCCAGATATTTATTGAATGAAAATTCCAACATCTCCCAGGTCCCCAGAACATTACCTGGGTCTCTGGATTAACAGTCCAGTGATAATACTACAAGGCCATCATCTCCCATCATTCATGGGATGTGGACGTCGCTGGTTGGCCAGCATTTATTGCCCATTCCTCATAACTCTTGAGAAGGTGGTGGTGAGCTGCTTTCTTGAACACCTGGTGTCATGCTGGGGAGAGAATTCCAGGGTTTTGACCCAGTCATAGTAAAGGAACAGTGATGCATTTCCAAGACGGGATGGTGAGAGGCTTGGAGGGGAACTTAGAGGTGGTCGTGTTCCCATGTATCTACTGTCCTTACCATTTTAGATTGATGTGGTTGTGAGTTTGGAAGGTGGTGTCTGAGGAGCTTTGGTGAATTTCTGCAGTGCATCTTGTAGATCGTATACACTGCTGCTACTGAGTGTCGGTGCTGGAGGGGTGGTTGCTTCTGGATATGATGCCAATCAAGCAGGCTGCTTTGTCCTGGATGGTGTCAAGCTTCTTGAGTGTTGTTGGGGCTGCACTCTTCCAGGCAAGTGGGGAGTATTCCATCACATTCCTGACTTGTGCCTTGGGGACAGGCTTTGAGGAGTCAGGATATGGTATTTAATGGAGGTATGTAGATTTCTCCCTGCCGGCCGGAGAGCTGATAGGGCTCTGCATCTCCTCCTTTTGGAATGACTGACATAATGAGGTTTCTCACTGGATAGTGGAGGGGCACACCAAATTCAAGCACCCCGTGGACAGAGATTCTGCTCCATGGGAGCTGACAGTCAGTAAGAGGCTGGTACCTGCACATTTCCCTCACCAAAAACTCAAGATGGCTGTGGGAACCAGGCCACAGTGCCTGATGTCATGGTGGGTCTTGTGAGGGACTAGGAGAAACAAAGGCATGGTGAGGCGTTCTTAGTAGGACTCCTTTCCCAACCTTCACAGGCACTGATTAAACATAATGAACCCCCACTCCCCAATCCCCCATGCTCCCTCCACAGTATTCTGAAAGTAACCCTGAGCGGGTCACCTTTTCAAGCTTCCATATGGCAGGAATATTCCGTATTCCATGAATCACCCACAGCTTAAATAGACAGTGGCTTTGGGAGGCTTTCCTTGGGTCTTCATGCCATTGACTGAATCCGGGCAGAGGTACAAAGGCAGCCTCACTTGCTAGCTTGCCAGTCTCCCACCCCAATACATGCCCAATCCCCAAATCCACATCAAAGGAAAGCATTGTTCCATACAGAAGGTGAGTTACTTGCTGCAGAATTCGCAGCCTCAAGTCTATTCTTGTAGCCACAGTATTTAACCAGTTAGTCCATTTAGGTGTCTGGTCAATTGTAATTCCCAGCATGTTTTTTTTTTGGGGGGTAAGGTTTAACCATGAACAGCAAGGTGTGATGGATAGATTCCCCCTGGTTGGAGAAGAAGTTCATGCCTGGCGTTTGCATGATGCAAACATTACTTTTTATTTAGCAACTCAAACCTGCACATTGTCCAGATCTTGTTGCATTTGAACACAGGCAGCTTCAGTCTCTGAGGAGTCGCGAATGGTGCTGAACATTGTGCAATCATCGGTGAACATTCCCAATTCTGACTTTATGATGGAGGGAAGCTCATTGATGAAGCAACTGAATATGGTTGGGCCGAGGACACTACACTGAAGAACTCCTGCAGAGATGACCTGGAGCTGAGATGACTGACCTCCAACAACCGCAGCCATCTCCCTGTGTGATGGGTATGACTCCAGCCAATGGAGTATTTGCCCCCATAACCACCGCCCCCAACCTGATACCAATTGATTCCAGTTTTGCTAGGGCTCCTTGGTGCCACAGTCAGTCAAATGCAGCCTTTGGTGTCAAGCTCAGTTCCTCTCACATCACCTCTGAGTCCAATTCTTTTTTATATATTTCCAATGCTATCAGTAACCCTGGTAGAGCACAAACTGAGTATCAATGAGCAGGTTTATGATGAGTGAGTGCTGCTTGATAGCACAGTTGAACACATCTTCCAGCACTGGTGATGGTGAAGGGTAGACTGATGGAGTGGATTTGGCTGCTTTGGATTTGTTTCGTTTTTTTGTGAACGCATATTTATATTGCACCTTGAATGTGGCAAAACATCTACAGAGGCTTTATAAAGCAAAGCACCGAGTCATAAAGACGTTGGTTTTAATGAGTGTCTGAGAGGAAAAAATGGAAGAAAAGAGGCTGACAGATGTTAGGGTATTTCAGAGTATGACGCCGTGGCAACAGAATGCATTGGAACTAATGGTGGAGCGCTTAAAACTGGGGAAATGCCCAAATTACAATGGCACAGTCTATTTTTAAGTAATTTGTTAACAGTTGACATCGCTGGCTGAGCCAGCATTTATTGCCTGATCCGAGTTGCCTTTGAGATGTTGATGGTGAGCTGCAGTCCATGTGCTGTAGGTAGACTCATAACATTGTTTTGGTGGGCAGTCCTGGGATTTTGACCAGACAAGACAGAAGGAAAATGGCAATATATTTCCAAGCTTGGATGGAGAGTGGCTTGGAGGGGAACTTGCAATTGGTGGTGTTCCCTTGTATCAGCTGCCCTTGTCCTTCCAGATGAACATGGTCATGGGCTTGGAAGGTGCTGTTTAAGGATCTTTGGTGAATTTCTGCAGTGCATCTTGTAGGTAGTACACACTGCTGCTACTGAGCGTTGGTGGTGGACGGAGCGGATGTTTTTGGATTTGGTGCCCAGCAAGCAGGATGCTTTATCCTGGATTGTGTCAAGCTTCTCAAGTGTGAAGAACTGTGACCAGTGGTGTTCCACAGGGATCCGTGTTGGGACCATTGTTGTTTGTGATATACATAAATGATCTGGAGGAAGGTATAGATGGTCTGATTAGCAAGTTTGCAGATGACACTAAGATTGGTGGAGTAGCAGATAGTGAAGGGGACTGTCGGAGAACGCAGCAGAATATAGATAGATTGGAGAGTTGGGCGGACAAATGGCAGAAGGAGTTCAATCCAGGCAAATGCGAGGTGATGCATTTTGGAAGATCCGATTCAAGAATGAACTATGTGGTAAATGGAAAAGCCCTGGGGAGAATTGGTGCACAGAGAGATCTGGGTGTTCAGGCCCATTTTACCCTGAAGGTGGCAAAGCAGGTTGATAGAGTGGTCAAGAAGGCATACGGCATGCTTTCATTCATCGGACGGGGTATTGAGTACACGAGTTGGCAGGTCATGTTACAGTGGTATAGGAGTTTGGTTCGACCACATTTGGAATACTGCGTACAGTTCTGGTCGCCACATTACCAAAAGGATGTGGATGCTTTGGAGAGGGTGCAGAGGAGGTTCACCAGGATGTTGCCTGGTATGGAGGGCGCTAGCTATGAAGAGAGGTTGAGTAGATTAGGATTATTTACATTAGAAAGACGGAGGTTCGGGGGGGACCTGAGTGAGGTCTACAAAATCAAGAGAGGTATAGACAGGGTGGACAGCAAGAAGCTTTTTCCCAGAGTGGGGGACTCAATTACTAGGGGTCACGATTTCAAGGTGAGAGGGGAAAAGTTTAAGGGAGATATGCGTGGAAAGTTCTTTACACAGAGGGTGGAGGGTGCCTGGAATGCTTTACCAGCGGAGGTGGTAGAGGTAGGCACGATAGCGTCATTTAAGATGTATCTAGACAGATACATGAATGGGCTGGGAGCAGAGGGATACAGATCCTTGGAAAATAGGTGACAGGTTTAGATAGAGGATTTTGGTCGGCACAGGCTTGGAGGGCTGAAGGGCCTGTTCCTGTGCTGTAATTTTCTTTGTTCTTTGTTGTTAGAGCTGCACCTATCCAGGCAATACAGAGTGTTCCAACACACTCCTGACTTGTCACTTGTAGATGATGGATGGCTTTAGGGAGTCAGGAGGTGAGTTACTCACCGCAATATTCCTAGCCTTGGACCTGCTCTTGTAGCCACTGTGTCTATGTGGCGAGTCCAGTTGAGTTTCTGATCAATGATAACCTCAGGATGTTGACAGTGGACCATTCAGAGATGGTAACACTATTGAATATCAAGGAGAGGTGGTTAGATTGTGTTTTATTGGAGTCTGACCTCCAACGTTTACAACCATCTTCCTTTGTGCCAGGTAGGATTCCAACCAGTGGAGAGGATTCCCCCTAATTCCCAATGATTTAATATCCCAGACAACAGTGAGTCTGAAAGTTATTCCAGAGAGACAGATAGGTGAGGCCATGGAGGAACATGAACATAAAATCTATGTGTTCCTTGACTGGGAACTAGTGTGAGTCAACAGGGGTAAGACTGTTAACAGCTTGGGATTTACTATGAGACACAGGCAGCATCCTCATGGAGGGTTGAATATGGGAAGGCAGCTTAGAGTGCATTAGCAGTCACATTCAGAGGTACCTATACGGGGTATTCAACAACAAACAACAAGAAGAGGGGGGAAGTCAGGCGATGCTGTGGAACCAGGCAATTTATGGAAGGAGCATGTTCTCACTGTTGATAATTTTCTGTTAGAGTCCAAAATTGGATACTTTTTGAGAGTGAGGTGACTTCTTATTTAAAAGCCTGTAAAGAGTATTTTGGCAGCTCCTCTGTCTGCACCACTGTCGGCCTATGACGGATTCTGAGGCTGTCGCTGTTGTTTTGGACGATTTAGTAGATCAGCATTTTCTGCTGATTCCATCTGGCAAGATTTAACATTTTTTTCCCAAAAGACATTTACCAAATTGACCATAAAGAATAAACAGGCTTTCTGAGATGAAATAAAAGATGTCAGAATGTTAATAGTTCCTTTACTGCCTCTCACAATATACTGGCAATGATGACATTTATTTCATCAAAGAGCCTTGTTAATCGTACAAGATGATCCATACCAAACCTATAACTGAACTGCAATTGCGGCTCTGACAAAAAAAAAATACTGAAGTGTTGTGCTCTGATGAACACAAGAGTAAATTTTATAGTTTAGTGTTCTGGCTCAGAATTTGTATTGGAGCTCACAAAATTTTCCATCCATCAAAGTGTCAGCCTTGGTTTCTGTAATGAACTCACACCTCTAAGCCAGACGTTCATAGGCTCAAGTCCCACTCTGCATCTTGAAACACATGATCGGAATGATGCTTCAGCAGAGTGCCCCAGAGGGAGTGCTGCATAGTGGGAGGTGTCACTCCCTGGGAAGCCATGATAAACAAGACCCCGCCTACTTATTCAGGTAAATGGAAGTAATTCTGTCACACTAGCTCAGAGAAGATGTGTCCTGACCAATACTTGTGCCTCGTCAAGCACTTAAAAAGAAATTCTGTCCATGCAGTTCTGAAGAAGGGAAACTTGACCCGAAACGTTAGCTCTGATTTTCTCTCCACAGCAGCCGCCAGACCTGCTGAGCTTTTCCAGCAATTTCTGTTTTTGTTTCTGATTTACAGCTTTTGCAGTTCTTTCAGATTTTACTTAAAAAGAAAGACGGGCTGGTTATTAACAGATTGTTGTTGCTTCTTCTGCTCAGATTGGCAGCTGTGGCTCCTATATCGCAACATCGTATTTCAAAAGTACTTTGTTAACTGCAAAATGTACTGAGCTCGCAGAGGCACTATATAAATGTACTTTGTCATTAATCATTGTTTTGTCTGAACGGCCAATGCGTTTTCTCTTGAGAAGACTACAATGATAATACCAAAACGCATTTAAAAAGACAATGTGACCCTTTGCTCCATGCAATAGATTACTTCCAAATGCTGTCGTCACTGGTTTAATCTCCTGAGTAATCACAGATAAAAGTACCCAAGATCAAACTCTTGTGATCTTTATCCTTGACCCCAGAAATGAAAAGTTGGTGACATCACCCTGACATTGCAGCCTATCATCAGCAAGCTGTAATCCATGGCCTTTTGTCTGTACACTTATTTGTATACGTCCTTTTTAAACTTTACAAGATAAGTTTAAATGAAGAAGGTCCAGTAAACTGTTTGATTTTACTTTTACAAAACATCTCCTGTGACAGAAATGAGTGATTCAGCCTCATTCTCCCTGTTACCCCATCAAACATGTACTCAGCAAACAGTCGGCATCAGAGCCCTCATCAAGCTGCAGGCCTCTCAGCCCATCAAGAACATGCCATGACTTTTGTGCTAGTGACGCTATTCTGGGCTCATTTCCAATGTCCATGAGACTAGCCCTCATGGAAATCCAAGGTTAAGAATTATGCCTTCCATGTATATTGGCAGCTATTCTTTTCACAGCCTCAATCTTTTTCTTTATCTGCTCATCAGATGTGGGCGTTGCTGATTGACCAGCATTTATTGCAATCCCTATATACCCTGGGGAAGGTGGTGGTAAGATGCTTCCTTGAACTGCTGTAGTCCATTTGGTGTGAGTACTCCCACAATGCCAGTAGGGAGGGACCCCCTGGATTTTGACCTAGTGACAGTGAAGGAACAGCAATGTATTTCCAAGTCAGGAGATTGCTTGGCCTGGAGGGGAACTTGCAGGTAGTGGTATTCCCATGTATCTGCTGTCCTTGCTTTTCTGGATGGTATTGGTGTTGGGGCAATGAAAGCATTTTCTGAAAAGCCTTGGTGATTTTCTGCAGTGCATCTTGTAGATGGTACACAGCGTTGCCACAGATCATCAGTAGTGGAGATAATGGATGTGGTTCTAATCAAGCGCGCTGCTTTGGCCTGGATGGTATCAAGCTTCTTGAGTATTGTTGGAGCTGCACCCATTCAGGCGAGTGGGGAGTATTCCAACACATTCCTGACTTTCACCTTGCAGATGGTGAATAGCTTTTGGGGAGTCAGGAGGTATGTTAATTGCTGAAGTACTTCTGGTCTCTGATCTCTGACTGTTTTAACTCATGTGGCATGTGACCATCGCTCTCAAGCCCAGCATTTGTTATTCATCCTTACTTGCCCTTAAGGTGGGCTGTATACTGACCATATGTTGCAAAGCCTGGTGGAACATACCAAACAACTTCAACTGTTCACAACAGGCAAGGCACTGGCAGTTCCCAACCAGCCGAAGTTTGCAAAACTTAAAACATAGTGTCTAACATTCACTGTGATTTCACAATTAGATGATATTTGCTGGATAATCCCTAGTACATGCAGAATTATGTTGACAATCAATTTAGGATTGTCAGTCAGGCTGGTAGTGTGGTGCACCAATGCATGCTGAAAGCTACTTCTGTTAATATACAGATCTTTATACTTTGCAGACAGAACGAACATGTACATGCACTGTAATGATATCAACTCAACAAATAGGTGATTGCCATTCTCTGGTTCATTTCTCGGAGTCAAATTATCATAGAACATAGAACTGTACAGCACAGGAACGGGCCCTTCAGCCCACGATGTGGTGCCAAACATGACACCAAATTGAACTAATCCCTTCTGCCTGCCATTGGTTCATATCCCTCCATTCCTTGCATATTCATGTGCTTATCTAAAGGTCCCTTAAACAACCTATCATATCTGCCTCCAACAGAACCTCTCTCTTGATTAAAATTTAAACAAAACCCAGCATTTAGCTGTCAGTCATCATCTAACTGGTGCATTCTCTCTGCTAATGCCACTACCATTAAATGTCCACATGCCATCTGATCAGCACTCTTTTCTCATACAGTAGAGATGTTTTTCACATTCCATTGGTATTCCCATGAATTGACCTGATCAATACTATGTAAAATATACTCCAACAGATGTGTCTTTTTTTCAGTAATGCTTAAAAGAATTTAAAGCCAGTTTATATCCTGAAGGGACAAGAACAATACATGTTCAGTAAAGGACAGCCAAGGGCAGTTAAAGAGTTAAGATGTATGGTAAAGCTATAAGAAAAAGCATGTAAAAATATATAAAAGGAATCAGAGAGTGATAAATGACAACAACTTGCATTTGTATCACATTTTTATTGTAATAAACATCCCAAGGCACTCCGCAGAGGCATGTTAAAACAAAATATGACACTGAGCCACATAAAGAGATATTGGGGCGGATGAGTTAAAATGTAATCAAATATGTTTTAGCAATGGCCTTAAAGGATGAAAGTGAGCTGGAGTGGTGGAATTGTAGATCTTAGGGTCTAGACAGCTGATTGTATGGCTAGAGAAAATTAGAATGATAGAGAGAGGTAAGACCTGTGAGAGGTTTGCAAATGAGGATATGACTTGAAATTAATTTCTTTACATGACCTAGTGCATTTGAATAGTTATGTCTGAAGATACTACGTGATGATGTGCTTGAGAACTGGATAAATGCAAATGTGGTTCTGCTGTTTAAAAAGAGTACAAGGGAAATGCCAAACAATTATAGGTCAGTTCGTCATACTTCGATGGTGGGCAAGTTGTTAAAATCAATCTTGGGAGATCGGGTGTACCGTCACTTCGAAAGGTGTGGAATAAGCAGGAATAGTGCGGCCTCACTTGGAATATTGTGTACGGTTCTGGTCGCCCCATTACAGGAAGGATGTGGAAGCATTGGAAAAGGTTCAGAGGAGATCTACCAGGATGTTGCCTGGTCTGGAGCGAAGGTCTTATGAGGAAAGGCTGAGGGACTTGGGTCTGTTCTCATTGGAGAGAAGAATGCTAAGAGGGGATTTAATAGAGACATACAAAATGATCAGAGGATTAGATAGGGTGGACAGTGAGAGTCTTTTTCCTAGGATGATGTCGTTGGCTAGTACGAGGGAGCATAGCTGCAAATTGAGGGGTGATAGATTTAAGACAGATGTCAGAAGCAGGTTCTTTACTCAGAGAGTGGTAAGGGCGTGGAATGCCCTGCCTGCCAATGTAGTTAACTCAGCCACATTAGGGGCATTTAAACAGTCATTGGATAAGCATATGGATGATGATGGGATAGTGTAGGGGGATGGGCTTAGATTAGTTCACAGGTTGGCGCAACATCGAGGGCCGAAGGGCCTGTTCTGCACTGTATTGTTCTATGTTCTATGTTCTATGATAGAAATGCATGATTTGTTAGGGAAGGTCATGCCTTACAAATTTGATTGAATCCTTTGAGGAAGTGACAAGGAGGACTGATGAAGGTAGAGCAATAGATATTGTCTATGTGGGTTGTCGTAAGGCATTTGACAAAGACCCACATGGTAGACTGATCAAAAGAAGTAGAAGCCCATGGCATACTTGGTAATGTGTCAAATTCGAACCAAATTGGGTGAGTAGCAGGAAACAAAGGGTAATGGTCAAGGGGTGCCTTAGTGAATGGAGAGCTGTTTCAAATGTTGTTCCGCAGGGCTCAGTGTTGGGAACCCTGCTATTTGTTTTATACATTAATGATTTGGATTTGAACATGGGGTGCACAATTAGGAAATTTGTAGACGAAACAAAAATTGGCCATGTAGTGGTTAGTGTAGATCTTAGCTGTAAGCTTCAAAATGATGTAGGTGGGTTGATGAAGTTGGCACGAAAGTGGCAGACAGAGTTCAACTCTGATAACTGTGAGGTAATGCATTTAGGGAGGTCAGACAGCAAAAGGGATTACACAATAAAGGGGATATACTGAGATGGGTAGATGAAGTGAGAGATCTTTGTGTGTAAATGCACAAATCCATAAAAGTAGCTGAATGGGTGAATAAGATTGTAAAGGAGGCATGTGGAATGCTCTCCTTCATTGGCAGAGGTATGGAACGTAAAAGTGGGGACATAATGATGAAACTGTATAAGACACTGGTGAGGCCACAGCTGGAGTATTGTGTGCAGTTTTGATCACCACATTAAAGGAAGAATGTAATAGAGTGCATAGAGTGCAGAGAAGATTTACTTGAATGTTCCCAGGGCTGATTTGTAGCTATGAGCGGAGATTGGAGAGGTTGGAGTTGTTTTCCTTGGGACAGAGAAGGCTGGGGGGGGACATGATTGAGGTTTACACAATTGTGAGGTGTAGAGATAGAGTAGATAGGAGGAACTCGTTTCCTTTGGCAGAGAGTTCAAAAACCAGGGGGTCTTGGATTCAAGCTATAAATGGCAGAGGATTAGAGGGGACTTGAAGAAAAATCTTTTCATGCAGAGGGTGGTGAGTGTCTGGAATTTGCTGCCTGACTTGATGGTGGAGGCAGAGACCCTAGATTCTTTTTAAAAAGTACCTGGATCTGTACTTTACGTGCTGTAAGGTGCAGATCTATGGACTGTGTGCAGGAAGATGGGATTAGAAAGGGCATCTAGGTGTCTTTGGGTTAGCATGGACAGAATGGCTGAATGGTTCTATGGATGAGGGCTTCAGTCCTAGGGATGGCGAGAAAGAGAAGATGTTATGGAGGTGGCAGTAGATAATCTTAATGATAGCTCGGACACAGGGATGAGAGCTCCTCTCTGTCTGTGATTTTACACTGAGATTATGACAAGGCTGGTTAAGCCTGAGACTGTCGTTAGGAAGACGGATGATACTGGTGGTGAGGGAATGCAGTTTGTGGCAGATTGAAGCCTTTGACTTCATGCCCAATCTTCCCAAGACATGTTAGGAGGAAATTTCTCTTTGGGCTCCCCCCCAACCCCTGCAGGAATTGGGATAAGTAGTCTGATAATTTGGCATTGATGGAAGAGTTTGAAGAGTTGTTGTTGTGATAGAGCTGGGTATTGTCAGGGTAAATTTGCAAATTAACTTTGTATTTTCAAATCATGCCACTTAGGGGAACACGTAGGTGAGAGAAAGGAGAGGGCCAAGGATGGGTCCTTGAGGGCAGCTGTGGCATGATGGGAAGAGAAACCACTGATGGCCACTTCTGCTATGATCCAGTAGGTCAGAGTGGAACGAGGTGAGGTGACTCATTCGACTGGATGAGAATGGAAAGATGCTGAAGAAGATGGGTGTGATCATCAAAGGCTAAAGACATATCAAGAAGGATGAGGAGAGCTAGTTTTCTTTTCACAGTTATGTGGGATGTTTCAATACAATTCAAACTAAAAATGAATTCAGGAGATACCTTTTTACCCAGACAGTGAAGAGGATGCAGGGCTATCTACACCTTGTTATCTGTTATTTTAACTGTCTGGATTTCAGCTCCATGAAGTTTGGAGCCTCATTCATAGTTAAATATTCGAGTCCTTGAATGCAACAAATATACCTGTAAGCTTTTAATTCTCAGGCCATTATTTTGAAATGGGTCAGGCCCAAGATCAAAGGCGGGAATTCAATTTAGTGCTGCCTGCCCTCTTGACAATTTCCTGCTGCAATCCTAGACACTTTCATTGAGGGCAGGCTGAAGCTTGATAAGCTACGTGCAAGGAAATAGTGTGTACTACTTTGTCAGTTATTGTAAATTAACCCTTATTCCCATGCTGACTGGAATTTCTAGTGCTTTTGTTGGCAATTATGTTAGTTTGGACTACATCCAGGACAACATAGTGAACCTAGGGCAGGTACTCAGAGAGTAGTAAGGGCGTGGAATGCCCTGCCTGCAACAGTAGTAGACTCTCCATCTTTAAGGGCATTTAAATGGTCGTTGGATAAACATATGGATGATAATGGAATAGTGTAGGTTAGATGGGCTTCAGATTGGTTTCACAAGTCGGCGCAACATCGAGGGCCGAAGGGCCTGTACTGTGCTGTAATGTTCTATGTTCTATGTTTCTTGAGTGTTGTTGGGGCTACACCCATCCAGGTAAGTGGGGAGTATTCCATCACTCTCCTGACTTGTGCCTTGTAGGTGGTGGACAGGCTTTGGGGAATCAGGAGGTGAGTTACTTGCGGCAATATTCCAAGCCTCTGACCTGCTCTTGCAGCCACTGTGCTTATGTGGTCAGTCCAGTTGAGATTCTGGTCTATGGTAATGCCCAGGATGTGGATAGTGAGGGATTCAGTGATGATACCACCTTTGAATGTTGAGTGATGGTGGTTAGATTGTTTCTTATTGGAGTTGGTCACAGTCTGGCATTTTTGTGATGCGAAAGTTACTTGTCGCTTGTTGGTCCAAGCCTGGATTTATTCCAAATCTTGTTGAATTTGAACATGGAACATTTCACCCTTCACGCCTTTGTACATTCATATCTAATATGATGTCTTTTGTGCTGACTTGTAAACTCCTCACTGTACTCACTTCAGTACATGTGACCATAAGGCTAATTCTAGATTCTGGATCCTTCCGAGTTTGAATAGGTGGTGAATGATCATCTTGATCTTAATGCCTCTGCGTGCTGGGATCATCACCCCTCTTATGCTTACATTCTTCCTGATGGATTCACAAAGTGTCAGAATGGCTGAGCTGATCTATGAGGTAGTGGTCAGCTTTCTTGTATCCTGGAGTTTTAGGTGTGAAACTCATTTCTGACACCATCACCTTTGAGGGTCTGTGACTGACTGAGTTACCCCACAGAGAGCTAGCATAGATTCGATGAGCTGAATGGCATCCTTCTGTGCAGTAATGACTGAGACCAGCAATGACCTTGAATAAAATTCAATAATCCATGATAAACTGTGAAATAAGCTGCCAATTTGTGACCTTTCTCTCCCCTCTTCCTATTCTACTTCTCGTTAAAAGTTCTGATGTCTTTCCTTGGCTCATGAACGTTATTGAAACTACGTAACCCAACGGACTAAAAATCTATTCAAAAAATTCCTTCTTTTGGTGATATTTCAGGTCAACCAAGCATTTCTACATAAGGTGACTTAAACAGACATTTTATACTTCACTTAAAATACAACACAGAATGTATTTTTATGCACCAATTCCTGTCAACTACAGGGAAGAGCATTATCCTAATTTATGCTCTGACATGTCACTTAATTCAACACCATTATATTTCATACAGAAATGATACAACTTACTTGGTCTGCCTAAGTCTGACACCCACAAGGAGCTCATCCCACATAGATTCATTATAGTCATCAGCAAAAATAGATTACACCCTGTTCTGGAGGAATTGGATTTTACCCAAGGCCTGTTCCTTGTCTTAAACCACAAGAGCTCAGCTGAGGTTGCTATTCTCTGTCAGGAGTTGCTGGAAAGGTGATGCCTTTCACTGAAGATTAGCTCCTATTTTAACTGTCCTGCTGCTATGATGAGAGGGCTTTGCGAGTCAGGTTTGGGAGGATATGTGATGACTCCTTTCCTACTTTGAACTGATCACATCTGTTCCAATTCGAAAGTGGCAAGAACAAAACATACACGCACAAACAAGCCTAACCGATATATATCAGAGATAATAGGAACTGCAGATGCTGGAGAATCCGAGATAACAAGGTGTGGAGCTGGATGAACACAGCAGGCTGAGCGGCATCACAGGAGCAGGAAGGGTCTAGGCCTGAAACGTCAGCCTTCCTGCTCCTGTGATGCTGCTTGGCCTGCTGTGTCCATCCAGCTCCACACCTTGTTATCTCTAACCGATATATACTTTGTTTAAACTGGTTGGCAATTTGTAACTAGTCAGGTGCCACAGGTTTCGGTCCTCGGGCCCTAACTATTTACAATTTATATTCAGGACTTGGATGCAGGGACGACAGGTATGATAACCAAGTTTGTAGATGATACTAAAATGGGTAAGTTGCAATAAAGAAGTAAGGAATTTATAAATTGATATGGATAGGTCAGGTGAATGGGCCAAAATTTGGCAGATGGAGTGCAACATGGAGAAGTGAGGGGTTATTCACTTTAGTTCGAAGAATAGAAAGACAACTTATTATCAAAATAAAGAGAATCGTCACAGCAGACCATCAGGTAAGATATTGGAGCAGAATCAGGCCATTCGGTCCATCAAGTCTGTTCCACCTTTCGATTGTGGCTGCTATGTTTCTCAACCCCGTTCTCCTGACTTCTCCCAAAACCTTTGACCCCCTCACTAATCAAGAACTTAACTATCTCTGAGCTAAACACACTTAGTGACTTGGCCTCCAAAGCCTTCAGCAGCAATGAGTTCCATAGATTCACCACCCACCTGCTGAAGAAATTCCTTCTCATCTCAGTCCGAAAGGGCTGTCCCTTCACTTTGAAGCTGTGCACTTGGGTCCTAGTCGCTCCTACTTCTGGAAATATCTTCTCAGTGTCCATTCTATCCAAATATCTTAGTATTCTGTAAGTTTCAATGCGATTCCCCCAATTGTTCAAAACTCCATCGAGTACGGATCCAGACTCCTCAACCGCTCCTCATATGACAAGGACTTCATTTCTGGGATCATTCCAGTAAACCACTCGTGGACCCCTCCGATGCTCTCACATCCTTCCTTACATGCAGGGCCCAAAACTGCTCAGAATATTCCAAATGTTGTCTGACCAGAACTTTATCCAGCCTGAGAAGCACATCTCTGCTCTCGTATTCCAGCCCTTTTGAAATGAATGCTAACTTTTCAATTGTGTTCCTAACTGCCAGCTGAACCTGTCTGTTAACCTTAAGAGAATTCTGAACATGGACTCCTCAGTTCCTTCGTACTTCAGAATTCTGAAGCATTTCCCACCATACTTTCCCACGTTATATTCCATCTACCACTTCTTTGCCTATTCTCCTAGCCTGACCAAGTCCTTGTGCAGCCTCCCCTCTTCCTCAGCACTGTTTGTCCCTCCACCTATCTTTGTGTCATTTGCAAACATAGCAACAATGCCCTCAGTTCCTTTGTCCAGATCGTGAATGTAAATTGTGAATAGTTATGGTCCCAACATCGACCCCAGTTACCACCCTGAAAAAGACCCTTTTATCCCTACTGTCTGCTTTCTGTCAGTCAGCCAATCCTGTATTCATGCCAGCACCTTGCCCCTAACATCATGCGCTCTTCTCTTATTTGGAAGCCTTCTGTGCAGCACATTGTCAAAGGCCTTCTGGAAATCCACTTAGGTCATGTCCACTGCCTTTCCTTTGTCTAATATTCTTGCTAACTCCTCGAAGAATTCTAACAGACTTGTTTTTTTTTATTCATTCAGGAGATGAGGGTGTCGCTGATTAGGCCAGCATTTATTGCCCATCCCTAATTGCCTAGGGGGTGGTTAAGAGTCAACCACATTGCTGTGGGCCTGGAGTCACATGTAGGCCAGACTAGGTAAGGATGGCAGTTTCCTTCCCTAAAGGACATTAGTGGACCAGGTGAGTTTTTCCCAACAATCGACAATGGATTCAAGGTCATCATTTGACTCTTAATTCCAGATATTTATTGAATTCAAATTCCACCATCTCCCATGGTGGGTTTTGAACCTGGGTTCCCAGAACATTATCTGGGGTTCTCTGGATTAACAGCCCAATGATAATATCACTGGGCCATCGCCTCCCATGATCTCTGCTTGACGAAGCTATGCTGACTCAACTTCATTTTACCACGCACTTCCAAGGACTCTGCAATCTCATCCGTAATAATAGACTCTAATAATAATAGACTCTAAAATCTTACTAGATAACAAGGTGTGGGGCTGGATGAACACAGCAGGCCAA
>JAHRHZ010000249.1:9409870-9477942 GCA_024137785.1 Ginglymostoma cirratum
GGGGATGGAGCCAGTAAAGGTGAGTGTAGGTAGGGGGGTAGGGAGGAGATAGGTCAGTCCAGGGAGGACCCTCCTACCTACACTCACCTTTACTGGCTCCATCCCCGCCTCTTCGACTTGTCTGCCTCCTCTCCACCTATCCTCTTCTCTATCCATCCTCTATCCGCCTCCCCCTCTCTCCCTATTTATTTCAGAACCCTCTTCCCCTCCCCCATTTCTGATGAAGGGTTTAGGCCCAAAACGTCAAGTTTTCCTGCTCCTATGATGCTGCTTGACCTGCTGTGTTCATCCAGCCCCATGCTTGTTATCTCGGATTCTCCAGCATCTGCAGTACCTTTTATCTCTGATACTAGTTTCTGGTATGATCATGATTAGGGATAACTTCTTTAAGTCAAATCAAAACATATAAAAACAGAAATTGTTGGAGAAACTCAGCAGGTTTGGCCGTTCTGAAGAGGGGTCACTGGACTCAAACAGATGCTGTCGGACCTGTTGAGTTCCTCCAGCAATTTCTGTTTTTGCTTGTTTTCGATCTCCAGCATCCACAGTACTTTGTTTCATATTATTAAGATGGGTACAAATTGTTATTAAGGCTATTTGGAGACCTAAGATATTGATTTCACTCTGCAAGATCCTCAATTGTTCTGCCTTTTCCCCAGCTAAATCTGTAGGATATCATCTGATTGGGTGATGTGTAATAAATCTCCAGTATTAGCCCTCCCAGAACCATTACATTACAAAACAGTGAACTACAACTAGATAAGCCATGATCTTATTGAAAAGTAGTAAATGCTCAAAGAATGGGTGAATATAGTTTATTTAGATTTTCTGAAGGTTTTTGGTAAGGTCCCACACATGAGGTTAGTGTACAAGGGTTAGAGCATGATGATATTTGGGAAATATATTGGTGTGGTTTATGGACAGTAAACAGAGAGTAGGAATGAATGGGTTATATTCACATTGGCAGATTGTGACTACTCAGACACTACTAGGATCATAATTTAGCCCCGGCTGTTCAAAACCTATATCAATGATTTTAACAGGAGGATTAAATGTAATGTTCCAGATTTGCAGATGATACAAAACTAGGATGAAGTGGAAGTTGTGAGGAGGATGCAAAGATATTTCAAGGGGATTTGGAGAGGCTACTTGAGTAAGCAAAGATTTAGCGGTTGGGGAACACAGCGTTGGGAAATGTGAAGTTA
The DNA here is from genome assembly GCA_024137785.1 of Ginglymostoma cirratum. NCBI lineage: Eukaryota > Metazoa > Chordata > Chondrichthyes > Orectolobiformes > Ginglymostomatidae > Ginglymostoma > Ginglymostoma cirratum. The sequence continues at coordinate 9,411,076 of JAHRHZ010000249.1, forward strand.
TCTACTTTTATAGGAAATTCAGACAAACAGGGTATTTATTAGGGGCGGGAAGAATGCTGAACTTAAAGGAACTTGTGTGTACTTGTTCTTGAATCACTGAGTCAACATGCAGGTACAGCAAGCAATTGAGAATGCTTGGAGTAAAGACGTATTTCTGCAATTTTATAGATGCTTGGTGAGACCACAAATGATGCTGCTTGGCCTGCTGTGTTCATCCAGTTCCACACCTTGTTATTTTGGAGTATTGTGCGTAGTTTTGGTCACCTTTCCTAAGGAAAGATACTTGCCCTCGATGGAGTGCACCTAACTAATTCTTGGAATGGAGTGATTTTCTTACAAGGAAAACTTAAATGGTTAGATTCTATTTCTCCTGAGTTTCTCATGGCTGGACCTGGCCTAGAACCAGGGGGACAGAGTTCAGATTAATGGGGAAGGCTATTTAGGATTGAGGTGAGGAGGAATTTCCTCATTCCAATTGAATGTTTGCAATTCTCTACCCCTGAGGGCTGAGGAGGCTCAATCATTAAGTGTGTTCTACATGGAGTTTGATAGATCTTTACATGTTAAAAGCATTGAGGATCCAGGGACTATGCAGGAAAATGGTTTGGAAGTAGAAAGTGATCTCATTGAATAATGTTGCAGACTTGAAGGGCTGAATGGCCTACTTTTGTTCCTAGTTCTGATTTTCATATGACTCACTCCCACAACTTAGGGACCTATCTTACAGCCTGTATGATCACTGACTCTCCTTGAAGGGGAGAATATTGAAACTACTAGGAAACAGAAAGGAAGGACGGCACGGTGGCTCAGTGGTTAACACTGCTGCCTCACAGTGCTAGGGGTCTGGGTTTGATTCCAGCTTCAGGTGACTGTCTGTGTGGAGTTTGCATGTCCTCCCCATGTCTGCATGGGTTTCCTCCGGATGCTCCCGTTTCCTCCCACAGTCCAAAGATGTGCAGGCTAGGTGGATTGTCCATGCTAAAATTGCCCATCATGTCCAGGGTGGGAAATGCAGGGATAGGATAGAGGGTGGGTCTGGGTGGGAAGTTCTTCAGAGGATTGGTATGGACTCGAAGAGTCGAACAGCCTGCTTCCACACTGTGGGGATTCTTTGTGGAAATATTACAGAACACTATGTTATAGTCCAACAAGTTTATTTGAAAATATAAGCTTTCGGAGTCTCTCTCCTTCTTCAGGTGTTAGTGAGAGAGGTGGCATAGAACTAATTCAAATGTATTGACCAAACCCAAGATGCTGTTAAATTTTTAATCAGTTAGAAAGGAGATGCAGATTTCATTAATATGAATTGATTGATTAATACACAAGTCCCAGAATTTCTTTCAAGTCACTGCCCTGAGATAACTAAATGTTTTATCAATTCTCTCACTATACCGGAGGTGACATCTCTAAGCAATGTATCCCATTCTCATAAGAACGGGACAGGATGCTCAACTTATCGATCGCCAGGTCCAACATACCACAGTGATAAACCGTAATGACCTCCATAGAAGACGGGCACAGGATATGACTGATATCAATCCCTTCAGTATTTCCCGGGTGTGGAGAAACTACACCATGTTCTTCGTAGCCTTTAACACATTACCAATGCAATGAGCACCTCACCAAGGTCTTCCCCAGGCCTCCATTTCTCACCTTCAAACAACCACCAAACCTTAAACAGACCATTGTTCGTAGCAACCTATCCAGCCTTCAGGAGAACATCAACCACAACATGAGACAACCCTGTCATGGCAACCTCCGCACGACATGGACACTACCATCACACGTGGGAACACCGTCCACCATTGCACGGCAGATACTCATGTGACTCGGCCAAAGTTGTCTATATCATACGTTGCAGGCAAAGATGCCCCGAGGCATGGTATATTGGCAAGAGCATGCAGACACTACGACAATGGATAAATGGACACAGTGCAACAATCGCCAGACAGGAATGTTCCCTCCCAGTGGGGGAACACTTCAGCGGTCAAGGACATTCGGCCTCGGATCTTTGGGAAAAAGCCCTCTAAGGCGGACTTTGGGATAAGCAACAATGCAGAGTCGCCGAGCAGAGGCTGACAGCCAAATTCCGTACCCATGAGGATGGCCTCAACCGGGATCTTGGGTTCATGTCATACTACAGGTGACCTCATCACACTGTACACTCTCTCTCTCACACACACACACACACACACCTGGGCTGTTAATCCAGAGACCCAGGTAATGTTCTGGGGACCTGCGTTTGAATCCCGCCACAGCAGATGGTGGACCTGAATTCAATAAATATCTGGAACTGAGAGTCTAAAAGTCTAATGATGACCACGAATCCATTGCTGATTGTCAAAAAACCCAACTGGCTCACTAATGTCGTTTAGGGAAGGAAACTGCCATCCTTACCTGGTCTGGCGTACATGTGACTGCAGACCCACAGCAATGTGGTTGACTCATAACGGCCGTCACACACTCACACTCACAAGCACACAGATGCAAGCACTCACAGTCTCACACTCAAACACATACTCACACACGCACATAAATCTATGGGTGGATTTGCATTTGCAGATTTGTAATTGCAGATACATTCTATTTTGTTCAAAAAGCACATGATTTGAAGACCATCAATCAATGTGGCATTTTATTAATTCCTACTTTGTAAATGAAACCAGTCTGACTCCAAGTTAAAACACAGACAGATTCTAAGCATGACCTCACATCTAAAATACATTGTCTCACCTGAAACGTCACCTCTGGTATACTGAAGGAACTAATAAAACCTTTAGTTAACTCGGGGCAGTGACTTGAAAGAAATTCTGGGATTTGCATATTAATCAATTGAAACCTTGCATCATCTGTCTAACTGATTAAATATTTAACAGCCATCTTAGGTTTGTTCAATACATTCGCCTTAGTTCCATGACTCTTTCATCTTTTGCTTATAAATTCTGCGTCTGATGCCACCTCTCTCACTGACACCTGAAGAAGGAGCAAGGCTCCGAAAGCTGGTATTTTCAAATAAGCCGGGACCATGACCCGGTGTTGTGTGATTTTTGACTTTGTCCACCCCAGCCCTGCACCGGCACCTCCATATCATGGCTCAGAAGAAGCAGTGATTGAACAGAACAACTATGAGACTGTTCATTTTTGCAATATGGACTTTCTTAAGCTTTGCACACCAAAGGGAATGTTTTGAGATTGGCAAGGTGTATGTTAATTCTGAGATAAATCTCTCAGTGGCTATGATAAAATTCTCACAGGTGATAGCAGTCACAGTAATGCCAGTAAACAGAGAGGAATACTTGCTTCATCAAGGCTATAAGTAAGTTTGCTTTTCTGTCTGCTAGGTTTTTGTTTATCAAGGTATGAAATGTTAGTTCTGGGAAATGACACATTTAATTTTGGATATAGTGGTTGGTCTAAAAATGGTCAAATCATGGTCCAACTTATACAGGGAGTGTTTAGGGTTTGGAATACGATGCCTGGGAATGTGCTGGAGGCAGGTTCAAATGAAGTATTCAAGAGGGCATTGGATGGATATTTGGATAGAAATGGTGAGCAGTGTTTTGGCAAAAGGCAGGAAACTGACAATTAATAATAGAACTGGTACAGACATGTTGGGCCTTTTGTGCTCTAGCAATTCTAAGCAAAATGCCCAATAAGAAGGAAGGGCAGAAACTGAAAGAGGAAAATGTCTGAAAGTTAATTCACTGTTGCATCGATAAACTTGCGTTCAAGCAACTCATGATTAAGTTTGTTAATGCTGCTTAATGCCACTTAATGGAAAAGTAGGTCAAAAAGCACTGATGTGGCAAAATAAGCTAATGCGGCATTTAAACAGCCTCATGGAGATTTTAATCTGAGGTTAATTTAAGCGACCTGACAATTCAGATAACCTTGCTGTAGTGTTTATTTCCCCTGAATTTTCTAAACAATTAAAGATGTTTTAAAGTACCGTTCACTGAATATTCTTGCACCCCTGATCTCCAGCAGTGCAAATATTCATCTTGGTCTGTGCCCCGAAGTCAGCCTCACTTCGACGGAAGCCAGGCGATTTGAGATTAGCCATAGCAGTGCGTTCTTTATCCTGTGGGCTTCATCAGCTGGGCCTGCATTGATTGCCCAACCCTAGCTGCCCTTGATAAGGTGGTAGTGACCTGTCTTCAGGAACCACTAGTGTGGGTACCCCCATAATGCCATTAGGGAGGGAATTCCAGGATTTTTCCAACGACAGTGGAGACACTGCAATGTACTTCCAAGACAGGATGGTGAGTAGATTGGAGCAGAAGTTGGTGCTGTTCTCATGAACCTTCTACCCTTGTCCTTCTAGATAACAATAGTTGTGGGTTCGAAAGGTGTTGACTAAGGAGCTTAAGTGTTTTGATGACCAATGGATCAGGTCCAAGCTGCACGGCAGTGGGCCCTGGAGGACGCAGTTTGAGAGATATCCCCGTCCTCAATGATGGACATGCCTAACCCAACAGTGTAATAGGTAAGCCTGAAATATTTTCAGCAACTTTTAACCAGGAGTGACGAATGGATGATCCATCTCCACCTCCTCCAGAGCTCCCCACCATCACGGGTGCCAACCAGAGGCTAGGAACAACTCTGAAACAAAAACAGAAGTTGCTGGAAAAGCTCAGCTTGTGTGGCAGCATCTGTGAAGAGAAATCAGAGTTTTTGTTTTGTTCTGAGGAATTAGTTTTGAGGACAGGTCACCAGACTCAAAACGTTATCTCTGATTTCTCTTCACAGATGCTGCTAGACCTGCTGACCTTTTCCAGAAATTTACGTTTTTGTTTCTGATTTACAGCATCCACAGTTCCTTCGGCACATAGCTAGGAATAACTTGCCTCCTGACTCCTGTACACCATCTACAAGGCACAAGTCAGGAGTGTGATGGAATCCTCCCCACTTGCCTGGATGAATACAGCTCCAACAACACTCAAGAAGCTTGACATCATCCACAACAAAGCAGTCCACTTGTTTGGGGCCACATCCACAAACATTCTCTCCTTTCTCCATCACTGACTCTCAGTAGCAGCAATTTGTACCACGTACAAGGTGCACTGCAAAAGTTCACCGATGCTCTTTGGCATCAACTCCCAATCCCATGACTGGTACCACCTGGAAGAGCAAAGGCAGCACATACACAGCAACACCACCACTTACAACTTCCCCTCCAATCCACTCACCATCCTGACTTGGAAATATATCACCATTCCTTCACTGTAACTGGGTCAAAATCCTAGAACTCCCTCGCTAACTGCATTGTGGGTCAACCTACAGCAGGTGGACTGCAGTCGTTCAAGAAGGCAGGTCACCACCACCTTTTCTTTACTCAGAGAGAGGTTCTTTACTCAGAGAGTGGTTGGGGCATGGAATGCATTGCTGGAAAGGGTAGTGGAGTTGACCTCATTGGGGGCATTTAAGTGGCTATTATATAGGCATATGGATGATAGTATAAGGTAGGGATGGAGGTTAGATAGACCTTAGGTTTCGGGTAAAAGTTCAGCACAACATCGTGGGCCAAAGGGCCTGTACTGTGCCGTACTGTTCTATGTTCTCAAGGGCGACTAGGGACAGGCAGTAAATGCTGGGCTCAGCTAACGATGCCCATATCCCATGAATGAATACAAAGAAATATTGTGAAAAGCTATGATCAATGAAAAGCTTGAGTAATGTCCACCTTGTTAACCACAGGAGATTGTCATTAAAGCCTACCTAATGTCCTATAGGGAAAGAAATTTGCCACCCTTACCAGATCTGGCATACATATGACTCCACGGTCGCAGCAATGTGATTGACTCTTAAAAGCAATTAGGGATGGGAAATAAATGCTGGTGCAACCAGTGGCAAGGTCAATCCATGAATGAATGTAAAAGAAAAATTGGCATGGTGGTTTATAAGGAAGGTAAGGTTCACCATATGTATTTCACCAAGTTGAGTATTGGTCAAGACTATCTCATGATGTAGGAATGCCACTTCTAAAACTAATAGTTATTCAATGTATAGGCAAAATAAACCCAAAAGTTGGATCAAAAGCAGCAGTTGTGGAACATCAGAACAGAGGAGCAAGAGTGACCATTAGACCAGAAGAAATAGGAATAGGAGTAGGCCATTCAACTCCTTGAGCCTTCTCCACATGCAGTAGGATAATGGCTGGTCTGACATTCCTCACATCTGCTTTCCTGACCTTTCCCCATAACCATTGATTCCTATATTGACCAAAATTCTATCTCAGCCTTAAATAGACACAATTCTCAACCTCCACAGCTCTCTGTGACAAGGAGTTCCAAAGGCTCACAAACCTCCGGGATAAGTTTTAAATTGGCATCTCTTAGTTCTAAGACTATGCCCTCTGGTCTTAGGCTCTCTCAAAGTGCAGAAACATCTTCTCAGCAAGTACCATGTCAAGTCCCTTGAGAATCCTATATGTTTCAATGAGATCACATCTCATTCTTCTAAACTCCAGTGAGTAGAATCCCAATTTATTTAGCCTTTGCTCATAAGACAGTCCCTCCTTACTAGGGACCAAAACTACTCCAATGAAATAATATCTTTCCTTAACTAAGGGGACCAAATCTGTTCACAACAGTCCAGATGTACATTTGCAGTAAGACTTCCTTACTCTTATACTCCAACCCCCTGGGAATAAGGGTCAACATTCCATTAGCCTTCCTGATTCCCTGCTGCACCTGTGTGCTAGCTTTCTGTGTTTTGCTCACAAGTACCTCCAAGTCCCTTTGTAAGTGAGCCATTTAACCCCTCAAACATCCAGCTTAATTTAATTTAACCTTTGTTTACCCATCTCCCTTGATGGTGTCAACTTAAAAGATCCATCAATTTTAGTGTTGGAACTTTCAACTGATTTAGCATCTGCAGCCATTTGGGCAAAGAATTTTAGATCCCATTAACTATTATAAATTATGCCCTTTTTTTCTACATTTCATCATTTCTCTGTGTCTGCCTTATGGATCCCTTAAATCACTTTACACATTTTAAGTAAATCATCCCAAAACCTTTCTAGTTGCACTCAAGGAGCTTAACATCATCTAGGGTACAGCTGTCACTTGATCAGTGTCCCATCCACCAACTTAAACATTAGCCAACACCATCTCTGGCACAGAGTAGCAGCAGTGAGTACCATCTACAAGATGCATTGCAAAAGTTCACCAAGGCTCCACCAACTGAGCATTTTAAACCCGTGATCCCTAACACCAGGTAAGACAACGATGGCAGACACATGGACATGCTGTCACCTGTAAGAACCCCCCTCCAAGGCATGCACCATTCGGACCTAGGACTGTATAGCGGCCCCTTCATTAGCGCAATCCTGACAACTCACCAAGGTTGGAGTCCCTACACACCACACGGATAACAGCTATTCAAGAAAGCAGCTCCCCACCTTCTGCTCAAGGGCGATTAGTCATGGGCAACAAAAGGTGGCTTTGTCAGTGATCATCCCATCCCATGTAGGATGAATATTTTTTTAAAAAATCCTCATGGTGTAGTATCCAAAACCAAAGGCAAGACACTAAATGGGTTAGGCTTAGTCCTGTATATGTAGAGCACTTGAGTCAATCTGAACATTAAGTTTTGTGCCCACTGGCCTGAAGAAGCTACTTGTCGAAGGAAATGTCCTCTCCATAATAGTTTGATTTTTTTTAAAAATGGAAAACACAGGTGGTGATCTGAATTTATAATCTATTACACTTGACATTTTCTCTATAATTCTCAAGTGGCTGCAATTTGCCATGCCTTGTTAAACTGTACAGAAGCCCCATTAAACTGTCTTTGCAGATACTTCTGATTGCAGTGAATCAGACAGTTAAGGACCAATCCAAGCTGAAGCCATCTGTTACCATGGGGACATAATAACATTGGCAGAGGCAGGAACAACATGTTTAGTGTAAGATAAACACAGGCAACATCATCTGAATTTGCTGGGATGGAGATATCATTTTCTTTGAAAAAAAGACCCCTGCTCTGTGTATGTTATTTGATTCCAAGTTAAGCCCATAACTCCAAATTCAACTTGATAATTTCAGTGAGCAAAAAGTTATCAGCCTGCATGAAAGATGATGACCTTATTGAAATCCACTTCGATTGGTCAATTAGTTGTCTCAGAGTTTAACTAGTACTCAAGAATGCTGAAAGATAATTAGTATCATTGGAAAAGTGAAACAGATCCTGTTGGCCTCTGTCTGGCAGAAAAGAAATTCAGCTCCGCTCTGAAACAACAGTTTGTGTCCCATTAACTTATTGCTTTACTTCCTCGGTTGTAGCTCTTTCCCAGGTCAATGCTTCGAAAAGTGGAAAGAAGGACTTGCCTTTGAATTTGAATAGCACCTTTCATGACTTGACGATGCCTCAGATTTCTTCAAAGCCACTTTTGATGTATTTTGCAATGTCAGATAGACCACAGCCAATTTGCACACAGGAAGATCTCACAAACAGCAAAGGAATGATGATTAACTCATCTGGTTTGTAGTAATATTAATCGAGAGGTAGAAAGCCCCTCTTCCTCTTTGTGATTGGGCCATATTGTTCCTGGCAGAGCTCTGTTTAGAGGCCTCTTCCAACAAACTATATCCTGGGCTGACTCATTCAGTACGGCTACAGAAAGTCTGCCTGGATTTTGTTATAAAGACTCTGGAGACTTTCTCTTTTCTTGAAAGCTATGAGATAATGCTGGAAATTCACAGAAAGTCAGTTAGCAGAAGGAATCCAGCTTTAGTTTTGTGTTCAGGGTTGAGAACTGAAATCTCCTTACCTATCCTGAAGCACATGTCCCTCTCTTTAGCTCAGAGCACCCTAGCCAGATAAGGTTGAAATTTCTCAATGGTTTTTAACTAATGATGTTGCTTCTAAATTACAGTCATTGTGATGATACTCCTGGCAGATCCTATGCCCTCTTCTCTGTTAACCAAGAGTCTTTAAGAATCTCGATGTTGTACCACCTGCGACCTGGCAAAGTGTCAGCTGCTTGACAGTATTTTAAGAGTAAAGGAATAATTAACATCAGAAAGTACAATAAAGGTATAATTAAAGTCAAAGAAGTTGGGAGATGTGGTGAATTCCTTTTTATGCCATGAGTTGTTATGATCGGAAATGCAAGTCTTGAAAACTTGGTGGAAACAGATTCAATTGTTACATTCAAAAAGAAATTTTGAGAAGAACATCCTACAGAATTGTAAAGAAGATAAAGGGAGTCAGGACTGGTTGGATATCACAAAGAAAAAGCAGAAAGTTAGCATTTATATCATATCTTTCATGACCAAAGGATGTCACAAAATGCTTTGCTATCAATGGGTTCCTTCCTGACGCCAATGTAATGTAGGAAATGCAGCAGCCAACTTATGGACAGACAGTCCCGAAGCAGTAATGCAATAAAAACCAACTAACTTGTTTGAGTGCCATTGATAGAACAATTCATATTGACCAGAACACCAGGGAGAACTCCCTTGTTCTTGTGTCAAATGGTGTCATAGGATCTGCTATGTCCACCTTAGAAGGCAGATCCAGGCTCTGTTTAATCTCTCACCTGTAAGTCTTTCTGAAAAAGCAGAGGCGTGCTGGACTTAAGTGCTAACAAACCTGTAGTTCTGGCAAGAGGAAAGCTCAAGGCTGAGGAGATAACCAAAAACAGAAATTGCTCGAAAAGCTCAACAGGTCTTGCAGCATCTGTGAAGAGAAATCGGAGTTAAAGTTTCAGGTCCAGTGACCCTTCCTCAGAACACTTTCATCTGAGGAAGTGTTGCTGGACCTGAAACATTAACTCTGATTTCTCTGCACAGATGCTACCAGACCTGCTGAGCTTTTCCAACAATTTCTGTTTTTGTTTCTGATTTCCAGCATTCACACAGTTCCCTCATTTTCTTTATAAGAGACAAATCTAGTTCTTGTTAAAAAGAAAGATATGGGAAAGATACTACTTCTGGAGATATATGGAACTGTCAAGGATTCCAACTCAGTAAAGACATGTCACTGATTGAAGAAGTGATTAATCAAATATTTCACAAAAATACAGCAACTGTATGCAATATTGAACAAGGCTAGGCAGTGATATTGTGATAATGTCACTGGACTAGATGTAGAACCCTACGCTACTGTTCTGGGGATGTGGGTTTGAATCTTACCAGACTAGATCATGAAATTGGAATTGAATAAAATCTGGAATTGAAAGCCAGTATAATGTCAACCATTGACATTAAAAACCCATCTTGCTCCTTAATGTCCGTCCACTTGCTGTCCATATCTTGTCTGAAATACACGTGACTCCAGACCTACAGCAATGTGGCTGATTCTTAAATGGCCTCTGAAATAGTCCAGACAGCCAATCAGTTCAAGAGCAACCAGCGATAGGCATCAAATGTCATCCTTCCCAACGATGTCCGCCACCCATGAAAGAAACAAAAAAAAATGCGGATTTGCAGACAGATCAGTAAGGTATCCAAATAATGAAGGTAAGGTGTATGATACCAGAAATATTGCAGCAGGGATTGAGAGTTGGATGGAGAGACTTGTGAAAATGTTCCCTCTGAGTAGCACAGGCACTCAGAGGTCGAGGGTAAAAGGACATAAGTTTAAAGTAGATAAGAGATCAAGTTTTTTACTCAAGGACGTGGTAAGTGCCTGGAATACACTGCCAGGGGAGGTGGTAGAAGCCGATACAATAGCAACATTTAAAGAGGCATATTGACAGATACATGAACAGGCAGGGAATAGAGTGACATGGACCATGTGGAGGCAAAACGTTTTTAGTTTAGAAAGGCATCATGGGTGTCAGCAAACTCTTGATGGGCTGAAGGGCCTGATCCTGTGCTTTATTATTCTTTATTCTTAGTTCCTTAAACGCTTTGCAGATTGCTGCACACTACTAAAATAGTTGAGGGAATGTTGGTCATGGGCCCCAGATCTGTTGGCTACCTGTCTGGAGAAAGTCTTACCTATACATGTGCAGGCCCATAAATCATTGTCCAAGGATGTAACATGTTGGCAATGAGTATCTATCATTCCAGACATACAGCCCTTCTTTATGCCAATTCTATCTTTGTTGTCACCTTCAGTGGTGCATGTGACACCTCAATTTAAATTTGTAGCAATGTTTCATCCAAGAAGTGATCTGGGATCAAATCATGGAGATCCTGAGAAATCTGTAGGATAATATATGTGGATCCAAAGAGATTATTGTGTAATCCAGTGGAGGATGAGAGAAACATTTTTTGACGGTGACACAATTTCATCAAATTAGAATCTCCAGCAATTCTTTTTAGCAATAGATAGATCACATGGAATCCAGGGAGAGCTAGCAAATTGGGTACACAATTGGCTTGATGGTAGGAAGCAGAGGGTAATAGTCTAAGGATGCTTGTTGGACTGGAGGCCTAGGATTAGTGGTATGCCTCAGGGGTCGGTGCTGGGCCCATTGTTGTTTGTTATCTATATCAATGATTTTGGATGAGAATGTACAAGGCATGATTGGTAAGTTTGCAGATGACACTAAAATAGGCGGTATCATGGACAGTGAAGGAGGTTATCAGAAATTGCAGCAGGATCTTGATCAGCCGGGGAAGTAGCCCTAGAAATGACAAATGGAATTTAATATAGATTAGTGTGAGGGGTTGCACTTTGGAAAGTCAAATCAAGGTAGGAGTTTCATGGTGAATGGTGGGGGCTTATGGAGTGTAGTGGAACAGAGGGACATTGGTTCTCTGAAAGTGGAGTATTAGATAGACAGGGCAGTGAAGAAGGCTTTTGGCACACTGGTCTTCATCAGTCAGGGCATTGAGTACAGAGGTTGGGAAGTTATGTTGCAGTTGTACCTGACATTGGTGAGGCCGTACTTGGAGTATTGTGTTCAGTTTTGGTCACCTTGCTATTGGAAGGATGTCATTAAACTGAAAGAGTGCAGAAGAAATTTACAAGGATGTTGCAAGGGCTTAAGAGGCTGGGTTATAGGGAGAGGTTGGACAAGCTGGGTCTTTTTTCTTTAGCACATAGGACACTGAGGAGGGATCTTATAGAAGTGTTTAAGATCAGGAGAGGCATGGATAGGGTGAATGCACTCAGTCTTTTCCCCAGGGTTAGGGAATCAAGGACTAGAGGGCATCAGTTTAAGGTACGAGAGGAAAGAATACATGGGAACCTAAGGGGCAACTTTTTACACAGACAGTGGTACACACATGGAATGGGCTGCGAGTCGAAGTGGTTGAGCTGGGTACATAACAACATTTAAAAGGCATTTGGATAAATATATGGATAGGAAATGTTTAGAAGGATATGGGCCAAGTGCAGGGAAATGGGGTTCGTGTGGATAGAAATTTAGTTGGCATGGACCAGTCTGGGCCGAAGGGCCTGTCTCCATGCTGTAGGACTCTATGACTCTATATCACAATGGCAACTTACATCACCTAATATCCTGCAAAAGTAGTTCAACATTGGAGTCTGTTGAGGTCTATGTACAAGGAAGAATGATTAAGACACATTCTCAGGTAGTGTAGAAACGGTGACTTGTGTTTTACTGGACTTGGAAACACTTGATTTAATGTTGAAGGTCTGAGGAAGGTATTCCATTTTCCAAAGCTAAAAGAAACTCTGCAAATTACACATTTCCTGAGTCTTAACACCCAAGTGGAATTAAATTATTTTTTGACATTGTCAAACAAAGAGAATAAATGTGAGTTCAATGGCCAGTAATTACAATGTAAAGAATGTCTTCCATATGAAAGGTTTAACTGTTACGTGAATTTTATTTTAATGCTGCGTATAATGAGTAACTTGATACCATTTTGAAGCAATATGATAACACAAAGGCAGACCAAGGCTCTTCTAATCTGTTGCTAAGAATATATTATTGCCTTTCTTTTGAGGCCATTAAGAGATCTGTTAAACTGTGACTGTAGTCGGATGAATTTATTTTGTGTTTTCTGATAGGTGCGTCAGTTCCATTCGCTTTGGTATACCCAGTCAAGACTGGCTAAAAATTGAGATTGAGACAAGCATTCATTAGAGACGAGTTACTCTATTTTAGATTTTTGATTTTATTGTCACATGTACTCAAGTACAGAAGTATAGGCGTATAGTGAAAAGTATATAATGTCACCACACAAAGCGCTACCTTAGATGCCAAGTTACTTAGGTACAAAAAAAAACTTAGGTACAAAGTAGCAAGAGAAATGAGAGTTAAAAAGTTAAGCTCATAGAATAGTAGGAAAAAACAGGTAATAGTTTACATTAATTCTTTCGTAGTTTAAACTAGATAAAAAAGGAATAAGTTAATAGTTCAACAATCTTTGATGAGTCCTCTGCATATCTCGTTCTGCTGTCTGTTCTCAAAGCTGCTGCCTCAGATACTGTCGCTGCTGCTGAAACTATCACTTCTCCCACCTCCCCTGGTTCGTCAGGAACATGCCTGGGCAGGATTCATTCACACGTCAGACCATAACACCGCCACGAGCTGCTGAGAGACTAGTTGACATACAGCCAAGAGAGGGAGCTGAGAGCTACCAAGAGACGACAGGGACCTGACACGGCCACCGAGAGAGCAGGCTGAGGGCCACCACGAGCCACCGAGAGACCAGGTCAAGACTTGCCACGAACTGCCAAGGGACCAGGCCGGGACCAGCCATAAGCTGCCGGGCGACCAGACTGAGAGCCGCCGAGAGACCAAAGGGGGAGAAAAAGAGAAGGAAACAGAAGGAGCAGAGGAGCTCAGGTTGAAGCATCCTACTCTGCCGCCATCTTGACCGGAAGGTAGAGGAGGTGGTATAATAAACATTGTATTCTACTAAGTTTGTATATTTGTAAGTTACTGCAGCAAAATTTAATGTCATATTGGTAGTACTCCTGCTTCTGGCTACATTGGAACATGAGTTGGCCCCTTTTAGTCCCTCAAAGTTGTCCTGCCATTCAGTGAGATCAAGGCTCCATATATCTGTCTTCACCACTAGGCCAGCAGACCTCCCTCACATAGGTTATGGGTTTTAGTCCCTCTGCAGGGTTTGACTGTGTAATCTAGAACTGTATTAAATTGCCTCATTTAGCTAGTCAGAATTATTTGTTCAATACTGCATTGTTTAGGTGCTATTTTGTAGGATATGTTAAACCAAGGCTCCATCTTCCTCTTTTAGAATATACGAAAGATCATAATGAGTTCTAATCAAGGAAAGTCATGAGCATTATCTTATTATCTTGTTATCTTTGGCACTTATGCCAATGCTGAAGGGATTCTATTTTGTTGGCCTGCCTTCCATCAGATGGGTATTAGACAAAGGTTCTTGCTTATGTGTGGATACACAACTCAGGAGCAGGAATAGGTCATTTGGCCCTTTGTGACTGTTCTGCTATTCAGTTACATTATGGCTGATCCAATTGTGGCCTCAACTCCACTTTCCTTTCAACCCCTAAAAGCCTTTGATTCCCTCTTTAGTTAAGAATCCATTTTCTTTTGACTTGAAAGTATTCAATGAATCTGCCTCGATTTTATCTTGGGAGAAGAGGCCAAAGACTCAACCCTCTGAGAGAACAAAATTCTCCTTACCTGTCTTAAATGGAACATCCTTTCTTTTTAAACTGTGTCCTTAGCTCGAATTTATTATGCACAGGGGAATATCCTTGCAGCACCCATCTTATTAAGTCTGCTCAGTATCCTATATATATCAACAAGATCATCTCATATTCTTCTAAACTCTAATGGTTTCAAGTCCAGCCTGTTCAACTTCTCCTCATAAAATAACACTCGGTTATCAGTTAAATGACCCTTCTCTTAACTGCCCCTGACACATTCACTCCTGTTCTTAAATAAGGAGACCAAAACTACACACAGTCCTTCATATATGGCCTCACTGATGCTCTATACATCTGCAGAAGCACATCTCTACTTTTATATTCCATTCCCTTTGCAATAAACTATAGCCTTCATAATCACTTGCTGTATCTGATTGTGATTCATGTACCAGAATAGCCAAATCCCACTGTACCATCAAGTCCTGCAATCGCTCTTCATTTAAACAGTAAACTATTTTTCTATTTTAAGCCAAAATAGATAAGCTCACATTTTCTAAATTATACTTCATCTGCCAATCTTTTTGCCCACTCGCTATACCTTTCTAGGTCCCTTTTCATAGTTCTTATATGGTCTTCACAATTTACTTGCAAAATTTGCCACCATGCATTCATTTTCTTCATTTAAGTCACAAATATAAACTGTGAACATTTGAAGCCCAGCGCTAACTTGTCTTATACTCCATTCAGTACATCGTGCCAAGCTGCATTTGCTCAGTTATTTGTATCCTTGAGTATTGCAGAAAAAAATACACTTGTCAAAGTTTTTGTCTTGTATTCATCAGGACATTTGGCAAGAATATCAATCATGGTGAGAAAAAACAACATTTATACCACATGAAAGGAGAGTACTGATTGGTTGTAAAGTTATCCATTTGATCACCACATTCCTCCTATGCAGCATATGGTAAATATGTAAATAAATAACATAAAATGTGCTTTTTCCTGTAATACTCAAATTCAGTTTTATGAAATAACTACGTACTCCTTCCAATCAGCCAATTCTCTGTTAATGCTATCAAACGAGCTCTTATATTGGGCAGTAATCTTTGACATGGCATCTTATCAAGTGCCTTCTGGAATTCTAAGTAAAGCACATCTGCAAGTTCCCCTTATCCACATTGTCTGTCACTTGCAGAAAAGTTCCAATAAGTTATTCAAGCACATATCCTTTTCATAAATCCATGTTAACTCTGCCTGATTTTTCCTGTTGTTGCTAAACTTAAATAGACAGTTGTTTGTAGCACCTGGCCTCCTGCAATGCCACAGTGATGCCACCCGAAGGCTGCAGGAACAGCAAATCATATTCAGCCTGGGAACCCTGCAGCCCAATGGTATCAATGTGGATTTCACAAGCTTCAAAATCTCCCCTCCCCCAACCGCATCCCAAAACCAGCCCAGCTCATCCCCGCCTCCCTAACCTGTTGTTCCTCTCACCTATCCCCTCCTCCCACCTCAAGCCCCACCCCCATCTCCTATCTACTAACCTCATCCCGCCCCCTTGACCTGTCCATCCTCCCTGGACTGACCTATCTCCTCCCTACCCCCCCACCTACACTCACCTTTACTGGCTCCATCCCCGCCTCTTTGACTTGTCTGTCTCCTCTCCACCTATTCTCTTCTCTATCCATCTTCTTTCCGCCTCCCCCTCTTTCCCTATTTATTTCAGAACCCTCTTCCCCTCCCCCAATTCTGATGAAGGGTCTAGGCCCGAAACGTCAATTTTTCCTGCTCCTATGATGCTGCTTGGCTTGCTGTGTTCATCCAGCCCCACACCTTGTTATCTATAATAGACAGTTGTTTCCTGCCTTTTGGCTCCACTAATCTTGAATACAGCTATTTTCAATCATATTAGATTTTTCCAGAATCCAGGGAGCTTTGGAAAATTAAAACAAAGACTTCTTCGAACAGATATTGTAAAGCCCATATAGCGTTTTTGAAAAAACAGCGCAAGATTTCCTGCCCAGAGATTTCCCTCCAAATCACATATCATTTTACTCTAAATGACTATGTTCCATTGAAAGTCTGATGGTATTTCACATGACTTACAGTTGTTGTGCATGCAAATATGGTGACCAATAGTCTCACGAGAAACAATTAGATATATCTGTATTTGATGGCATAAACTGAGAGAGGAATGTTGGCTTGATCAGCTGTTCCTCCAGTTATGCTTTAAAATCACTGTAAACAGTGAATCCAGTAGAATTATGAAATAAGTTTTCCTGTCTTGCATCAGGAATTTGGATGCAATCCATGCCTTACAAGATACCATTGGACCACAGCTGGAATACTGTGAACAGTTTTGGGCCTCATCTAAGGAAAGATATTGGAAGCAGTCCAGAGAAGGGTATGGAGGGACAGTCTTATGAAGAGGGGTTGAGTAGATTGGGCCTGTTCTCATTGGAGTTAAGAGGAATGAGAGGCAATCTTATTGAAACATGCAAGATTCTTAAGGGACATGACAGGGTGCATGTGGTGAGTTTTTTGCCCCTTGTGGCAGCTCAGTGATTAGCATGTATACCTCAGAGTGCCAGGGATCTGGGCTCGATCCCACCCACGGGTGACTGTGTGGAGTTTGCTTGTTCTCCCTGTGTCTGTGTATGTTTCCTTTGCATACTCCCATTTCCTCTCACAGTCAAAAGATGTACAGGTTAGGTGGATTGGCCATGCTAATTTGCCGGTAGTGTTCAGGGATGTGCAGACTAGATGGATTAGCCATGGGAAATGTAGGATTAACTGGTAAGGGGGAGGGTCTGGGTGGAATGGTCTTCGGGCGGTCAGTTTGGACTCAATGGGTGTAATGGCCTGCTCCCACACTGCAGGGATTCTATGACTCTGGAAGAGTCTATGAGCAGAGGGTGCAATCTCAGAATAAGGGGTCATGCTTTTAAAACAGAAATTAGGAGGAATTTCTTCTCTCAAATTTTCTTTTCAATTCACTGATTCGATGTGGGTGCCACTGACTTGGCCAGCATTTCTTGCCCATCCCTAGTTGCCCTTGAGAAGGTGGTGGTGAGCTGCCTTCTTGAACCGCTGCAGACCACCTGCTGTGGATTGACCCACAATGCCATTAGGGAGGGAATTCCAGGATTTTGACCCAGCAACAGTGAAGGAAACGCAATATATTTCCAAGTCAGGATCGTGAGTGACTTGGAGAGGGACTTGATGATGGTGGTGTTGTTGTAATGCATCTTTTACCCTTGTCCCTCCATATTGAAGTGGTCCTGGGTTTGGAAGGTGCTGTCTAAGGGTCTTTGGAAAATTTCTGCAGTGCACCTTGTAGACAGTAGACACTGCTGCTACTGATTGTCATTGTTGGAGGGAATGCATATTGGTGGATGCGGTGCCAATCAAGTGAGCTACTTTGTCCTGGATGGTGAGTGATTTTGGTGGTGAGTGATTTTGGAGTCGCACTCCTCCTGGCAAGAGGGGAGTATTCCATTACACTCCTGACTTGCTCCTTGCAAATGGTGGTCAGGTTTTGGGGACATAGCAGTTGAGCTACTAGCCATTAATCTGCTTTTATAGCCACATTGTTTATGTGGTGAGTCCAATTGAGTTTCTGGTCAATGGTATCTCTGAGGATGGTAGTGAATCTGCGGAATAGTTTACCACAGAGTGCTGTTGAGTCGGGTTGTTAAGAATATTCTAGGCAGGATAGACCGATGCTCAATTGGTAAGGGGATTAAGGGTTTTGGGGGAATGGCAAGCAAGTGGATTTGAAGATTGTCAGATCAATCATTATCTCAATGAATGGCATAAGAGTTGCCTATCACTTCCCCTATGTCTTATGAGCTTTTGGTCTTTCACCCCAATTTCAAGCTTCCTATTTTGACTGTCTCCAAATGATGCTCTGCACCTGGCTGCTGAACCAAGTAACTTTACTCCAATATGAAAGGGAGGTTCTAAATTGCAAGTACCAGATGAATGGGCTGAATGGCCTCCACCTGCACTGCTTTATTCCGTGAATTTATGATCCCTAGTTCAGAATGAGGAAATTAACCTCGTGCTAAATTATGAGACAAAGCAATGTCGTAGGAAGGGGCTCACATCAGTTCTATTGGATGCTTGAGCATCAAGTGAAATGGTTTCTGATGGACACATCGTGTAGCAGAGATTTTTTTTCCCCTTCCTGGAGGTTACTTCACGGTTGATTTGCAGCTCAGAAATTGTTGTTGTTGGGAGGACAGAGGGAGAGGGCTTCTGGTCACATTATAAGGGGCCCTGCACACTAAATGTCAATTCTTTAAATATCTGTGAAACTGTAATTTTGCTCAATTGAAATTTCTGTCGTATTTTCCCCAACTGCAATAAAGGGATCCCCATCTATCACCCTGTTGTACACGATAATTTAAAGGTCAAATGTTCCATTAGACATTGGAAATAACAATTCTCTCACTGCTACGGATGACTTCATAGATTAGGCTGAAAGAGCAAAGGCAACTGTTTCCTGTGCTGTTTTGTTCCTGTACCACATACAATACACAGCATAGAAACAGGCCATTCAGCCCCTCTGGCTTATGCTAGTGCCTAGGGTCCAGTTGAACTTCCTCTTGTCTTTTTTCACCTAACTCTCTCAGATCACCAGCTTTTCCCTTACACCCTCATAGAAGTGCCTAACTTTCATAGAACATAGGGCAGTACTGCACAGGAACAGGCCCTTCAGCCCACCATGTCTGTGCTGACCATACTGCTATTATAAGGCTGAGATGGGACAAGGTCAAAACTACAAAAGGTGCCTTCAGAATGAAGACCTCACAGGAGGATCAGGCACACACGTTTGCTTTCTATGGAGAAGGACGATGTGACAGATTTCGCCTTATTGATGAAATGTGAATGGTGTGAAAATTCATCTCAAGGTCAAATTGGATACCAAGGGTGCAAACAATCTGTTTCAGAGGGAAACAGTGACCAAGGAATGATCCGGAATGTTGCTAGTGGGGAATTCAATAATATAGAACTTAGTACTTAAAACAGCACCACATGCTATGTCTGTGCCAACCATGATGCCATTCCAAACTAATCTCATCTACTTGCACATGGTTTGATTTCCTCTATACTCTCCTTGTTCCTATGTCTGTCTAAAAGCCTCTTAAATATTGCTACTGTATCTGCTTCTACCACCTGTTACTACCCTCACGGTGGCACAGTGGTTAGCACTGCTCCCTCTCAGCACCAGGGACCTGGGTTCAATTCCAACCTCGGCAGATTGTCTGTGTGGAGTTTGCACATTCTCCCTGTGTCTGTGTGGGTTTCCTTCAACAGTCCAAAGATGTGCAGCATAAGTAGATTGGCTGTGCTAAATTGCCCATAGTGTCCAGTTATGTGCAGGCTAAGTGGATTAGGCATGAGAAAATGCAGGGCTGTTGGAATAGGGTAGGGGGTTGGGTCTGGGTGGAATGCTCTTCAGAGGGTCGGTGTGGACCTGATGGGTTGAATGGCCTGTTTCCGCACTGTGGGGATTCAATGACCTCCCTTGGCAGCACAATCTAGGCATGCACTACCCTTTGTGTAAAAACTCTTTTTGACTTTGATCAGACAAAAAAAAGGCATGTGCCTAATTGACATTTGTTTTTGAATTTCCTGGAGGGGAGCCTCGTGTTGGAAAACAGAGGAGATCAATCCAGGAATGCTTATAGCTAGCAGTGGATAAAATTGGGTGGAAACCACATTGTCTTTTTTGAGCAGTAAGTCTGCCATATCTATAGTTTAAAATATCCTGCAATCAGTTTGACAACAGTTGTGAATATTTAGTTGGGGATGGGTGTCAGGTAAGTGAAGGACTGGTTGAGGAGTTTGTAGTGGATCGAAGGGGTGGGGCTTGTTGGAGTCAGCTAAATCAGGATTTCTGCTTGTTCCTGAGGCACAACTCCAGTCTATCCTGTCAAAACGATTGTCTGGGCAACTCTCTCTTGTGTCGAATTTATCATCACCTTTCAGAACTTTTATCCTTATATTGAGGTCATACCTCTGGCTTCTACTTACAAGAGAAAAGAAAAACAGGCTTTTGATTTATTACGGCTCATTAAGTTTATTAAGTTCTTCGAGGAATTAAGAGCACTGATGGAGGTGGTTACTGCACACAGTAAGAGTCCACAATCTTGAGATTCATACAGATGGAGCATTGCTTAGCTGAAAGGAAACAGAGAGTAGGAATAAATGAATAATTTTCATGTTGGAACCACGTACAGTCTACAGAAATAACTCAGGTGAAGGAACCACGCAAATGCTTCGTAAGTTTGCAGATGGCACAAAGTAGGAAAGTGAGTTGTGTGGATGACAAAAGGAGTTTGCAAAGGAAAGGATATTTAGAGGACTAGAAGATGCAAGATCCCTGAAGGAGGAAGGACTGGTAGATTATGGTGGTCAAGAAGACATTTTAGCTGCTTTTCTTCATTACATGAGGTGTTGAATTTAGGAGCAGGGATATAATGCTGGAGCTATATAAGACACTGTTAGGCCACACCTGGAGTTTTGAGTGTAGTTTTGGTCACCACATTACATGGACATTGTTACTCTGGACACTAAAATACAGAGGAGATTTACATAAATGTTACACAAAAAGGTCAAAGGGTACCCTAATTGAGAAACTTGGATGAAGTGGAAAGGGAAGACTTATTTCCCATAGTGGAGATGTCAGTCACTGGGGACACAAATTTAAGGTGACCGGTAGGAGAATTTGATGGGACATGAGGATAAACATTTTCACCCGAAGGATAGTGGGTCTCTGGGATTCACTGCCCAGTTTGCTGGTTGAGGCAGAAACTCTCAACTCCTTTAACGAGAACCTGGATCTACTCCTGAAGCTCTAGAACCTGAAAAGTTACAGACGGAGGCTGGAAAGTAGGATGAGATTGGGCATAAGAGATAACAAGGTGTGGAACTGGATGAGCACAGCAGGCCAAGCAGCATTGGGCAACTGGTTTATTCAACCTGTGTAGACACAATGGGCAGAATGTTACAGGGATCTGAACCACAGGGGCTATGGTGAAGTGTGTGGCAGAATCGAGCAACAAACCCTGCAAGGGGCGTCTCAATGTTGGATGCCATCTTTTATGCTTTTCTCAAGTTGCATGGTAAGATTTTCAGTAGGCTGTGGTGAGATGTCATTTGATGGGGATTAATGCTTGTTAAATGCCATGTTCGTGGCACAACTTGCCTTATTGACATTTTGTCTCCCATCTTACCAAACTCACCAAACAAGTTTGATGTTGGGAAAACACAAAAAGAAAACTAGAGATAGCCCCTGGTGCATTGAGTTTGCTGTTTTTTTCAAATGACCTCCATGTTGGACACCGGCACCAACATCTCAGGGCACACTAATGGGCACTAGCCACTTGAACCAAATTGACAAACATTGGGAATTGACGTATGCCAGCCTTTAGGAATCCTCATGACACATCCCTGATCCATTTACGAGATATTTTTGCACTTCAATGCTGTACCTCAGGCTACACTTGCATGCACCATTATAATGCTGCAGCAAGGACATTGTGCACGCAGGTGCACATACTCAGCTCATAGACTGGACCAGATTGTATCTCCAGGCTCTTTGCTCTCTATCAGAGAGATCATCCACTCTGAGCCTACCTAGATGCTCACAGCATCCCTGCCTTCGATTCCCTTGCCTTGCCCTTTTACACTTTGCTTTCTCAGACACTGTACTCTTGTTAATCCATTTAATGCTGACACAAAGCCACAAAGCCAAGCTTGTCCTGGCTTCAGCAGGCTCAGTCAAATCCAGGGGGATAGGCTTCACTCAGGGGGTCCTGAGCCTCCAATACCAGTCCAGGGTCTTACTCACCAGGATGGTTAGAGTCAGATCCTCTCCTCATAGAAGTTGAGGAGCCAAACGACATGCAGTACACCAACCATCCTGACTCCTCCTGCCCCACTGTGGACTGCCTTCCTCCTGGAATGAGAGAGACAGGCAGATATTATGGAAAAGGAAAGTGGGTGGCACAGCAATTATTGTTGGTGCAGTTGATGAGGTGTCCAGAGGAGCGATTTGGCAGCATGGAGGGTTGTGGCCGGTGAGAGCACATGAGAGAAGATGTTGCAGGTAATGGTGAGAGTGGAGGGTCTTGAGCATCGGTGAACGGTGGGTCATGTGCAGAGACACAGTGAATGTGAAGGATGAGAGGGAAGATAGTGACACTTACCCTGTCAGAACGGAGAAAGCATTTTTCCTAAGGCCTGGGCCTTACTCCAGTCAGCTGTGACTGCTTTAACCCAAGTGGTATCCTTAGCTTGTTGTTGTGGTTTAGTGCTGTGGTCCCCATTACTCGTCCTACCCCACACAGCAGGAGCTCGAAGACACTGCAGGATGAAAAGTGGTGTAGACTTTTCCCTCAGCTGCCATGTCTGGGGCAAATGTCAGCGACCATGAATTGCAGCTCCAGACGAATGACAATTGTCTGGGTACACGAGAGGTTTTCAAGATGGCGCAGGTGCCATTGTTGCTGGTGAATTCTGGGATATTGGCTGAGTAATGAGTTGTTCCAGGAACTGAGCACGATGAGGTGGAGCAGAAATTGGACATGAAGATGCCATGGGGAGGGTCCGGGGGTTGGTAGGTAGGTAACAAGGCAAGGCAAGTCTTATGGGCAACAAAGAAAGCTGACACACCTCAATCGCAGCCAAAAAAAAGGAAGATTTAGCCAACTCAGCAAAAAGGCCTCTTCCTATGCTGTAATATTTCTACTGCTCTAGGATTTTATAGATACAAGTAGGTTAACTTGTACCAAGTGGACCAAGATTTGGCAGATGGAGTAGAATGAGGGAAAATATGAAGTTATCCAAGCAGGAAGAATAGAAAGGCAGCGTCTTATTTGAATAGAGAGAGATTGCAGAACTCTGGGGTACACTGGAATCTGGGTGTACAACTGGTTGAGTTACAAAGAGTGGAATTTTATGGCCCCTCTCATGTTGCGTTCCTGGATCTCACCTCCTAACTTCTGCAAGAATTAAGCCAGGGGAGTGAAGGATGATGGTCAGACCTCTGACTACTCCCTACCACCAATGGGGTCTTGAAATGGCCAATTAGTGACAAGTTAAGACACTCACCAACTCCCTTTCCCATCTGCAGAGGTTAACCAGTGCTGCGCAGGCTGTCTAAATATGGTGTGCACGTTTGGCTGCCAGAGTTGGAAATAATGAATTGTCAGCCTCTGGTAATTCCCTCCACTGGGAAGTATGGGATTGGTTTCATTTTGTTTGCGACTGGAGTGCAGACATGCTATAGGGACACTGCAGAGGCACAGGAGTGTGCAGCGATGAGAGAAAGAATTTATTGCAGCCCATCTGGCTATTTTCCTGCAGTCAGATAAACCAATTGTAGCTTAATCAGGCATCACAAAGGCAGGCTATTATTCCCCTGCCACCCAGGCAGAGTATTATCCTGCCAGTGGCTTTGATACAACCATGTTGGAAGCAGCCTTTACAATGCACATAATCAAGGCTTCTTTCGGCAGGGCTTCACTCTATGCACAATTAAACAGGTCAATTTGAATCAAGTAGCAACTGTGAAGTAGAAGGTATGCAGGAGCACTGGATCACAGTCAGCTATTTTCCCTCCCAAGGCCATTCATGTGGAACCAGATCAAAACAGATAGGAAAAAACGTGTAAGAACTGAAAGGAGAAAATGTATCGATGAAGAATTAGCTAAAATCAGGTTGGCTCATTTGGAGCATAAAGACCAGCACAGGGGGAAGAGGCTGAGTGGCCTGTTTCCATGCTGTATGTTCTGTGTCATTCTAAGCAAAGAGCACAAAGCAGGAATTTACAACGAGAAAATCTCCTGGCTGTAAAATGATAATGATATGAAACTGAACTGACAATTGCACCAGTCTCCTCTCAAAAAGGCTATTCTAGTGTTTATCGATCAGTGCATCAAGCCAGCCCCTGAATCAGCCCTTGTCCTTGTTGCTAAGGACACAGAAGAAGGCATCTTTGAGGTCAAATGCCGCCTTATTAAGAGTGAGAAGACTCTTCAGTTGTCTTCATTACCAATTAATAGGATTATTAGCAACCTCTTCAATGTATACCTTTAGAATTCCATAAACCTTAGCTGTTTGCATCACTTCAAATCTTCAAAATTAATTATCTTATGTAAATTGTATGAGACATGGGAGCTATCAAAGTGATCTTTGCAATTCAGTGTTCTTCAGTATAGTGCTAATTCTAACATACTGTGAATGAAAGTCAGCCTGATTTCAGGCCTGCACAGATTTCTATCCCACCGACAGGAACCATCCAAGGTGGAACCCTGACTCCAGGTTACCAACACTCTCCCCCACCATGTCGAGCTCTTCCCTAGAAATACTGACTTGCAATGTGATGCAGGGTGAAGGGAGACGTTTGCTTTTCATACTGAGGAGGTGATGTCAAAGCAGTTCAGTTAAGCCGACTCCCTTGTCCGAGCGCTCCCCAACCGGAAACCTTGGATGAACCGGGAAATCCACTGCCTACTGAAGGCCAGGCGTGCAGTATTCAAATCGGATGACCCAGGCGTAAACAGAAAATCCAGATATGACCTCCGCAAAGCCATCAAGGAAACCAAGAGGCAGTACCGGGCCCAGTTAGAGACCCAAACCAACCATACGGACAACCGCCGTCTGTGGCAAGGCCTACACAGCAGAACGGGATACAAGCAGAGCAAGATATTGAGCTAAGACACATCCCTTCCTGATGCCCTCAATGCTTTCTATGCTCGGTTTGAGCTGAATGCCAGTGGCATGGTGTCACCTCCCCTGACAGATCTGGATACACCTGTTCCCTCCGTCACAACTGCAGACGTCAGATCGGTCTTCCTGGGAGTCAACCCAAGAAAAGCGATGGGCCCGGATCCCCGGCCAAGCACTTAGATCCTACGTGGACCAATTGGCGGAGGTATTCAACAACATCGTCAACCATTACCTCCCATAGCCCAAAGTCCCACCTGCTTCAAGAAGACCACCATCATCCCAATACCAAACAAAACACATGCGGTGTGCATTAATGACTACCACCCAGTGGCTCTGACTTCAATAATCATGAAGTGCTTTGAGAGGCTGGTCATGGCCCACATCAACTCCAATCTCCCATCCTGCCTCAATCCCCTACAATTTGCCTGCCGATGTAACAGGTCCACAGAGGATGCCCTATTCCTAGCCCAGCACTCATCCCTGGAACATCAGGACAACAAGGACACCTACTCCTGCTCATCGACTACAGCTCCGCCTTCAACACCATTATCCTCTCCAGACTGATCTCAAAACTGCGTGACCTCGGTCTCAGCTCCGCCGTCTGCAACCGGACCCTCAGCTTTCTGATCCACAGGCCACAATCAGTGAGGATAGGTAACTGCACCTCCTCCACAATAACACTCAACACTGGAGCCCCCCCAAGGATGCATCATCAACCCCCCATTGTACTCCCTGTACACCTATGACTATGTTGCCAAATTCTGAATGACCGCCATCTACAAGTTCGCTGACTACACCACAGTTCGCTGATGACACCACAATGAGTCAGAATACATAAGGGAGATACAGAGCTTGGTGATGTGGTGCAATGAGAACAACACTCTCTCTCAATGTCAGCAAAACGAGAGAACTGATCATTGACTTCAGGAAGAAAGGAGGAGAACACGCCCCCATCTACATCAATGGAGCGGAGGTTGAGAGAATCAAGTTCCTAGGAGTGATGACAACCAAATACCTGTCCTGGAATCCTCAGCTGGGTGCGATGGTCAAGAAAGCACAACAACACCTCTTGTTCCTCAGGCAGCTTAGGAGAACCCTCACCAACTTCTACAGATGCACCATTGAAAGCATATTGTCCACGTGCATAACAGCCTGGTATGGCAACTACTTTGCCCAGGAAAGTAAGAAACTACAGAGGGTTGTATGCATAGCCCAGACTATCATGGAAGCCAACCTTCCATCCATGAACTGCATTTACACTTCTTCTTCCAGCGGAAATGCTGCCAAAATCATCAAAGACCCCTCCTACTACGGTAACGCTCTCCTACATTCTCTTCCGTCAAGTAGAAGATACAGAAGTTTGAACACAAACACACACACACACACACACACACACACACACACACACACACACACACACACACACACACACACCAACAGGCTCAAGAACAGCTTCTTCCCTGCTGTCATTAGATTGATGAATGGGATCACTAGCTTCAAATAATGTTGATCTTGCTTTGTGCACACCCTGTGCAGTATAACCTGTATGCCTCACTCTGTCCAAGCAATCTATGCTCTGTATGACCTTGCTTACTATGATCTGACTGTACTGCTCACAAACAAACCTTTTCACTGTACTTAGGTACACATGGCAATAGATCAAACCAAATCAAAGTCTTTTCCCACAATGCAGCAAATCCGTTTTCTTCATTCACTTACCCAATTTCCTCCAGAAAATTATGGCTGAATCTGCCTCCGACATCTTCTCAGTACATTCTGGTCCTTCCTATAAGAAAAAGATCAGTAAAATGGAAGAATGGAGTATATGATCCAACTCCTCTTCACTATTTCAAAATGAAGGAGCAGTACATTAAATTCCAAGTAATATTGGTTTTATCCTCTGGGTAAAAGGTAAAGTCACCATTGTCCTCCTGGACCATGGGGTTGCTCTCTCATTAGAGAGAGATGACTAGTGTTGACTTAACCTGAGGGTCACCCTGCCTCAGGCAAGGGAAGGGCTTGAGAAGGAGAATCCTTCATGGTAACCTCAGTCAATGTGAAAATTCATCCCATTCTGGCGGTATCATTCTGTGTCACATACCAGCTGTCCAGCCAACTGAGCTAACCAATCCTTTAGGTATACAAATGTTAAATCCCCTTTCTGGATCCTAACCAGCACCACCACCCTTTTATGAAATGGAGAAGTGCAGATGCTGGAGATCTGAACCAGAAATTGCTGTGCAAAACTCAGCAGGTCTGGCAGGAGGGTTAACGTTTCAAATCCAGCGACTCTTCTTCAGAATTTTCCTTTTAAATTTTGGAATCAACCTGTCCAGAGCACAAGTCAGGAGTGTGATGGAATACTCCTCACTTGCCTGGATGGGTGCAGCCCCAACAACACTCAGGAAGCTTGACACCATCCAGGACAAAGCAGCCTGCTTGATTGACATTACATCCACAAGCATCCACTCCCTCCATTGCTGACTCTCAGTTAGCAGCAGTGTGTACTATCTACAAAATGCACTGCAGAAATTCACCAAAGATCCTTAGACAGCACCTTCCAAACCCATGACCACTTCCATCTAGAAGCACAAAGGCAGCAGATACATGGGAACACCACCACCTTCAAGTTCCCCTCTAAGCTACTCACCATCCTGACTTGGAAATATATCACCGTTCCTTCACTATTGCTGGGTTAAAATCCTGGAATTCCCTCCCTAATAGCATTGTGGGTCAACCCACAGCAGAGGGACTGCAGCAGTTCAAGAAGGCAGCTCACCACTACCTTCTCAAGGGCAACTAGGGATGGGCAAGAAATGCTGGCCAGCCAGCGACGCCCACATCCCACACATGAATAGGGAGAAAAAGATAACACAACACACCTCTGAAGCAGGTGGGGCTTGAACCAAGGCCTCCTGACTCTGAGGCAGGGACACTAATCACTGCACCACTTGAACTTTCCCTGCATTTACTCAGGTGAAGGATCCACATCGGTGTCACTGATGGTACAACCACCGCTGCATCAGAAGGTGGTGTTTTCTCTGTGTCTGACAAAATTTGTAAATGGAACAGCATTGAGTCTGATGGTACACATGCCCTGAATTTCACTTTATGAATTTTTTCATTGCTTAGAAGTTGCTTGAGGATATTCTGAAGTTGTGACTGGCTGTATGAAAATTGAGTGCAATTTCCTTCTTCCAAACAGTAACTTGGGCACATTTCATCACCAAGGAGCTAGTGGCTGAGGTGGGCTGAAAATGACTGAGGGAAAAGGATCATAATCTGAGACAGCTGGCTGGTTCCTGTCGCTGTCTGAAGAAAATTAATAACTAATTCAACATAATTAAAATGGTGTTACAGTGCCATCACTTTCGTGCGCAGTCAATGCTGTGCCATCAATCTGTCTGGGAAAGAGCAAAGTGTCACTAAGTCACACATTTGTCATTGCTGCACATGGTGACAAATAGCAAAATAATGTCATGAATGCTGCACCTTCGCTCTATCGGATGGTGGTGTCTGTGCTGCGTGCGAAACAAAATCTGTAGCTAGTTGCTGCATCATTAGTTTTCCTGTCAAATTATCTCCTCTCTTCGCTTAAAAATAGCAATTTGGGTTTTCTGCATTTTATCATCTCCCACCTCCTCCCTCCCTTGGATGCTTTGGGAAGATGCAGCTGGAAAATGTGGTGAACGTAGACAGGAGGATTGTAATCCAATCTTTCATCTCTGATTCTCAATGTCCTAATTTTGATGTATCCCAAGTCTCAATCATTAGTCTCTTCTATATCTATGTTCAACACCGACCACATTATTCTCAGCCTTTGATAGATATATGAGTGATCCCCATGTTGGGTTGGGATGGGAAGGCCTGATTGGTGAAACCCAGTATTGCTTCTCAGGTCTCATTCCAACACTTCTAGTGCTGGGTATAAGGTTTTCCTGTTGGGTGAATGGTGGGTGGTGTCCAAGTTGAGTCTTTGCATAGGGCCTTTGCGAAGAAAAGAAGACCCCTCCATCACCCACTGGCTCACCCAGGAACAGGGAACACCAGGTTATTGAGCAGGTGGAGATAGAGTCATAGAGTTGTATAGCACAGAACAGACCCTTTGGTCCAACTTGTCCATGCCAACTAGATATCCTAAATTAATCCAGTCCCATTTGCCAGCATTTTGCCTAAATCCCTCTAAACCCTTCCTATTCATATATTCATCCAGATGCCTTTTAAATGTTGTAATTATACCAGCCTCCACCACTTCCTCTGATAGTTAATTCCATACACGCATCACTCGCTGTGTGAAAAGGTTGCCCCTCAAGTCCCTTTTAAATTTTCATCTCTCCCCTTAAACCTATGCCCATTAGTTTTGACCTCCTCTACCTGGGAAGAGATTATTCACCCTATCCATGCCCCTCATGATTTTATAAACCTCTATATTGTCTCCCCTCAGCATCTGACACTCCAGTGAAAATAGCCCCAGCCCGTACAAGCTCTTCCTAAAGCTGAAAAGCTTCAACACTGGCAATATTCTTGTAAATCTTTTCTGAACTCTTTCAAGTTTCACAACATCTTTCCTATAGCAGGGAGACCGAAATTGAATACAGTATTCCAAAAGTGACCTGATCAATGTCCTATACAGCCGCAACATGATCTCCCTACTCCTGTACTCAATGCACTGACCAACAAAGGCAAGTGTACCAAATATCTTATTCACTACCCTGTCTACCTGGGACTCCACTTTCAAGGAACTATGAACCTGCACTCCAAGGTCTCTTTGTTTGTCCCAGTACCTTGCTATTAAGTGTATAAGCCCTGCCCTGATTTGCCTTTCCAAAATGCAGCACCTCACATTTGTCTAGATTAAACTTCATCTGCCACTCCTTGGCCCATTGGCCCATCTGGAAAAGATCCCATTGTAATCTGAGATAACCTTCTTCGCTGTCCACTACACCACTGATTTTGATGTCACCTGCAAACATACTAACCATACCTCCTATATTCAATTCCAGATAATTTATATAAATAACGAAAAAAGTGGACCCAGCACCGATCCCAACACCGCTGGTCACAGGCTTCTAGTCTGAAAAACTACCCTCTGCCACTACCCTCTGTCTCCTAACTTTAAGCCAATTTCGCATCCGAAAG
Organism: Ginglymostoma cirratum; assembly: GCA_024137785.1. Lineage (NCBI taxonomy): Eukaryota > Metazoa > Chordata > Chondrichthyes > Orectolobiformes > Ginglymostomatidae > Ginglymostoma > Ginglymostoma cirratum. The sequence continues at coordinate 9,441,463 of JAHRHZ010000249.1, forward strand.
TCTTGTTCTCCTTTTATTCCAAATGATCTAACCTTGTTTGCCATGCACCATGGATTGGAAACTATATCTGAAAAATACTCCTGAATATACTTTAGAAACTCCTTCTCCTGTCTCCTTCACACTAGTATCATTGCAGTCTATATTAGACATATCCTTCCATTCCCTACTGCCTCATACTTATCGACCATCCATTGAACTCTATCCATGCTTGCAGCGTCCCTGAGGTAGTGAGCTGCACCTTCTTATCACTCTCTGGCTGTAGCTTCTGTCTTTGGCCTGGACCTCACCAATTGTGAACCAGCACTCTGACATTAATCTAGCCAATTGCAGAAGCAGCAGTGACAAAGCATGAATCACAGAGACTCTCTCTGTCCTCCCACGAATCGTCCTTCCAGGACAACAACTTCTCATCTGTTGACTAAACAAAGGACAGAAAATTGCATTGTGGAACTCACAGCCTTCTAAAAACACATCAAAATAAAACGAGCTGACTCACAAAAGTTAATTCACAGATTCTGTGGTTGCCTGAAATTGTGTTGCATATGGCCTTTCTTTCTCAAATTAGTCAGCCGTTTTGTTTTACAAATATTTGAGGGTCTGTTTGAAAAGCATTTCTTCAGGCTTCGGAAACAGGAGCCAGCTCTCTGATCTGATTATTGTTCCTTGTGGTAGTGAAAACATTGGAAGCCTGAATCAAGTGTAGCTCCCTGGATTCCTGACACCTTCTAATTAGAAAACATAATTCCTGAAATAGGCCTAATCGACCATGACAGAAAGCATCCGTATCGTGTAGAATCAAACAACACTCACACAAGTCAGTGTGTTTTAAACAAACACAGGCAAAATATGACTGGGTGTATTTTCCAGGTCACCAACTAGTGAAAAGACTCCAGAAGTACAAATTTGCCAGGAAATTGCAGAAAAATGTAAAAATAATATTGTTGTAACAATGGCGATGGGGTTCTAACTGAAACAGACTTCATGACTATCTCCTCACCCTATCTAATGAGTAAGCACAGCAGCTTGCCATAGTTTGGCAGGTCATTACTAAGGGGCACACCTTTGGAGTCAGAACAGAAGTTCTAAAGGAGGACCTTAGTTATCGTAATATGGACTGCAAAAGTAATAGTAATAGAAGTGTGTCCAGAAAAACTTTCTAGGCCAGTGTATTTCTGACCCAGTAAGAATAGAGGTATTGCTGGGTCTGGTTCTGGCAAAGAAGGTGGCCGGGGCGGGGGTGGGGGGGTGGGGTTGGGCGGGGTGGGCTGGTGGGTTTCAGTAAAATAGATCTTGTCCCAGATCGATCCCTGGTTGGATCCCAACACATTGTTGTGGGAGAATAAATCAGGAGATAAAGAAAACATCTAAAACAAAGGTGACACATTAATCTTGGCTGATTTTAGTCTTCATGAAGACTGGGAAAATCGAATTGGAAAATGTAACCGTAAGGAAGAATTCAGAGAGTGTATTTGGGGCAGTTTCCTACAACAATATGTCTAGATCCAATTATTAGTATCCCAGTCCCTATTAGGATAATGGAAGTCCCCTTTTAGAACTTCTTTTCTGTTTCCAAAGGTGTGCCCCTTGGAAACGACCTGCTAAACTATGGAAAACTGCTGTGATTACTCACTAGGGTAGGGTGAGGAGATGGCTTGAAGTCTGTCTCAGTCAGAACTCTATCCCCTTAATCAGTAGTTTCCAGGAGTGTATTCATACGGACAAGGAGTCCAGGACTATGTTCATATGGACATTTGGTCCAGGAGTACCTCAGTCTGAGGTTCCCCAGGAATGTGTAATTAGTGCTAAGGCTTCCAAAAACTGTGCCATGATGATTGGGCCCTCAGAAGTGTGTCACCTTTTGAAGAGAGTCCCTGGGGTTTTCCACCATTTTCACAGGAGTTTGAGATTTAGCGCGTATTCTCATGGTTTGAATGGGTTAATACGCGTAGGGATCTCCAAGGGTATCAGTGTAATCGCAGTACTGAGGTTTGATATGATTCTTTTAGTGGTCTCATGTCTGACACAGGGAAAGACAATTACAGAGTTGTTTGCAAGCAGATGATAGAGCAGTCAGTCTTCAATTGCACAACTACTAATTATCTCATTTTTTTTCACTCTTCCGGTTTCCGTCAGTTCCAGTGAGCACTTTCAGAGAGCTTGGTCTTTTCGATGAGATGTTAAAGATTAAAAAATCTCATGGTGTCCCTGAGGGTGGAGCAGGGATAATCCCTGCTATCCCTGAACAGAAACAGTGAGAGAGTTAAGATCATACTTGTCCAAATCTGGCAGCATCTGTGAAGAGAGGAACCGAGTTAATGTTTCGAGTCCAGTATGACTCTTCTTCTGTTCTGAGTGAGCCAGACCGGACTCGAAACATTAACTCTAACTTCAATGATACTGCCAGACCTGCTCAGCTTCTGCAGCACTTGTTTAGAGTACACATTTATCATATTGAATTGTGAGCTTTACAATGCACAAGTTATGCACTGTTTATTGCCTATTGTTGGCTGCAAACCACTTTGGGACCACGGAAAACATGACAGTGCCTTATCATGTGTCGTTCTACTTTGCTGCAATAAGATGAGATTCGCACTCAGAAGACTTTACTGAACGGAATTATTTTGGGAGGAATGGTAAGAGAGGCCATCTCTGGTCCCCTACAGCTACCAGACTCAGTCATGACAATCTAGCTCCTTCTGCACATGCTCCTTAATGCCATAAGATGCAGAAGTAGGCCATTCAGCCCATTGAGACAGCTCTGCAGTTCAGTAAGATAGAGTCGTAAAGATGTATAGCACGGAAACAGGCCCTTTGGTACAACTCGTTCATGCTGACAAGGTATCCTAAATAAATCTGGCTCCTTTTGCCAACATTAGGCCCATATCGCTCTAAACCTTTCCCATTCATGTATCCATCCAGATGCCTTTTAAATGCTGTAATTGTATCAACCTCCTCCACCACCTCTGGCAGCTCATTCCATACGCGCACCAGCCTCTACATGAAAACATTGCCCTTTAGGTCCCATTGAAATCTTTCTCCTCTCATCTTAATCCTGTGACCTCTAGTTTTGGACTCACCCAGTCCGTGGAAGAGACCTCGTCTATTTATCCTATCCATGCCCCTCGTGATTTTATAAACCCCTATAATGTCACCCCTCAGCCTCTGATGCTCCAGGGAAAATAACCCCGGCCTATTCAGCCTCTCCATATAGCTCAAACTCTCCAACCCTGGCAACATCCTTGTAAATCTTTTCTGAACCCTTTCAAGTTTCATAACACCCTTCCTATAGCAGTGGGACCAGAATTGAACACCGTATTCCAATAGTAGCCTCACCAATGTCCTGTACAGCTGCAACATGGCCTCCCAACTCCTATACTCAATGCACTGACCAATAAAGGCAAGCATACCAAACGCCTTCCTCACTATCCTGTCCACCTGGACTGCACTTTCAAGGAACTATGAACCTGCACTCCAAGGTCTCTTTGGGCAGCACTCCCCGGTACATTACTATTAAGTGTATAAGTCCTGCCCTGATTTGCTTTTCCAAAATGCAGCAACTCACCTTTATCTAGATTAAACTCTGTTGGCCCATCTGATTGGCCCAACCATCTGAGCTAGTCTTCTTCGCTGTCTGCTGCACCTTCAATTTTGGGGGCATCAGCAAACTTACTAACCGTATCTCCTATGTTCACATCCAAATCATTTACATAAATGGCTAATCTGAAAACCCTCAACCCCACTTTCTCACTCAGGGGTGACACGGTGGCTCAGTGGTTAGCACTGCTGCCTCACAGGGCCAGGGACCTGGGTTTGATTCCAACCTTGGGCGACTGTGTTTGTGGAGTTTGCATATTCTCCCCGTGTCTGCGGGGGTTTCCTCCCACAGTTCAACGATGTGTAGCTTAGGTGGATTGGCTGTTGTAAATTGCCCACAGTGTTCAGGCTGGGTTACAGGAGGATGGGTCAGAGTGGGATGCTCTGAGGTTCAGTATGGACTTTTTGGGGCCGAACGGCCTGTTTCCACACTGTAGGGATTCTATGATCTATAAGCCTTCCTCAGATCAGTCGTATATTTTACACCACATCTCTCCTCATCTTTTTATCCCCCAATACTCCTGCACCCCTCCTCACCTGCTGGAGTCTCTGCCCTTTATAGGGAAAGTCTCAGGGTTTCACCAATCTCCCTGAATGTGCATACAGGGTTGGTAAATGCCAAACTATTTCTCTGACAGTCCTCAGCTCTTGCCTTGGTCATTAGCGTCTGCTTTGTCACAAGTTCCTACTGAGGATTAGGGCATCCTGCCCATCAGCAATTGGTTAACTTACCAGTGAAATCAAGTCCTGCCTCTTCGAGCAGTGCTGTCTGGTGTTCAAACAAGGTCTGATCTTGGTTGTTGGAGCCTCGCAATCATGGTATGTTTTTGCTGCTGCTGTCTGAGGCACATCTGGGCTGTGTCTTTCAACATGGGTAAGCCTTGTGTCTCTGTGAAGGGGTAACAACTAATGTTCCTTTTCCTGTTATACTTTCTCATGGACCTGCACCATAACATTTGGTGATAGGGCCTGGAAAAGGGAGGGAAATTGACTTTTCAGTTTTCGGCCCTTCAAGGAGGTCTGAAATCGTCTTATAGTGATAATTGGGTAGGGCTTGAAAATCATCATTCTTTCTCAGGACATTTTTAATATTATCTACCGCTTTGTTATAGCCTGGAAGGGGGTGCAGTGAGCTTATAGTGAGGACAAATGCTCAGGAGGCTGTGACAGACTGAAAACAATTATTGCTACCTAGTGACCTAATGTCAAAGGGCAACATTGTCATGCAGAATGTGGTGCATGTATGGAATGAACTGCCAGAGGAAGTGGTGGAGGCTGGTACAATTACAACATTTTAAAACCATCTGGATGGGCATGGAAAATATGGTCTTCAAAAAGATCAATGCAGCCTCAAGTGTGGATTGATTAAACTTTTGGACTTCGACCCATTGGGAATAATACTTGACCAAGATGAGAGAAACCATCCCCTCAGACTCTAATAGACTCACACCAAGTTATTCCTGTGGCCCAGCTGGAAAGGGAGAAGGCAGAGGAGGTTCTTCTGTTTCTGTCTAAAAGGAGCCCTGCTGGTCCCTTTGGAGAACATGCCTTCGACAGAACAAGACATAGCAGGCATCATAGAGAGTGTTGTAGTCTGGCCAGACATTAGAAATATCCAACTATGGTCACACTTCTGGATCTGGGTAAAAACTGACTGTACATCCATTTTAAAGGCATATTTCAAAAAGGTAGGTCTCATAAAACACACATAGACAGTAGGTTTGATTTGAGGGAGGATGGGGCAGCCGGGGCATATCCAAGTACTTCTTATGCAGTGGGTTGCCTTTGCAGTGTCATCATAGAAGGAAAGGAGTCAGAGTTAGCAGATAGCACAGCAAGGTGTCACAAAAAGCAAGTGTGAAGAATGACGAATTAACGTGTTTTTGGGTGCTTGGTTAAGGGGGTGCCAGGAATGTCTCTTTATCTTCTGTGAATTTTGCCGTAGGATCTTTCATGTCCATCTTAACAGATATGCACCGTCTCGAGTATAATGCCCTGTCTGGAGGATGGGCCTTCAAACAGTAAAGCATCCCCTGGGCGCTGCTATTGCATGTCATCCTGGATTATATACTCTATTCTGGCAATATTAAATTGAGACCATTTAGCGTTTTTGCGTGACTGAAAAAAAAATGTACAATTTCTCTCAAGGTTTTAGAAAATTTCATGTTATGATTTGATAATTATTAGCTATTCACCAACTCCAGTCACAGCTTGGGATTTGTTTTTATTTAATGTTTGTTTTCTTGAAATAAGATCTGTTAAAAAAAAAGCAATTTCTCTGATTAGACCTCCTTTGGCCTTGATTTAATTTGGAATCCAAACATCAAGTACCTGTTGACTAATAACAGGTGGGTCCTTCACAGTTAGAAAGCCCAAAAATCGAACACACGTGCATTGAAGTGATTTAGCCGAGAGAGCATTTATAATCAATGCATCTGCCAACATGACAATTGATCTCACATCTGGAAGATCATGGTACTTCTCCATCTAACGTTAGCAACACCAGAACCAGCTGCATCCTTACCCAGCTGTTCTACTATCACAGAATGGTTATGGACACAGGAGGAGGCCAATCAGCCGATCGCTCCTGCCCTGGGTCTAATGCCTAATGCCGGTCTCCTGCCTTTTTCCAATGTAGTAGGACGTTTCAACCAGATCTTGTCCACCCAGACGATTTTGTTTCTTTTTCTCTTTTGTGCTTTTTTCTTTCTCTCTTCTTTCATCTCGGCAACGTCCTGAACTCCCGGCCTCAGCGTGAGCTTGGTCCCCCCACCTCGTGCGGTCTCGAACTCCTGGCCTCAGAGTGGTCTCAAACTCCCAGCCTCAGTGTGGTCTCGAACTCCCGGCTGCAGTGTGGACTCGAACTCTCGGCCTCAGTGTGGTTTCTAACTCCCGGCCTCAACATGGATTTGAACTCCTGGCCTCAGCGTTGACTAGAACTCGCAGCCTCAGTGCAGTATCAAACTCCCGCCCTCAGTGTGGTCTCGAACTCCTGGCCTCAGTGTGGACTTCAACTTCCGGCCTCAGTATGGACTCGAACTCCCGGCCTCAGTGTGGACTGGAACTCCCGGCCTCAGCGTGGTCTCGAACTCCCGGCCTCAGTGTGGTCGTGAACTTCTGGCCTCAGCGTGGTCTCGAACTCCCGGCCTCAGCAAGAACTCAAACTCTCAGCCTCAGCGTGGACCTGATGGGGGATCCTCTTGGTCTGGTGTGGTGGTCTCTCTGCCCAGCTTGGCGGTCTCCTGGCCTGGTGTGGTAGTCTCCCAATCTGATGTGGCGGTACCCCTGCGTGGCCTGGCTCTCTTTCGGTGGCCTGTGATGGCTTTTCGGCTGGCATGGCCTCCGTGTGGAACTCCAGCCTCGAAAGGCTAGATGCCAGCGTGGACTGGGTTGGAAGGACTAAACTTTTTATTTGTCTTTTTTCTATTTTATTCCTATGATCTGTATTGCTGGGATTTTTATTTCTTTATTTTTATAATTGTTTTCCCTAAGAATTTGTGCTGAAGAATCTGCACCTAGGGACCTTGTAGCTAAGATGACACTAATTGGTGACTTGTTGTTACTGTGTTCAATTGAGTACGTGCGACAATAAACCTAATTCAGTTCAAACCCATTTGCTCAGTGGTTGGGTAACAGACCCACTGTCAGGTAGGAGAAGATCTGCTATGGCTGACTGAGAGGTGGTAAATAAAAATTAGAACAGAAATACATACAATTTCTTCTCTGTGAAGTGTAATTAATGCCCTGGGATCGACAAAGTTAAACAAATTAGTTCTTCAAAATATAACTGTAACACTATGCCACAACCTGAGGGAATGTTAAATACATTGAAACATCGAAAATAGGAGCAGGAATAGGCCATTCAGCCCTTCAAGCCAACTCCACCGTTCAATATGATCTTCAACAGCTTCATCATAATCCACCCCCTTCATCATTATCCCTCTATTTTAAGGTCAGAAGTGGGGATATTCATCAATGATTGCACAATGTTTAGCACCCATTCACGACTCCGAAGATACTGAAGCAGTCCTTGTTCAAATACATCAAGACCTGGACAATATCCAGGCTTAAGAGATAAAAGGTACTGCAGATGCTGGAGAATATCCAGGCTTGGGCTGACAAGTGGTAAATGACTTACAATCCATGCAAATGACAAGCAATGACCATCTCCAATAAGAAACATTTAACCATTGCCCCTTGATGTTTAATGGAATTACCATCGCTGAATCTCCCACTAACAACATCCTGGGGGTTGCCATTGATCAGAAACTGAACTTGGCTAGCTATATAAATACAGTGGCTACAACAGCAGGTCAGAGGCTAGGAATAATGCAGCAAGTAACTCACCTCCCTAGTCCCCAAAGCCTGTCCATAATCTACAAGGCACAAATCAGGAGTGTGATGGAATATTTAGCATTTGCCTGGATGGGTGCAGCTCCTACAACACTTAAGAAGCGTGACACCATCCAAGATAAATAAGCCCACTTGGCTGGTATCAGATCCACAAATATTCACTCTGTCCATTCCCTCCACCACCTCAGAAGCAGCAGTGGGTACAAGTTACAAGATGCACTGCAGATCCTCAGACAGCAACTTCTAAACCCATGGCCACATCCACCTAAAAGGACAAGGGCAACAGATACATCGCCACCTGCACCTTCCCCTCTGAGCCATTTTACCATGCTGAATTGGAAATATATCATTGTTCCTTCACTGTCACTAGATCAACATCCTGGAACTCTCTCTCTAAGGGTGTTGTGGATGAACCTATACCATATGGACTGCAGCGGTTCAAGAAGACAACTCACCATCTCCTACTCAAGGACCACTAGGGATGAGCAATAAATCTGACCCAGCCAGCGATGCCCACATTCTATGAGTGAATAAAAATGTTGATCACCCAACTCAGTCCTTGTTCTCTCTTTTGCCCCATACCCTTTGATCCCTTTAGACCTAAGAGCTATATCTAACTCCTTTTTGAAAACATTCAGTGCTTTGGTCTCAACCACTCTCCATGGCAGAGAGTTCTACAGGCTCACCACTTTCTGGATGAAGATCTTTCTCCTCATCTCAATCCTAACTGGCCTACCTAGTGTCATTAGACCCCTATTTCTGGACTCCCTGGTCATCGGGAACATCCTTCCTGCATTTATTCTGTCCAGTCCTGTTTGAATTTTATAAGTTTCTATGTGATTCCCCTCTCTGTCTTCTAAACTCTTAATCCTGCTGTCTCAGATATCAATTTGGTGAAAGTTTGTAGCTGTCCCTCCATAGTCAGAGCATCTTTCCTCAGACAAGGAGATCAAAACTGCATACAATACTCTGGGTGTGATCACATCAAGGCTCTGTACAATTGCAGCAAGCCATCACTGAACCTATATTTGAATCCCTTCGCCATGAAGGCCAACATACCATTTGCCTTCTTTACCGCCTGCTGCACCTGCATCCTTACCTTCAGCAACTGGTGTACAAGGACACCCAGGTCTCATTGCACCTCCCTCTTTCCCAATCTATCACCTTTCAGATAAGAACCTCCCTCCCTTGTGAAGTCCTCAATGGTTCCCAAGTAGGGTTCCCAAGTCCTGGGCCTCCTGCAGTGCCACAACGATGACACCCGAAGGTTGCAGGAACAGCAAATCATATTCTGCTTGGGAACCCTGCAGCCCAATGGTATCAATGTGGATTTCACAAGCTTCAAAATCTCCCCTCCCCATACCGCATCCCAAAACCAGCTCAGCTCATCTCCACCTCCCTAACCTGTCCTTCCTCCCACCTATCCCCTCCTCCCACCTCAAGCCCCACCCTCATCTCCTACCTACTAACCTCATCCCGCCCCCTTGACCTGTCCATCCACCCTGGACTGACCTATCTCCTCCCTAATTCTCCACCTACACTCACCTTTACTGGCTCCATCCCTGCCTCTTTGACCTGTCCGTCTCATCTCCACCTATCTTCTCCTCTATCCATCTTCTATCCACCTCCCCTTCTCTCCCTATTTATTTCAGAACCCCCTTCCCCTCCCCCATTTCTGAAGAAGGGTCTAGGCCCGAAACATCAGCCTTCCTGCTCCTCTGATGCTGCTTGGCCTGCTGTGTTCATCCAGCTGTACACCTTGTAACCTTACACATATCCACATTATACTTCATCTGCCATACATTTGCCCACTTCCTCAAAGTGACAAAATCACACTGAAGCCCCTCTGCATCCTCCTTACAGCTCACCCTCACACCCAGCTTCATTTTGCTCCTAAGACCATAAAATATAGGAACAGAATTAGGCCATGCGGCCCAACAAGGTTACCCCACCATTCGATCATGGCTGATATATATGGTTAACAAGCATGGGGCTGGATGAACACAGCAGGTCGAGCAGCATCATAGGAGCAGGAAAACTTGACGTTTCGGGCCTAAACCCTTCATCAGAAATGCTGTTATCTCTGATATATACGGTTGTCCTGGAAACCGCGGATATTTTTCATATTCTCTGCTGCTTTAGTGCAAACAACCATGAAAAGCAAAAATAATTGAGAATTTAGACCTGGCACTTTGTGACAGGGCTTAATCTGGCCTCTTCCCTCTTAACCTTAGTCAGAGTTTACAGTGTCATCCTGACAGTAAATGTTGGCACCCTCTTTGACACAGTTAATGCTGACACTCACAGCTAATTCTGGCAATGTCTTCTTCGTAGTTGACCCTGGCACCATCTCCCCATTGCTAATCCTGGCACTGACTCTGCAACACAGGCATAGTATCCAATTGCTGGTTCTGATCAAGTTTTGCTCTAGCGTGAATCAACATGAAGAGAGATGGTCTGATCTGCCCGCCTGGTATTACAGGCGCTCAGTCTGGAATTCCACAATGGTTCATTCTGTCAATCTCTACTTGTTATCCTCCAAGTGGCTGTAGTATCCATTAGGCTGCTCTAGCCTTGGTTGCCACATTCCACAGATTTTTGAAACATGCCTTCTCAGCAACAACTCAATTACTGCATCGCCCCAGCTGTTCATTTCAGTCAAGGCACTTGACCTTAGATTTGTGCATTGTTTTGAAGAAACTGCCTGATTTTGGGTTCCCTTGATCCCTGAGGCTAGGGGTCAGCTGTCAAATGATTTCTATACCAGTTTACTTTTAGCTCTCCACAAATTGCACTTCAGTCTCAAGTGCTGAATAAAGCTTTTAAGAAGTAAATGTCTTTTTTCATATCTGATCTGAGCACCTAGTCTAAGTAGATGACAAGAAAGCTAACTCATCCTTTGTTGAAGTGTTTTTGTGATTCTAATGCCTCCCGCCTGTCACATTTACAACAGAACATTCAGACATTGTGTGGTCTTGGACTAAAAATCGTTTTGCCACATTGCTAGAGCTCTCTTTATTTTGTGGAATGACTTTAACAATCTTACCAAGGCAAAATATTGACTTAAGAATGTAACAAATAGGACCAGGGTTTAACCCTTGGAGCCTACACTGCCAATCACCAAGATCAAGATCGATCTGCTATTTCAAAACCACCTTCCCACATATCCCAAAGTCCCTAATTTCCTAAATCCACAGGAAATAGGAGAGGAAGTAGGCAACTTAGCACTTCAAGCCCATTCTGCCATTTAACGTGATCATGGCTGACCTTATCTTGGTTTTCAGTCCACTTTTGTGCCTGCTCCCCAAAGCCCTTTATCACACTTTTCATCAGAAACATATTTGTTTCTTTCTTGAATGTGCTGATTGATTCTGCTTCCACTGCGCTCTGGGGTAGTGTGGTCCACCGTTTCATGACCCTCTGAGAGAAGTAGTTCTTTGTGAATTCTATCTTGCTAACCCTAATTTTCTTTTACAGGTGATGGGATCTGGGCAGTGCTGGGATAGGCAAGTAATGACTGCCCTTGACAAGGAGCTGATAAGCTGCCTTCTTGAATGTAAAAGAACAGAAAATAGGGATAGGATTTGGCCATTCAGCCCAATGAGCCTATCCCACCATTTAACATGATTATGGCTCATCCTCCATGTTAACACTATTGTCCCATGATCTTCCTATACCTCTTGATGCCTTTAGTGTCTCAAAACCTGTTTTTTGCTTCTTAAGTATATTCAGTGTCTTAGCCTGTACAGACTTTGTGATTGAGAATTCCAGAGTTTCACCTCCCTCCGAGAGAAGACATTTCTCTTCATCTCAGTCGAAAATGGCCAACCTCCCTTCTATCAGACTTATTTCCAAAGGTTTTCTGAAAGTACATATATGCCACATCCACTGGTTCTCCATTATCTATTTTCCTAGTTTTCCTTTTAATTCATTCACAGGATGAGGGCATCACTGACCAGGCAGCATTTATTGCCCATCCCTAATTTCCCAGAGGGCAGTTAAGAGTCAACCACATTGCTGAGGGTCTGGAGTCACATGTAGGCCAGACCAGGTTAGGACAGTAGTTTCCTTCCCTAAAGGGCATTAGCGAACCAAATGGATTTTTCCAACAATCGACAATGGGTTCATAGTCATCATTAGACTCTTAATTCCAGATTTTTATTGAAATCAAATTCCACCATCTGCCGTGATGGGATTTGAACCTGGATCCCCAGAATACTATCTGGGTGTCTGGATTAACAGTCCACCAATATTACCACTAGGCCATTGTCTCTCCCTCACAAACTCCAGTAAGTTTGTCGAACACAATTTCTCTTCCATAAATCCATTTTCCTACAACTGATATTGGTCTAAATGGTCTGCAATTCCTGATTCTCTCTCTCCTTTTTCAAATAGTAGGATTACATTTGCCACCCTTCAACCTGTCAAGTCTGTTCCAAAACCGCTGCCGTTTTCTTGCAGTAAGGACATCCACAGTGTTACTTAGAAAGAGAGTTTGTGGGCTTTGACCCTGCCAAACTGAAGGAACAGCAATATAGATCCAAGTCAGGTCGGTGTGTGGTTTGAAGAGGAACAAGCAAGTGATGGTGTTTCTGTGCATTTGCAACACTTGTCCTTGTAACTGAGAGAGGTTGCGGATTTGGAAAGTGCCATTGAAGGAGACTTAGTGAGTTGGTACAGCGCATTTCGCAGGTTTGTAGATTCATAGATTCATGCAATGCGGAAAAGACCGCTCAGCCCGTCGAGAATGCACTGAGATAACAATCACTAAAAGTGTGCTCACCCCAATTTCTTACTCTTCTCCTTGAATGCTATGATATTCAAAGTACTCATCCAAATATTTTTTAAAGGTTGCAAGGTTTCCCAGTCACTGCATTCCAGATTCCCATCACTTGCTGAGTGAAAACCCTTTTTCTCGAATCCCCTGTGAATCTCCTGCCCCTCACCCTAATACTATACCCCCCTCGTGATTGACCCCTCATCCAAGGGTAACAGCAGCTTTCTATTCATCTTGTTCACACCCCTCATAATCTTATACACCTCAGTCATGTCCTACCCCGTCGTTTCTGCTCTAAAGAAAACAACGTAAGCCTATCTAGTCTCTCTTTAAAGCTCAATTTCTCCATCCCAGGCAACATCTTAGTAAACCTTCTCTGTACCCCCTCTGGTGCTATCACATCCCTCCTGTCGTGAGGTGACCGGAACTGTACACTGTACTCCAGCTGGGGCCTGTCCCACATTCTGTACAATTCCAACTTTGCCTCCCTGTTCTTACACTCTACGGCATGACAGAGCCAGCCTGACAGTTGAAAACAAGTGTTCTGTAAGCCTCCTTAACTATCCTACTCATGTACTTTGCCGACTTAAGGTATCTGTGAAAAATTACACCAAGACCCCTCTGTTCCTCTAAGTTACCTAGTCTCCTGCCATGTATTAAATTCTCCCTTATCTTGTTCCTTCTTCCAAAGTGCATTACCTCACTCGCCTTCATTGGTCACAGCACTAGTACAGAGTACAGGAGTTGAGATGTCTTGTTATAGTTGCCTTTGGAATGCTGAGTACAGTTCTGGTCATCTTGCTATAGGAACGATGTTATTAAACTGGAAAGGGTGCGAAAAAGATTTATAAGGATATAACCTAGAATGTAGGATTTGAGTTTTAAGGAGAGGTTGGATAGGCTGGGACTATTTTCCCTAGAGCTTAGGAGGCTGAGGGGTGACCTTACAGAAGTTTATAAAATCATGAGGGGCATAGATAAAGTGAATAACAAAGGTCTCTTCCCCATTGTAGGTAAGTCTAAAGCTAGAGGGCATAGTTTTAAGGTGAGACGGGAAAGATTTGAAAAGGACCTTAGGGACAACATTTTCATGCAGATAACGACATGTATATGAATGAGCTGCCAGAGGAAGTGGTAGAGGTGGGTACAATTGCAATATTTAAAAGCCATTTGGACAGGTATACTGGATATATCAGCCAAACGCACGCAAAAGGGACTAGTTCAGCTTAGGAAACCTGGTGAGTGTGGATGAGTCGAAAGCCCTGTTTCCGTGCTGTATAACCCCATGACTCTAAGAGTCGATGCAGAAAGGATGCCTCCCCTGCTTATTGCTCTAAAATCCAGTCACAGAGTCTCAGAATAAAAGGCAATTCATTTAGGACTGAGATGAAAAGAAATCTTTTCACTCAGAGGATGGTAAACGTTGGGAATTGTCTACCTCAGAAAGTCAACAAATAAGTTCAAGACTGATATTGATAAGTTCCTAATTATGAATGACAACAAGGATACGAGGGTAATACAAGAATGTGGTGTGGAGGTGGGTGGTCGACCATAAATGTTGGAGTAGACTCTGAAGCTGATTGGTGAACTCCTGTTCTAATGCTTCTATATAGCCAACCAACGAACAGGCCAGACCTGATAACCTTGCTTTCCATAATGTTTTGAAGATCTTCTGCCAATTTAGGCAGTCTTTGGCAAATACCTTCTTGGGACTTGGGTGTTACTGGCTGGCCAACAATTATTGTTCATCCCTTGCTGCCCTTGAGCTGAGTGGCTTGCTAGATCATTTCAGAGGGCATTAAGAGTCACATGTAGACCAAATCAGGTGATGATGGCAGATTTCTTTCCCTGAAAGACATTTGTGAGCAAGATGGGTTTTTGTGACAATCATTTCATGGTCATCATTAGATTCTTAATTCCAGATTTTCTTTTTTATTGAATTCAAACCTCATCATCTGCCATGGTGGGATTTGAACCCTGGTCCCCAGAACATTAGCTGAGTTTCTGGGTTAAGAGTCTAGCAATAACACCACTAGGCCGTTGCCTCCCTAGTGCGTAAACAACGTAATGTCTCACACTGAGAGAGCTTGCTAAAATCTATTGACTAACTGAAAGCTTTTGCAAGTATAGGTTTCAGGGTGTTGACAAATCCTCATTGCTGTCTTTGTTATGTCGAATGCATCAGTAGAACTCAAAATAGTGCTCCCTGTTAAAAGTAGAACAGTGTCTCCCACCAAACCTAAGATTTGGAGCAAGATGAAAGAATATTCAGTGCCTGGATGGATATTCTGCTAGGCTGCATGTCTACCAACCCCCATATGGAACTCACTTGGAGTCTTTTAGTGTATGATCTTTGGAGTTCATATTTATCAGGAAAAGCTGAATAAATTGGGTGGGGGGGAGTCTTTTCTCTAGAACAGACAAAGCTAAGGTGTGATCTGATAGAAATCTTTAAGATTATGTGGGGTTTGATGGGCTGGGTTTGGACAAGATGTTTTCATTTGTAAGGAGGCTATAGTTGGAAACCACCAATATAAGATAGCGACTAATAAGAATTCAAGAGAGGATGCTTGACCTTTAGAGAAGATTGAATATAATTCTTGCTACATTCTTGCTAGAAGAGGTAGAGGCAAATAGCATCGATGCTTTTGAATAAAAGCAAAATACCGCAGATGTTGGAAATTTGAAACAAACGCGGAAAATTACAGAGGAACTCAACAGGTCTGGCAGCATTTGTGGAGATGGAAAAAGCCTTAATGTTTTGAGTCTGGTATGACTCCTCTTTAGAACACTGCAGAATAATTCCAAACCAAAGTTCCCCTTGCGTTAATTGAGCCACAAACCCATATTAGCCACAAAGCTTCTGAAATTTCAGGAACCCTGTTCCACTACAAAAAGTACATTGAAGTTGAACTCCAGGTCATCTGTAAAGATTGGCTGTCAGTAATTTCCTTCCAGGGCTTGGGTTTAATGTGGGTGAAATAACACTGGTCGTCCCCCACCTCTCCTCCATCTCCCTCTGCTGCTCTTGTAGTAACATTCAGCTGCTACGATGACAGAATCCAGAGCTACCATTAGGGATTGAAATCTTGAAGACTTCGCATCAACACAGGAGAACCAAAATTTGTGCAAGAAAATGTACTCAATTCTCTCCTGGGTCAATATTGCCTATTGGTTTGTTGTCCTTCATTGCAACAGGACTTGAGTTCAGAAGTGAGGATGTCTTATTACAGTCATACAGGGCCTTTCTGAGACCATGCCTGGAGTACTGCGCACAGGTTTGGTCTTCCTCCCTAAGAATACTTGCCATCAATGGAATACATCAAGGGAGAGCAGTGGAGGTTCATTCAGCTAATACTAGGAATGGCGTCCTGTGAGGAGAGATTGCTTCAACTGGATTCACTAGAGTTTAGAAGGGAGGGAGAGGATGTGATTGAAATGTATAAAATTCTAGTAGACCTGGACAGACGCAATGCAAGATGGGTGGTTCCCCTGTTTGGGGAGTCCAGAACTAGGGGCACAGCCTCAGGATATGGGATAAGCCATTTATTACTGAGATAAGAAAACATTTCTTCACTTAAAGGGGAGCGAACCTGTGGAATTCTCTATAACAGAAGGCTGTGGAGGCCAAGTCACTGAGTATATTCAAGAAAGTGATCAATAGTTGGTTAGATTTTAAAGGTATCAAGGGGTAGGGAGAGAAAACAGGGATATGACATTGAGATAGAGGATCAGCTGTGATAGTATTGAATGGTGGAGCAGGCTTGAAGGGCTGAATAGCCTACTTCGGCTCCGACTTCCTATCTTTCTATGTTTGCACTTTAACTGCATAAGGAATGATTTCAATCAGCTTCGGCTCTTTGCTCAGCTTAACACTGAACTCACTCCAATTCTCGGCTTGCAAAATTTCTATTTTAACAATGGACAGAAATCTTGAAATGGCATGGAACCCACCAAAGCCATTTGTGGGAAAGTTAATGAGGAATGCATTAAGAGCAGAATTAGGACTTGGGAGATGTTAATTGTTCATTTAATCATGCAGTGGATGGGGTAAATATTTGTAGTGAAAAGAAAATGCAAATTGCTGTCTTTAGAAGAGTATTTTTTCAGTGAATGCTAAACCAACATGAACAGATTATCTCTTTGTTCGTCCTATTATTGTTGGTGGAGTTTAGCTGTGTGCAAATGGTAGCTGTATTTGCCTACAAAACCACAGTGACTACACTTGAAAAATGATTCATTGGATATGAAGTGTTTCTGGATGCCTGTTCAACCTGGTAAAGTGCTATCTGAATGCTACTTTTCTTCCATTCTCAATGTATGTGCAATATTCATTTATCATTCATACAGTGAAACAGAAAAGGAATGAGATTCAGAGCGTCCAGCGGTATAAATAACAAACACAGCTCCCAGGGCTACACATCAAACACTTTCTCATATTATACATTACTGACCCAGTTCTGTAGAAATAAATTACCACTTGCCTTTTCCCATAATAGCCAGACTAATGGATGTGTGATCATCGCAGGCACATATTTCAGTGGCTTTGAATGATACCACGTGTTCATGTTTGAGACATGAATGGATGAATTTTGCTGCTGTTGACCAGGATGAGTCACTCATACAGACATATAACAGAACATTTTCAGTTTTCAAAATGCATAACACTTCTTCTGTTCGAAGACTTGATCGATGTTTGGCTGCCTCAAAGAGGAAAGAAAAGAAAGAGCCCATTCAATGAACATGGCCTTCTGTGTCTTTTGAAACTGGCGTATGTTAATATTTCACCCCTGAGATTCTGTCTGCTCCCCATTCTGTGCTGTTTGTGGCAGCAAGAGGCCAGACTCACAAACAAAGCGCTGTTTTGTGAGGAGTCCAATGTCTTACTCTGTGAAAGAGATGAAAAGTCAACAGTTCTAAGCTGAGAAAGGCCTGAACTGTAGGACCTGAACAAGCAACGTTAATGGAAGTGTTTATACTTGTGAAAGCTCCGGGGGTAATTCCAGAAATAATTTGCAAGTTAAGTCTAAGTTCCCTGAGGACATGAGTGATGCAGCAAAAATAACATTCAAATTGTTTAATATCTGTGCCATTACAGTAAAAAGATAATATTGAAGTGTGGTACTTCTGAGGTTATTGTCTAATTTATTTTTCAGTAAAGCATCCCTTCACCATAACTTCAGAATTAGCCGATACAAATTACCCCAACTAACATCAAACTCCACTTGTTATCTTTCATTCATTTTGCTGGCTTTTTCATCTTCTCATGCTTTGATCTAGATATTCCCAGGAATTTTTGGCACTCTCCAGGTGTATCTCTGCAGAACCCAAGGAAAGAGTGATTCCCTATCGGAAAGAATTTTGTAACTTCTAAACCTAAAACTTGGAGACTGAAGTTAAAGTGGGAGGAAATTCTGTTTGATGGTGAGTTTTTCCCACATGATTACACCCTCCTCATACTCATTATATGCCACTGAATAGGTAAAATTCCAAATTCTTTGGGTGGAAGCTCTGCCTCCCTCTGGCACCTTCTGGGCTCTAACACCCAGGCACCATGTTTAAATTACATCAGGACAGCCCTTCATTCTTAGGAGATCATAAGACTGTAAAATATAGAAGCAGAATTAAGCCATTCAGACAAAGGTTTGTTACACCATTTGATCATTACTGATATGTTCCTCAACCCCATTCTCCCTGTATCCCCTTACCAATCAAGAACCCATCCATCTCTGTCTTAAATGCATTCAGTGATTTGACTTCTACAACCTTCTGTGGCAGTGAATTCCACAGATTCCACGCCCTTTGGCTGAAACAATTCCTCCTTATCTTACTTCTAAAGAGTTGTCCCTTCGCTCTGAGGCTGTGACCTCAGCTCCTAGCCTCTCCTACTTGTGGAAACAGCTTTTCCACATCCACTCTATTCAGGCCAGACAGTACTCTGTACGTTTCAGTCAGATCCTCTCTTATCCTTCTAAACTCCTTTGAATACAGACCCAGAGTCCTCAATCGCTCCTTATATGACAAGCCCTTCATCCCTGGGATCATTCCTGTAAACCTTCTGTGGACCCCCTCCAACGCCAGTGCATCCTTCCTTAGATATGGGGCCCAAAACTGCTCACCATCACTTGCATCACTCAATCTCTGCTCATCACTCCTCACTCACCTTTGGAGATGTGGCAGGCCCACCAATAGGCAGCTGACCCACATCTTCAGTGTTATTGGACAACCTTGCAATAAAGGTTCACAAAGTAATTATTGTTGTTACTTTTCTCTCTCCCTCCCACTATGTCCCAAATTCTGTAGCTGGGGACCTCCTCAGCAGACCAGGAGCTTTGACCCTTGAGCTTTGGTCACACAATTCTGGCAACGTTTAGCCTGAGGGTCTTCTTGCCAGAGCTAAGTAGGTCCTGCTCAGCTTCAACTCGAAAGTTTGGATGGGGGATGGACAGGATGGAAGTGGAATGCCCTGCAAACAATGAAGCATCTTTCGAGAAGAAATTGAAGGGATTTGTTTGTCGTTCCTCCTGTGGCTGGGCGCTGCTTTTGTGTGTAGGGGGCATCTGGAAGTTGTATGCCAGGTTCCCCACCTACTTGGCATGCTATTGGTCCTGAGCATCAAAGGCTGGTGGGATGGAGTGCAGGTGTGGGCACCTCTCCAGCTGTTTCAGTGAGGTACACACCATATTGTGCTCCCACACTTTCTAAACACTAACAATCCCATCATGGTGTCAGTGTCTGAGCTGGTGGGGTATGCAGGAGCTATCCTTGCTCATGTGCCCTCTGAGACCCTGGTACTCAGAGATCATGTAGGTGGCTTCTGATGGAACAAGCTGCTCCTCTGATATCTGCTGGTATATCCTCCTGGTACATCCTGCTAATACCTGCAAGACACATGGGAGGGAAGACATCGTCGCCATTGCTTAGAAATGCAGTAATGAATGACTTTGACAGTGGGGTTAATGTGAGAGTTGCAGGGAATGAAGAGTGCTGCTTACTCAGTTGGTGGGACGTGGATCACTTGGCATTCCCACAGGAGTGATCCTGATCACCTCCTGTAAGAGAGGAGTGGTGAGGAGCCTGATATTGGGCACTCCTCCATCCACCTGGGCACTCTGCCATTCTATGGGATGTCTTCTCTTGAAGAAAGGACGTACTGACACTGGAGGGAGTGCAGAGGAGGTTCACTAGGTTGATTCCAGAGTTGAGAAGTTTGGCTTATAAGGAGAGATAGAGTAAACTGAGATTATGTTCATTGGAATTTAGAAGAATGAGGGGGTGGGTTGGGATTTTATAGAAACACATAAAATTATGAAGGAAATAGATAAGGTAGAAGCAGGGGGGTTGTTTCCACTGGTGGGTGAAGCTAGAACTAGGGGGAATAGCCTCAGAATAAGGTGGAGCAGATTTAGGACTGAGTTGAGAAGGAACTTCTTCATCCAAAGGGTTGTGGATTTGAGGAATTCCCTGCCCAATGAAACAGTTGAGGCTACCCCATTGAATATTTTAAAGCAAAGATAGATTTATGAACAGTAATGGAATTAAAGGTTATGTCAAAGGGGAAGAAAAATGAAGCTGAGTCCATGAATAGATCAGCCATGATCTTATTGAATAGCAGAGCAGGCTCGATGGGCCAGATGACCTACTCCTGCTCTTATTTCTTTTGCTCTTATGAGAGAAAGGAAGGGATTGAGTGATGAAAGTTGATGGAATGGCTGTTAGTGCTAAAAGTCAAAAAGGCTGGTGATCTCCAGGATGTCTCATGTGAGGGAATATGTTTGGACAGAGGTCATGCAGTGGTGAGGGAGGTTGGGGGCGCAGGGTCGTGGGGGAATGACAGTAAGTGAGGGCAGATGTTAGGCAGTATTGAGTCTGGTAAGAGTACGAGCCTTGGTGTGATGTGGGTGCTATGGCAGAGCTAGTGGAAGTGTGAGGCATCAGTGAGAGGAGTGTGGCACTTACCCTGGCAGAGCAGAGAATGTGATTGATCTATGCGTGACATTGCTGGTCCTCTGGACGATGGAGTTGGCACTGACCTGGATGACAACTCCAACCAGACTGCCAGGGCCTGGTGATGTGACCTCCTCTGCCAGTCCTCCACAAAGAAGACATTCTTCCTCTGCATGAACCCTTCTGCTTGGACCTCCTGCTGATGGATCCTAGCACCATATTCTCAATGACTGAATATCACCAAACAGGGTAGATTCAGAATGCTAGTGCTTGTCTGAGTGCACAGCGGCCTTTTAAAGATGGCATGGGTGCCAAGGATGCTGATCTTTTTGGTGGATGTTTGATGACCATTGAGTTAATGAGGTGAGTTGATAAGAGGCCTCACAATGAAAATCCTCCAAAAAACTCGATGTAACTGACACTTAGCCAATAAAATTAAGACTCATCTTATATTTTTTGTTTCAGTTTTGAGATCTGTGAGTGATAGCAAGTTGTCTAGAAATTTGTTACATGCATTTCAATTGACTTTGGAATAAAAACCTTGTGGTGATTAGTTCAGTGTCATTGAAAAGAAGGGTTAGCAACAATGGGAATAAATAAACTACTGCTTTCAATAAAATGTATGTTATGGCACAAGAAAGCAGAGATTGAAAACAAACTTGCCTTTGTAAAGAGAGACAGAAGGATCCAAAAGTTTAGCAAACAAGGAGAGTATTTTTTCTCTCAGAGAGAGAAAAGTTCAGCTGGAGAGAAAAGGTCAGTTCGAGAGAAAAGGCCCATAACATCAGCGGTGCAGTTTAGCAGTCTCCGAAACAGTCAGGTCAGAAGAAAGAAAGTTCTGTGTGACTTCAAAGCTACTAAAAGAGAAATTCTAGAAACGGAGATCTAAGTTGTCAGATAGTAAGGTATCCTATGGGCTATTGAATGCATACATTTAAAGATCACATGCTAATGAATAAGTGAGCTACATTAACGGTCTGTTTAGGGATCTCAGAAAGATAACACTAATGAATGGAAAGGTTTGCTGGAAATTACAGTGAAACCACCTGAATAAGGGACTTTAAAGTCAAAAAACGAGAAACTTTCAATGAGTTTAGAATTCTTGTAAGATGATCATTGCAAGTAAAAGGATTGACCTTTTGTTTCTGATATTTGCAATGTGATTGTTTCAATTAGATCATGTATAGTGTAATATAGCTAGTGCTTGTTTCCCCTATTTTGTGTGAAATAAACTCCAATGTTTTTTGTGATAAGCAAATTCGCAGCCTCTTGTGAATATGTCGTATCTGTGTTGAACATCAGGAAATGGGAGAGATATTAAATGAATGTTTCACATCAGTTTTTACTGTAGAGAAAGAAATGGAGGGTAGAAAACTTAAGCAAATAAATATTGAAGATTTGAAAACAGTTCACATTACAGAAGAGGAAGTGCTGGAGGCCTTAGAAAATATAAAGGTGGATAAATCTCAGGGATCTGATCTGGTGTAACCCAGGACCTTGTGAGAAGTTAAGGAGGAAATTGCAGGCTCCTTGCAGAAATATTTATATCATCTGTAACTCTACAGGTAAAGTGCTGAAAGGCTGGAGAGTGGCTAACATTGTGCCTTTGCTTTCCCAGGGAGCTGGGAAATAAATAGAGAGAGGAGGGGTGGGGCTGGGGAAGGGAGGTGGGATGGTGATAGGTGAGTGCAGGTAGCCAGCGGTGGGATTGATCAGTGGGATGGGTGGGGCAGATAAGTGGGAGAGAAGATGAACAGGTTGTGTCGGGTCAAGGAGGCGGGGATGAGAGGGAGGGTTGGACGTAGGATGAGGTCAGGAGTAGGGAGATTTTAAAACTGGTGAATTCCATGTTTAGGCAATTGGGCTGTAGGTTCCCGAGACAGAATATGAAGTGTTGCTCCTTCAGTTTGTGGGTGGTGTCATTGTGACATTGGAGGTGGGCTAGGATGGACCTGTCACCTAGGGATTGGGAGTTAAATTGGTTGGCGACTGGAAGGTGTGCAATCATGACATTTGCCTTCTTTACTAGCGCATCCACTTGTGTTGCCACTTTCAGGGAGCTTCAATACCAAGATCCCTCTGTATTAAGACCATAAGACCATAAGACATAAGACATAGGAGTGAAAGTAAGGCCATTCGGCCCATCGAGTCCACTCTGCCATTTAATCATGGCTGATGGGCATTTCAACTCTACTTACCCACACTCTCCCCATAGCCCTTGATTCCTTGCGAGATCAAGAATTTATCAATCTCTGCCTTGAAGGCATTCAGCGTCCCGGCCTCCACTGCGCTCCGTGGCAGTGAATTCCACAGGCCCACCACTCTCTGGCTGAAGAAATGTCTCCTCATTTCCATTCTAAATTGACCCCCTCTAATTCTAAGGCTGTGCCCACGGGTCCTAGTATTCCCATCTAACAGAAACAACTTCCCAGCGTCCACCCTTTCTAAGCCATGCATTATCTTGTAAGTTTCTATTAGATCTCCCCTCAACCTTCTAAACTCTAATGAATACAATCCCAGGATCCTCAGCCGTTCATTGTATGTTAGGCCTACCATTCCAGGGATCATCCGTGTGAATCTCCGCTGGACACGCTCCAGTGCCAGTATGTCCTTCCTGAGGTGTGGGGCCCAAAATTGGACACAGTATTCTAAATGGGGCCTAACTAGACCTTTATAAAGTCTCAGAAGCACATCGCTGCTTTTATATTCCAACCCTCTTGAGATAAATGACAACATTCCATTCGCTTTCTTAATCACGGACTCAACCTGCAAGTTAACCTTTAGAGAATCCTGTACTAGCACTCCCAGATCCCTTTGTACTTCGGCTTTATGAATTTTCTCACCGTTCAGAAAATAGTCCATGCCTGTATTCTTTTTTCCAAGGTGCAAGACCTCGCATTTGCTCACGTTGAATTTCATCAGCCATTTCCTGGACCACTCTCCTAAACTGTCTAAATCATTCTGCAGCCTCCCCACCTCCTCTTCCTCCCCACCTAATGCTTCGTAAGCATTACAATGCTTTTAGGATCCTGCTCTTTACTGTTGATTTTTTATTAGCGTTTGACCTCCAAAAATGCATTACTTGTCCAGGTGGTAACATAATTGAATGTCAAGGCACAATGGTTAGATTGCCTCTTAATGGAGATGGTCATTGCCTGCCATTTGTGTTGTGTGGATGTTACTTGTCACTTTTCAGCCCAAGCCTGGATTTTGTCCAGATCTTGTTGCAATTGATCAAACAAGGTAAGAGAATACATGATACATGGTAAGGCCCTCGGAAGCATCAAGGATCAGAGGGACCTTGGTGTGCATGTACACCGGTCCCTTAAGGAATCAGGACAGATGGAGAAAGTGGTGAAGAAGGTATATGGGATATTTGCCTTTATGAGTCGAGACATAGAGTTTAAGAGCAATGAGGTTATGCTGGAACTGCATGCAAAGTTGGTTAGGCCACAGCTAGGGTATTGTGTGTGGTTCTGGAATCTACATTATAGGAGGGTTGCAATTGTAATGGAAAAGGAGAGGAGGAGATTTAACAGGGTGTTGATGTTTTCCTTGGAGGAGGGGAGCTTGAGAGTGGCCATGATTGCAATTGAAAATATGGGGGGCACAGAGTGGTTGGACAGGATGAAACATTTCCCCTTGATGAAGGGATCAATGACTAGTACAGGGTAGGGGGGAGGGGGAGGCATAGATTTATGATAAGGGGCAGAGGATTTAGAGGAGATGTAAGGGAAAACCTTTTCACTCAGAGGGTAATGAGAATCTGGAACTCACTGCATGTGGGGGTGGTAGACTAGAAACCCTCATTGCATTTAAGAAGAATTTATTTGTGCACTTGTGATGCCAAGGCATAAAAGGCTGTGGGCTAAGTGCTGGAACATGGAGTCAGAATGGTTAGGTGGTTATTTTTGGCGTGGACACAATGGGTCAAAGGGTGTTTTTCTGAGCTATAGATCTCGATGTCTCAATGACACGGACTGCTTCAGAACCCAAGAGAATGGTGCTGAACATTGTGCAATTATCAGCCAACGTCCTCATTTCTGACTTTATGATGTAGGGAAGGTGACTGATGAAGCAACTGAAGATGGTTAAGCCTAGGATACTATCCTGAAAACTCCTGTAGAGATGCCCTGGAACTGAGATGACTGACCTCCAACAACCACAAACATCTTCCCATGCGTCAGCTTTGATCCAACCAACAGAGAGTTTGCCCCTGATTCCCACTAACTTCAGTTTTGCTCGGTCTCGTTGATGGCACACTCAGTCAAATGCGGCCTTGATGTATCGGGCTGTCACTCATGTTTCACCTCTGGAATCCAGCTGTTTTGTCAGTGTTTGAGCCAAAGATGTAATGAGGTCAGGAGCTGAGTTGACTTGGCAGAACCCAAACTGGGCATCCTACCGCCCCCTGGGTCAATACCCCACCCCCGAGCACCAAACCATCATCTCCCAAACCATCCACAACCTCATCACTTCAGGGGACCTCCCATCCACAGCCTCCAACCTCATCGTTCCCCAACCCTGCACCGCCCGCTTCTATCTCCTTCCTAAAATCCACAAACCTGAATGCCCTGGTCGACCCATTGTCTCCACCTGCTCCTGCTCCACCGAACTTATCTCCACCTACCTCGACTCCATTTTCACCCCCTTGGTCCAGGAACTCCCTACCTACGTCCGTGACACCACCCATGCCCTCCACCTCCTCCAGAACTTCCAATTCCCCGGTCCCCAACACCTCATTTTTACTATGGACGTCCAGTCCCTATACACCTGTATTCCCCATGCTGATGGCCTAAAGGCCCTCCGCTTCTTCTTGTCCCACAGACCTGACCAAACTCCCTCTACTGATACCCTCATCCGTTTAGCCGAACTCGTCCTCACCCTCAACAAAATCTCTTCCAAATCCTCCCACTTCCTACAGACAAAGGGGGTGGCCATGGGTACCCGCATGGGCCCAAGCTATGCCTGCCTCTTTGTAGGTTACGTGGAACAATCCCTCTTCCTTACCTACACTGGCCCTGAACCCCACGTCTTCCTCCGTTACATTGATGACTGTATCGGCACTGCCTCGTGCTCCACGAGGCGCTTGAACAGTTCATCCACTTCACCAACACCTTCCACCCCAACCTTAAGTTCACCTGGAACATCTCTAACACCTCTCTCTCCTTCCTGGACCTCTCTGTCTCCATCTCAGGTAACCACCTAGAAACCGATATCCATTTCAAGCCCACCGACTCCCACAGCTACCTGGAATACACCTCCTCCAACCCACCTCCCTGCAAAAATGCCATCCCCTATTCCCAATTCCTTCGCCGCCGCTGCATCTGCTCCCAGGATGAGGCATTCCACTCCCGTACATCTCAGATGTCCTCGTTCTTCAAGGACCACGACTTCCCCCCCACAGTGGTCGAGAACGCCCTCAACTGTGTCTCCCACATTTCCTGCAACTCATCCCTCATACCCCGTCCCCGCAACAACAACCAAAAAATAATCCCCCTCGTCCTCACGTACCACCCCACCAACCTCCGGATCCAACACATCATCCTCCAACACTTCCGCCATCTGCAATTTGACCCCACCACCAAAGACATTTTTCCCTCACTACCCTTGTCTGCTTTCCGGAGGGACCACTCTCTCCATGACTCCCTTGTCCGCACCACACTCCCCTCCAGTACCACCACACCCGGTACTTTTCCCTGCAACCGCAGGAAGTGCTACATCTGCCCCCATGCCTACTCCCTCACCTCCATCCCAGGCCCCAAGAAGACTTTCCACATCGAGCAGATGTTCATCTGCACATCTGCTAATGTGGTATACTGCATCCGCTGTACCTGTTGTGGCCTCCTCTACATCGGGGAAACCAAGCGGAGGCTTGGGAACCGCTTTGCAAAACACCTGCGCTCGGTTCGCAACAAACAATTGTACCTCCCAGTTGCAAACCATTTCAACTCCCCCTCCCATTCCTCGGACGACATGTCCATCCTGGACCTTCTGCAGTGCCACAACGATGCCACCCGAAGGCTGCAGGAACAGCAGCTCATATTTAGCCTGGGAACCCTGCAGCCCAATGGTATCAATGTGGATTTCACAAGCTTCAAAATCTCCCCTCCCCCTAACACATCCCAAAACCAGCCCAACTTGTCCCTGCCTCCCTAACCTGTTCTTCGTCTCACCTATCCCCTCCTCCCACCTCAAGCCCCACCCCTATCTCCTACCTTCTAACCTCATCCCGCCCCCTTGACCTGTCCGTCCTCCCTGGACTGACCTATCTCCTCCCTAACTCCCCACCTGCATTCACCTTTACTGGCTCCATCCCCGCCTCTTTGACTTGTCTGTCTCCTCTCCACCTATCCTCCCCTCTATCCATCTCCTATCCGCCTCCCCCTCTCTCCCTATTTATTTCAGAACCCTCTTCCCCTCTCCCATTTCTGAAGGGTCTAGGCCCGAAACGTCAAGCTTTCCTGCTCCTACGATGCTGCTTGGCCTGCTGTGTTCATCCAGCTCCACACCTTGTTATCTCGAATTCTGCAGCATCTGCAGTTCCTATTATCTCTATCAGTAAGTAATGTGTTCTGCTGCAGGTCTGAATAGGTCAAGTTTAAGATGAAGACTGAATCATATGGGAAGAATGATCCAGTCAAGGTGATGGAATGTATTTATTTAAGTTAGGATAACTCTGAGCATGTAATTAATACTACTCTGGGTCATAGTCACAGAACAATGAGTGAAGATGTAATGTGAAATAAAAGTTACGTTGACAGGAATTCAGTGTTAACCTTCATTTCTATACTAATTTTCTCCCAGATGACAACTCTGAACTACATACAGCACGAATGGGTTTTTCTGACTGTGTCCCACTGAATCTGGCTGCCAGGATGTTAATTTCTTAGTGAAAAGTTGGTTATTTCTACTTGTGATCCCCTGCTGCAACAGAATTGTATTTGTCTCCTTTCTCCATTCAAGCATACAAAGCAATAGGAAATTCTGCTCTTGGGTGCATTTACATAACATTGCTAATCAAGTGTAAAATTGGAGATTGATTTATAGAGAGGAGTAATACCCATTTTGGATTTTATAAAAGCTGTTAATTAGGACCAGAGATATGCTAATGGATTCATGGTGATAATGACAGTGCCCAGATACATGCAAGCCAAGTAGCAAAGAGTTACAATATATTTGCATATTAAATTTAGAATGACTCTAAGTGATTTAAGAGCATTAATGTTGAAAACATACAATCTCAGAGAGAAATGAAGAAAGAATGGACTTACATTTTTATAGTGCCTTAATTAAGCTTTAAGAAGTTCCAATGTGTGACCTGGGAACCATTTGGACACAGCAAGACCCCACACACTTGGCAAAAACCTGTTAATGTTTTGTTAGCAATGTTGGGCCTCAAAAAAGAGATCCCAGAGAAGGAAGTGAACTGATCCTTGGCATTAGACGTAACTCAAGAGTTGAGAAGAGTCACTTAGCATTTAGCATCGCTGAACAAGTTGCTGCTAATGGCTTAACAAGCTCCTCAGAGTTCTAAGTCACACAAAATCTGATTAGTGTTTTCGAGTGCTTTTAAACAGGTGGAATTATAACCTTGTAGAAAATTGGAGAGGTTGGTGATTTGAACAGGAGACACTGCATACATTCACTCAGCTCTGTTCCGCCACTCAAAGAAGATCATGATCATCCCCTTGAGCAGAGAAAGGCTAAGGGGCGGACCTGATTGAGATGTATAAGATTATGGGGTACATGGGCATGGTGGATAGGAAGTAACTGCTCCCTTTAGTTTTAGAGTCAATGATGAGGGGGCGTAATGTTAAGGTGAATGACAGGCATTTTTAATAGGATTTGCGGAAAAGAATTTTCACCCAAAGGATGGTGGGAATCTGTAACACACTGCCTTGGAGGGTATTTGAAACAGAAAATCTCACAACCTTTAAAAACTACTTGCATGTTATAATATTCGAGGCTACGGGCCAAGTGCTGGGAAGTGGGATTTGTGTAGACTTAGCGTAGCTTTTTTATTGGTGCAGACTCAATGGGCCATATGGCCTCTTCTGTACTGTATAATGATATAATTCTAAGCATGATTATATCAATGTGTGTTCCATTCGAGACACTCTTAAGGCAGAGACAAACATTTCTGTTATTGCATTCAAAAAGCCAACAAAGGCCTCTTTTTACACAGCCTGATTTTGAATTCAAAGCATAGAGGGTGAATAACATTTGCATTAAAAATGGAGCAAAGCTCAGCAGGTCTGGCAGCATCTGTGAAGGGAAAAACAGAGTTAATGTTTTGGGTCTGGTTATCTTTCTGTTGATTCTGTCGGTTCATTCATGCAGTTCTGTCAGTTTTTATTTAATATTTGCAACATTTGCCCTCTCCTGGGCTCTGGGTGCTGTTAGCTCCAAAAGGCTCCAGGTAGCTGGAACAAGCAGACTCTTGACTCCTTGAATTCAAGGCCAATAAACTAATTAGTTCCATTCCTCTGCCTTTTCCCCATAGTCCGGCAACTTTTTTTTAATCCCTTCAGGCAATACTTTCACTATCCTATCAGGCACTGTATTCCAGACCATGATAATTCTTTGTAACAAAAACACTTCTCCTCTCACCTTTGGTTCCCATGCCATTAGAGCTACCAGTCACAAAATATCATTGAGTCATACAGCACAGAAACAAACACTTCAGTCCAACTTGTCCATGCCAACTAGACATTTCAATCTGACCTAGTCTCATTTGCCAGCTTTTGGACCCTATCCCTCTCAACCTTTCTTATTCATTTACCCCCACATACCTTTTAAATGTTATAATTGTACCCGCTTCCACTACTTCCTCTGGCAGTTTGTTCCATTCATGCACCATCCTCTTCTAGTTTTTAAATGCTTCCTCTCTTAACTTAAACCTATACCCTTTCCACCCTTGGAAGAATACCTGGTCCCAAGCCCCTCATGATTTTATAACCCTCTATTAGATCACCCCTCAGCCCCCAACCCTCCAGGGAGAAAAGCCATAGCCTATCCAGCCTCTCCCTTTAGCTGAAACTCTCCAGTCCCAGCAACATTCTTGTAAATCTGTTTAGCACCCTCTCAAATTTAACAATAATTTTCCAATAGAAGGCAACCAGAACTGAACGCAGTATTCTAAAAGTGGCTTTACCAATGTCCTGTACAGCTGCAACATGACATTCCGTCTCCTATACCCTGTAAGGGGAGACTGATGGCCTAGTGGTATTATCGCTGGACTATTAACCTAGAGACCCAGATAATGTTCTGGAGACCCAGGTTCAAATCCTGCCACACCAGACAGTGGAATTTGTATTCAATAAATATCTGGACCTAAGAATCTAATGAATCCCTTGCCAATTGTCGGGGAAAAACCCATCTGGTTCACTAATGCCCTTTAGGGAAGGGAAATCTGTCTTCCTTACCAGGTCTGGCCTACATGTGACTCCAGACCCACAGTAATGTGGTTGATTCTTAACTGCCTTCTGGGCAATTAGGGATGGGCAATAAATGCTGCCTGGTCAGTGATGCCCTCATCCTGTGAATGAATAAAAATAGTACTCAATGTTCTGACCAATGAAAACAAGCGTGCCAAATGCCTTCTTCACCACCCTGTGTACCTGTGCCTCCACTTTCAAGGAACTATACACCTGCACCCACAGGGTCTCTTTGCTTGGCAACATTCCCCAAGGTCCTACCATTAAGTGTTTAAGTCCTGCCCTGGTTTGCCTTACCAAAATGCAACAGCTCATGTTCATCTAAATTAAACTCCAGCTGCCACTCCTCAGCCTATTGGCCCATCTAATCAAGGCCCCATTGTGCTCTGAGATAATCTTCTTCACTGTCCACGACACCAGCTATTTTGGTGTCATCTGCAAACTTACCAACTGTACCTCCTATATTCACATCCAAATCATTGATATAAGTGACAAAAAGCAGTGGACTCAACACAGAAGCATGTGGCATTCTGGTGGTTGCAGGCCTCCAGTCTGAAAAGTAACCCACAATCCTACCTTCAGGCCAATGTTGTATCCAATTGGCTAGCTCCCCCTTGATTCCATGTGATCTAACCCTACGAAGGAGTCTACCGAGTCCACCTTGTTGAATGGTCTGCTGAAGTCCATGTAGACAACAACCTTGCACTTTGTCAGTTCATAAAGTGAAGTCTAAGGAACCTTGGTGAATTTCTGCATTTTGTCCACACTGCTGTTACTGACTGTGGATGGTGGAGAGATTCAATACTTCCTTGTATGTGTGTCTGGGTTAGCCTGATTGGATAGAAGAACCACTGTTCAATGGTTCTTTTCTTCAGTATTTGTCCCTCATTTTAATTCCTCTCCATAGAAATTATGTAACGGAGGAGAATAATGAATACAAGGTGACTTCAAGGTCTCTGATAGATGCAGAGAAAATAAGTTTATTGGAGCCATCCATTAAAAGAAGTATTATTTGGAATGAATTGTAGCTGAATCACCATGGCAACAGTGCTCTGACCCTGTCCCTTTCATGAAAAGAGTATATTTGGATAAAAACACATTGTCAGGTAGATGACATCTGTAGTGTTGTGGTAGAACCTAAATATTGAAGCCTTAAAATATCGGAGGGGCACAAGTTTGTAGAAAGGTGGAAACTTGGACACAAGTTTGCAAAGAAGAAAGGCTCATATTTATAATAATACATTTCAGGATGTCTCAAAGTGCTTTACAGTTGATCAATATGGAAGAGTGGCCACTGGAATAATGTTGGAAGTGTGGTTGCCAACGTGTGTACACCAAACTTTCACAACCTACAACATGCCATGGTAAGCCACCTTTGCAAAATTCTCCCACGGGTCTTTCTACACTCCCTGTGTGGGCGAGCAGGTTTAACGTCTCATCTGATAGACAACAACCTCTGGCCATGTTAGTTTCCTTTCTTTGACCAGGATGTGATTGCCCCGCCAGGAACAAGTGGGATAAGATATCCTTTCTGGGCCCTTTGATGTTTGCATTGAGCCGAGAATATTCTGAAGAGGACTGCTCAGCCACAGTTATTACTGCACCTGCCTCTATTTCAACTTTCTTCTTCAGTCTGTCACTTGTGTACTGATCCTTGACTAGTCCCTCCCAAGTCCCTATCACCAATTCGCTGGATGTGATGACTGAGACTGCCTTGCTGTGGCAGCTTTCTCCCACCTTTGTATCCAATAGGATGCACAGTCTTTTCTGTCGTTGAGGATCTTTTTCACCCGCACTTTGACTGACAGCACTACCCGACCCTGCCATTTTGGTGGCTCTATCAGAAAATCAAGGAACTCCTAACGGCATCGCTCAAGAGATTAGGAGAGCACTCAAGCCGGTCCATCACATCACGATGACGAAAGGTCAAAAGAGTGACCAGGCAGCTCTTCCTCATGACTGCACTGTAGCTTTGAATTTGTGCTTGAGAGTGTGGAGCAGGGTCACCTGCCCACCTGACTCAGGGCCAAGAGATACTACCAACTGAGCACTGCTCAAAAGCTGTCAGCATGGGCATGGTTTTCTGAGCACTTGCTGCAGCTGACAAATCGAACCTACGTAAACTTCCTAAAAGAAGGATTACTTTTAAAAAGTTCATCACTTTTACAGCTTACAAGTGTTTAGAAATGAGATTGGTCCCGTGACCCTGGAGAGAGGCAAGAGAGCAAGAAATAAGAACAGACAGGCTACGCTGGACAGTGAATTTGAGTCTAACTTATAGAGCAGTGAAAAGAATAGGGAACGAAGAACGAATGTTTTGGCTTAGCTTTATAGTCACATGTACTCACGTGAGCACAGTGAAACATTTATGAATCACCGCTCATGGGCTGCCTTGAGTACGAAGACGCCTCGGTACAGATTCTCAAGTACGAATTCTTAGAAAAATAAATTAGATAAATAAAGAAAATCAAAAGTCCAGCATTAGAGATCCTATGAGTACATTAGAAAAGTAAAGAAATAGAAACTTTAGAATAACAGTCCTTCCAACCCAGTCCACACTGGCACCTGGCCTCAAGTCCACACTCGGCCTCACTGCTGAGGCCACACCGGGCTGACAGGCCTTGACGCTGGGCAGATAGATCATGACTTTTTCAGAAGACTGCCGCACTGGGCTAGGAGACCACCACGCCAGGCCTGTGAAGATCACCATGTCAGGCCGAGAGGTCGCCGAGGCCAGCAGTCTGAGTTCACACTGAGGCTGGGAATCTAAGTCCGCACTGAGGCCAGGACATCGCTGATGTCACCCAAAAAAGTCAAAGAAGGGAAAAAAAAGTCATATGAAAAGGAGAGAGAAAAGAAAGAAACGGATGGAGTGGGTGAGCCCTGGCTGAAGAGTCCTTCTCTGCCACCATCTGGGATGGGGATTGTCTCTCATAATAACAGCAGTATTGCTAATCTTGTATTTTATCTGCCTGTGCTGGCCAATGTTTGCAGGAAGCTTGGTGTAACTTGAAGATGTAAAGTGCAAGTCAGACGATGCTCCAGGGTGTTAATGGAATTGGGAGTGTTTCTAATTGGTATCATCAGGAAACCAAATTTGCTAATCTGAGGAAGAGCCCCACTGATTGAAATTAATGTTCCCTGTTCTCAGTGAGGTAGAGTACATTGCAGAATTTCCAGAGCCCAAAGTTTTTCAACTAATTCCACTCCTGTTTTTGTTCTCAATCACAGTTATAGTAACATTCACACCACATAAATGCCAGGCAA
This sequence comes from Ginglymostoma cirratum, assembly GCA_024137785.1. Classification (NCBI taxonomy): domain Eukaryota; kingdom Metazoa; phylum Chordata; class Chondrichthyes; order Orectolobiformes; family Ginglymostomatidae; genus Ginglymostoma; species Ginglymostoma cirratum. The sequence continues at coordinate 9,474,841 of JAHRHZ010000249.1, forward strand.
TGACCATCTCCGATAAGATTCAATTTAACCTCATCCCTTTATATTCAACAGCATTACCCTCTTGCCTAACACCACTATTAACATTCTGGGGGTTATCATTGATCAGAAGCTCAACTGGAATTGCCACATAAAAACAGTGGCTACAAAAATAGGTCAGAGGCTAGGAATACTGCGGCAAATAACTCACCTCCTGACTCTTCAAAGCCTGTCTACATTCTACAAGGCACAAGTCAGGAGTGTGATGGAATACTCCTCACTTGCCTGGATCGATGCAGCCCCAACAACACACAAGAAACTTGACACAATCCAGGACAAAGAAGCCCATTTGATTGTTACCACGTTCACAAACATTGAGAAACATCTGTTCCATTCACCACCGAATAGCAGCAATGTGCACTATCTACAAAACGCGCTGCAGAAATTCACCAAAGATCCTCAGACAGCACCTTCCAAACCCACGACCATTTCCATCTAGAAGGACAAGGACAGAAGACACATAGGAACAGCACTTCCAAGTTCCCGTCCAAGCTACTCACCATCCTGACTTGGAAATGTATCGTTGTTCCTTCCTTGTCGTTGAGTCAAAATTCTGGATTCCTCTCTCACAGCATTTTGGCTCAAACTATAGCAAGTGGACATTGGAAGTTCAAGAAGGCAGCTCACCACCACCTTCCCAAGGGCAAGTAGGGACAGGCAATAAATGCTGGCCCAGTCAGTGATGCCCATGTCCCTTGAGTGAATACAAAAGAAGGAGGGGTCTCAGCCTGGCAGACCACTGGAGTTGGAGAACTTAAATTGCCCTTCTAATTTCCAGGGAATACACCTCAGCAACTCTAAATAAATTAGAGGGCAGGACTGTTTGGAAGCAGGGAAATATTGAATTGCAAATTAAAAGGATATGGATTTGGTTGCTTTGCAGAGCAGTTATCTTGGCAGTGACGCCCAGAGTGGGACAGGAAAGGACTAAAAGGAAAGCATTAAAAAAAATCAAATAAGGATTCAGGTATGAACAAGAGATAATAAGGCAAAATTAATGACTATTGAAACTTGAATTTGGAAGAAAATAAATGAACTAATGGCACAAATAGAGATTAAGTGGTATATTCTTGTAGCTATTATGAAGACATGAATCTTTAGATTGTAGAGAAGTCTCAAAGAATTGGAAAAATGTGAATGTGACACCTTTATTCAAAAAGGGAATGAGACAAAAGATAGGATATGCCAGTTAGCTTAACATCTGTCATTGGGAAATGCTAGAGTCGATTAAGAAGCATGTAATAGCCAAGTATTTAGAAGCACATAACATAATCAATCAGAGTTAGCTAGGGTTTCATGAAGGGGAAATTGTGCCTGACAACATTTAGTACAGTTATTTGAGGATATAACAAGCAGGGTAAACAAAGAGGAAGCAGTCGATGCAATATATTCTGATTTTCAAAGAGCATTCAATAAGATACCAACATTAGGCTATTTAATAAGACAATAATCCGTGGTGTTGGGGATTGAATAGTGTGCCCTTGAGGCGAAGTGGTCACATAGTGATAATGTCACTGAACTAGTAATCCAGAACACCACGTTAGCGTTCTGGGAATATGAGTTTGAATCCCAACATGAATTAAATTTTAAAAATTCATGGAGCAGAAAGTTAGTCTAATGATGACCACTGTCAATTTTTGTAAAAGCCCTACCTGTTTTACTAATGCCTTTATGAAAGGAAATCTTCCATCCTTATCCTGTATCCCCAAAAAATGATTCTAGATTCAGTCAGCAATATGTTTGACTTTTGGCTGCTTCTGGGAAATTGGAGATGGGAAATAAATGCTGGTCTTATGAGCGGCACCCAGATCCCATGAATGAATGGATAGATGATTAGTTAACAAATAGAAGACAGACAGACAGTTGGGATAAAGGGAAAACTTACAGGTTGGTAACCTGTTTCTAGTGAAGTGTCACGGGGATCAGTGCTAGGACCACAATTATTTATAAGATATATTAATGACTCGGTTGAGGAAAGTGAATATACGATAGCTAAATTTGCACATGATGCAAAAATAGGTGGGAAGGTGTCATGTGGATGACTCAAAAGAGTCTGCAGAGCGTTAAAGACAGATTGAGTGCTTAGGCAAAAATTTGGCAGATGCAATATTATGGGAGGAAATGTGAGGTTACGCAATTTAGCAGTCTAAAGATATGCGAGCCAGGTGGATTGGTCGAGGGAAATGCAAGGTGATAGGGATAGGGTAGATCCAGGTGGGATGCTCTTCAGAGGGTCGTTGTGGAATTGATGGGCCGAATGGCCTGTTTCCACACTATAGGGATTCTATGATCTATGATCTATGAATTTCTTATTTCAGAGGATGATGAATCCAGATACATTTACTGCAGACAGCTTTTGAATTTGTGTTATTAAGTACATTGAAGACTGAAATAAGCAGATTTCTAACAGATTATGGGAGAAATGCTGGAAAGTACAAATACTGAAAACACCCAAGATACAGGTACTTTTGACGTGGGTTCAAATCAAAGCAGAACTGTACAAAAATGTGAAGATGCACAGCACCTAGGAGTTACTTATCCCTTATGAGACAGTTCATTTGAAATAAATGCTCTAATAAGGAGCAGGAGGTGACCAAACCGTGACTGAAGCTTTTGGTGAAAGAGTTCTGTGCTTCCAAGAATACAAAAAGAACACGCTGAAGAGTTCTTAGGGCAGGCCAGAAAATGCAATTTTCTTGAAAAATTCATACACAGGATGGGGGCGTTGCTGGTTGGGTCAGCATTTATTGCTAATCCCAGAGGGAAGCTAAGAGTCAACCACATTGCTGTGGGTCTGGACTCACATGTAGGACAAACCAGGTAAAGACAACAGTTTCTTTCCATAACGGACACTAGTGATGGTTTTTTTTCCCCAACAACTGGCAATGGATTCATTCCAGGTATTTTATCGAATTCAAATTCCACCACTTGCCATGAGATAAAAGGTACTGCAGATGCTGGAGAATCCGAGATAACAAGCATGGGGCTGGATGAACACAGCAGGTCAAGCAGCATCATAGGAGCAGGAAAACTTGACGTTTCGGGCCTAAACCCTTCATCAGAAAA
>JAHRHZ010000249.1:9478342-9521501 GCA_024137785.1 Ginglymostoma cirratum
ATCATTTTCTGATGAAGGGTTTAGGCCCGAAACGTCAAGTTTTCCTGCTCCTATGATGCTGCTTGACCTGCTGTGTTCATCCAGCCCCATGCTTGTTATCTCCACCACTTGCCATGGTAGGATTCAAACATGGGTCCCTCGGACATTAGCTGAGTTTATGGATTAATAGTCTAGCGATAATACTGCTAGGCCATCACCTTCCCTAGGTCAACAAAAGGCTAGAGTGTAGATAGAATTAGAAGGCTCCAGGGGGTATCTATAGAAGCTCCAAAATGAGCTAGAAGCCCTTGAGGAACAAAACAGTAAATGTCAAGAAGATTTGAATCACATGATAGCCTGTGAATGAGTTCAGCCAATGGCTAATTGGAACAAATATTGGCTGTAGTATGTCAGGAGAAGCAAATTCTGGAACAGCGATTACAATCCATGAAGGAAAATCTTGACAACACCTCCATCACGAGATCGCCACATATTTGCAAGTTACCGATATGTTAGAGGGTTTCATGGATTCACCTGTTATTGCAAATCATAAAGGTTTCTTTTAGAAAGGACGGGTAATGTTGTACATGTATCTTAACTTTATAAGAGCATACAATGGTATGACTCTGCCTGGCTGTGATTCTGCTTTGGGCTTCGAAGCTGCTCACACAGAAATTGGTTGGTTTGCTACAATATCTACTTCATAACTTGTCACGTGTTTGTTAATGAAATAGGTAAACAAACCCACAGAGTTGATCAATCTATGCTAAGCAATTGATTATTATACCATTTTTGTTACCATGATGACCATCAAGGGTAATTAGGAACAGCCAGCAAATGTGGCCTTGCCAATGAGTCTCACATCCATTGAAAGAAAAAAAAATACTGCCTTCTATTTCTTTATAGTTTAAATATTTATAAAGCTTTCCTATTAATTCTTCTTGCAGTGGCTAATTCTGCATTTTCTCCGCTTGCTGGGTACAAATGTTTCACTGGAATTATGAATGACTATTTTATATTTATGGCCACTCATTTTGGATTCCCCTCAAGTGGAAAGATCTATTAGCACCTTATCATGGACTAACTTATGATATTTCAGATCACTGAATAGTTTATTTTATTAGGCTTTCTGCAGATTGATCACATCTCATTAACTCCCTTTTCTATTTCTTTTGTCTTTCATATTTCTAGCTACGTTTTTTAATGTGAGAAACAGAGCAAGACAACATTCAAATGACCTTAGCCCAGTTACCAGCAAACATGACCCTGCATTTATTATTAAAAGTCAAAGGCTTCTCAGGATATTCAGGATTTCCTTACTCACAGCACAGTAAGTTGCACACTGGACAGAATGACCAATGACCTCATGTGGAAGCTGGATTTCCGAGACCAATAGTACAGTCAAAAAGGAATAAAAGGTCAACTTATATACCAGTAATAATTTTAACATTTGAAAGCCATCCTCTAATATCCTGTCACTGCCAGTAAAACTTGCAAATCACCCTTACTATTCTAAATTGCACTGTTAAAAAGTTAAAATGGTTCTCCACTATGATCACTAAAGGTATACCCAACTATTAATATTTCTTTTACTACTTATTTGCCTCTTCTGGATATTTAACTGTTTATGATGTTTCATCAGCTGATCACAGAGTTCTAGGTCAGAGAATGTTCTTGCTGAGCCTGCCTTGAACATTCAGTGCAGTAGAGACACATCCAGCCACATTTGTAAGTTTAGCCATAATAACAGTAGACCATCACCTTCCCTCAATCAACAGAAGGCTGAAGAAGGGTCTAGGCCCGAAATGTCAAGCTTTCCTGCTCCTCTGATGCTGCTTGACCTGCTGTGGTCATCCAGCTCCACACCTTGTTATCTCGGATTCTCCAGCATCTGCAGTTCCTACTATCTCTGATAGAATTAGAAGGGCAAGTTTGAATTCAGTGGCCAGTGAGTGGTATATAGAAAGAATTTCGGTTCTATTTTGCCAAAGGTTGGGGCTGACCTATACACAAGATTGATTATTATTCGAGAAAACATTGTAATAAAATTCTTTTGCCTTGAAAGCATCCTGAAACCCCTCACAGGAGCAGTGGATGGAAATGAAGCCCTGCTATTCCTAGAGTTATCACAAAATGTGATGAGTTTATAGAAGTATTCTCCAACTGAAGTATCCTCCAACTAGAAGTATTCTCCAAATGGAAAGCACAGACCAGGTGTCTGTACTTAAACAGATTACTAGTTGTTATTGTATCCTGGCTGCTAAAACATAGATAGATTGCTAACTTGGCCAAACAGCAAGGAATGCTGGGTATTTTGCCTAAGTAAAATTTTAAATCTCAAAACCCACACACCAGACACAGTGCAAACACAGCATCCAAGGTGCTAATGACATTAGCATAGTGTAAAAGGAAACTAACCGTAGCAAGCTACCTGAATGATTGTTTCAAACTATTAGGTGTATCTCCCAGATTGGCCAGAATTGTAGAAAGTTGTAGAAAACTATCTAAAAGGTATAAAAACAGGGTTCACCTGCACACCTCTCTCTTGGGCTCTCTTGGAATCTACTGGGGCTTTTCGAGGAGACCAGCATGGCAAAAGGCAGAGACCACTTGACTGTCCAGTGAGACAGAGAAAGAAAGCAGGTTCACAGACCCAGAAACAGAGCCAGAGAGAGCGTGACTGTGTAAATCTACAAGAGACTCAGGAAGTATTGTAACCTTAAGAGGCTGAATGCAATTCGGTACCAGCTTGTGTTCATGTTGATTTGACAGTTTTGGTAGTATGGGATACCTGGGTAAATTCATTCATAATATTCTGGTTGGAGTTGTCTAACTTGTTTAAGGAGGAACTGGACAACATTGGAAATAAATGGATTCTATCAAAAAAATTATGAACCGTCAACATATTCATTAAACCTGTGCTGCATCCCCCATACATCTCCCTAAACACACATACAGACAGACAGACATTAAAAATAGGTGTCATGGGTGGAGGGAAAGACAGGGAAGGCAGTTCAATGGTCCCTGTCCACAAGGTTTCACTGAGATGATCTTTTTCTGCATGCCAAGACCTGCTGCTCCTCTCAATCTTCCTTCAGCAAGTTCTTTCATTTCCTTGTAAGGGCAAAGACCAACTGGCTCAAACTTAAGAATCTGACTTACTAGTTAAGAGACACAGGGTACAGAAACTAACAAGGGGAAATATCCCATCTTTCTTCAGGCTTGAGGCTTTATTTTAATTGAAGAGCAGAGAGCTCCTTCCTTTTTGGACATCCAATGGCTTTTGCCAAAGCATTCATACCCCAAAGCTGGGAGCCAATCACATGGCTGTTGGCAAGTATTTGGCCTTTGACATCGAAAATGGTCACCCTCCTTCCCTGACCAATTACCTACTTGTTGCCGGTCAAATCTCCATTCATATACACACTTTCCTCCAGCCTCTCTGTAACTAAACTACCCCCTCTGCTTGAACAAACAGCTGTGTAAAACACTTACAATGAGTGTTGGTAACTTGGTTGAAAAATGCTCTAATCCTTTTTACCATCCTCAGTTTTTAAAACGGTCATTTTCCTATTTCAGTCTGCAATCAAAAATTACAGTAAAGAAAAGATATAATCCTTGACATCATAGGGACATCCCTTGTTTGATCATTTGACTGTGTTTCACCCTGATGAAACATGTGAGAGCTTGGCAGATCTGCAAAAAAGAGTTTTTGTTTAAAATCACCGGCGAACGTGTGCCAGTTGAAAATGACAAGTACTTCCAATTACTGAGTGCATCATTGTAGAATCATAGAATCGCTACAGTGCAGCAGCAGGCCATTGAGTCCACACTCCTCCGAAGAGCATCCCACCCAAACCCACTCCTCTACCCTACCCCTGTAACCCTGCATTCCCCATGGCTAATCCACCTAACCCGCACACCTTTGACCTGTGGGGAAAAATGAGAGCACCTGGAGGAAACCCACACAGACACAGGGAGAATAATATTATGTCGAAATGCGTGTCATACACCAGACAGAAGAAAAAAAACCTTACCAGGAAAACAGAAACCTATTCAAAGTGTGAGACATAGCTGTAGGGATTACTGGGGTTGAGTGAAACCTTTGAAAATGTTGGACGTTTGGAGTTGTGGGGGTGTGGGGAGATGGGAGGGGGGCAATATATGTGGCTGAGTGTGTTTCTCTTTATGACATGAAAGAAAATTCTGGCAAAACATTAACATGAAATGCTAGAAAACTATGTGGCGCAAAACAAAAGATCAATAAATGATTAAAAGATGAGGCTACCAGTGAAAATGGCAGGCATCTCCACAATCAGGTGAGGCTGGGATTGGGATGCTTGGTACCACATACTGCGGTCAGTGGCTTCTGTGTGAAGCTGGTGTTGTGGAGGAAGTCGGGAAGTTGGGGGAGATGGGTAAGCTCACTGAGTGCTGCTGAGAGACCAGCTCTTTCGAAAGTACCTTTGTCAGTGGCCCGTTCATTCCGTGGGTCACATTCAGCTGACAGCTCAGGTCTCCCCTCATTTCCTGTTAAACCTAAGACACAACATCAGGCCGTGAATTTGAAGAGTTAGTCTGTTCGATGCACCCATTGTGTGTATATTGCCATAGGGTGTGGGTATTGCCAATAGCCGATAGGGCTGCTCTCTCATTGGACAGAAACGACTGGGGTGATTTAACCTGAGGGCCACCGTACCTCAGGCAAGGGGAGAGGATGAAAAAGACAGTCTTTCTTGTTCATCAAGAATCTACCTAGCTATGGCCAACTTCCACCTCCCTCTGGGGAAGAGATTTCCAAAAACTCATAATACTCTGATAGAGAAAAGAATTCTTCCTCATCTCTGTCTTCAGCTGGATATAAATTCTGTCCTTTCGTGTAGTAACATCCTCTCAGCATCAACCCTGTTGCATAGAAACATAGGAAAACATAACAACTCAGCCCTTCGGCCCGTCAAGCCAATAAGTGCCAGTAAAAGATCCCAATGTGTGTCCAAGCCATTGAGCCATCATATCCTGATACCTAAATGTAAATGCAAAAAAAGGACAGGAAAAGATTCAGTTCACTTGATCCATTAGTTTAATCATTTTTCTTTGCGCTTGGACTCCCTACTCCCAATTCCAGAGCTTCTCCAGGGAGATGAGTTGGCTGTGTCGAAACAGATGACAAACAGATTGTGAGATACAGTGTGACAGTGACAAAAGCAAGCTGTCCTTTTCCAGCCCTCTCCCTGCTGACAGTCTGAGATTAAGTCTGTCTGCATTCAAGTTCAGTTCCATACTTGAAGGCTGGTACAATTATAACATTTAAAAGGCACTTGGATGGATACATAAATAGGAAGGGTTTAGAAGGATATGGACCAAATGCTGGCAAATGGGACTAGATCAGTTCAGGATATCTGAACAACACGGATGAATTGGGCTGAAGGGTCTGCTTCTGTGCTGTAGAACTCTATGACTCTATGACTTGATCTTGAGTTCAACATCGAATTACACATCAATGCCATCAGTAAAACAACCTATTTCCACCGTAGTAACATTGCGTGACTTCACCTTATCTCAATGCATCTGCTGCTCAAACCCCCATTCATTCTGTTGTTATCCCTAGATCTATTCGAACACACTTCTGGCTGATCTCCCACATTCCATTCTTTGTAAACTTGGAGCTAATTCCGAAATCTGCTGCTCGTCTTCCGAAGCCCTATTCAACCAGCCCTGTGCTCACTGACCAACAACAGCTCTGTGTGAAGCAAGGCTTTGATTTTAAAGCACTCATACATGGTTTCAAATACCTCCATGGCTTCCCTCCACCCTCATTCTCATCACATCCAGCTCCACAGTTTTGAGATACGTGCGCTCATAAAGTTCTGACCTCTAACATGTGTAGCATTTTAATTGCTGGTGGCCATGCATTGAGCTGCCGATATTCTAGACTCTGGAATTCTCTCCCTAGATCCCTTTACCTCTTCAGAACCCTCCCCTTCGTAAAGACAATGCTTACTTCTTTGACTTAAGCTCAGCTCTGGTGTCTACTTACATGACTCAGTGTTACATCTTGCTTTGTAATTCACTTGTGAAATGCTTTGAGAAATTCCATCACCTTAAAGGTTCTATATAAATACAAGTCATTGATGTGGGGTTTGCCACATGCAGATGACCTGATGACTCATTGCTTATATTATCTCCCACAATATTTGTGTCAATTTTCAGTCAGAAGTGCCAACTGGATGATTCATCTCAGCCTTTTCCAGGGGTCCCCACTGTCACAGTCTTCAGCCAATTCTATAAAGAAATGGTTGGAGACACTGGATAATGGAAAGGCTTTGGCCCCAAAGGTACCACCAATTATACAGAAGACTTGTGCTCCAGTGCTAGCTGCAGTACAGTTCTGCTATAGTTACAACTACCTGACAATGTGGAAAATTCGAGATAACAAGGTGTGGAGTTGGATGAACACAGAAGGCCAAGCAGCATCATAGGAGCAGGAAAGCTTGATGTTTCTGGCCTAGAGCCCAGGTATGTCCTGCACACAAAAAGCAAAACAAACCCAATCTGGCCAATTCCCATGCCATCAGTCCTTTTTTTATTCATTCACGGGATGAGGGCGTTACTGGCTAGGTCAGTGTTTATTGCCCATCCCAGAGGGCAGTTAAGAGTCCACCACATTGCTGTGGGTCTGGATTCACATGTCTGCCAGACTAGTAAAAATGGAAGCTTTCTTCCCTAAAGGACATAAGTGAATCAGAAGGTTTATCAGAAGGTTTATTTTTCCCAACAATTAATTCACAAGCAACATTAGACTCTTTAATTCCAGACTTTTTTTTCATTGATTTCAAATTCTATCAAGTGCCATGATGGGATTTAAAGCCAGATGCTTAGAATATTATCTGGATCTCTGGATTAGCAGTCCAGTGATAATGCTACTAGGCCATTGCCTCCCCAGTCCCCTCTTGATCATCAGTAAAGTGATGGAAGGTGTCATCAATAGTGCTATCAAGCAGCACCTGCTCAGAAATAACCTGCTCAGTGACGCCCAGTTTGGGTTTCGCCAGGAACTCCATTATGTTCTTCATTATGAAGAACAAAGAAAAATACAACACAGGAACAAGTCCTTCGTCCCACCAAGGCTGTGCCGACACATGATGCCTTTCTAAGATAAGAGCCTTTTGCCTCTAAGCTGTCCATATCTCTCTATTCCCTGCCTCTTCATGTATCTGTCAAGATGACTCTCAAACATTGTTATTGAATCCACCTCTACTACCTCCTCTGGCAGCACATTCCAGGCACTTACAGCCCTTTGTTAAGCAACATGCCTCTCACATCCCCTTTAAAATTACCTCCTTTTACATTAAACCTATGTCCACTAGTAATTGACATTTCTACCCTGGGAAAAACGACTCTGACTGTCCATTCTATCTATGCCGCTCATAATTGTGTAAACCTTTATCAACCACCCCTCATGCTTTGAGTCTCAAGTGAAAACAAACCAAGTTTGTCCAATCTCTCCTCATAACTAGTACCCTCCCAACTAGGCAACATCCTAATAAAATGTTTCTGTGCCTTGTCCAAAGTCTCCACATCTTTCAGGCAATGTGGCAACCAGAATAGTACACAATATTCTAAACGTGGCCTAACTAGAGTTTTATACAGCTGCAACATGACTTGCCAATTGGTAGGCTTATCCAGAAAATTCAGATGCTTGGAACCCATGGTAACTTGGCCACTTGGACTCAGAATTGGCTTGCCCATAGAAGGCAGAGGGTATGGTGGAAAGGTGTTTTTCATGTTAGAGATCTGTGACTAGTGGTGTTCCACAAGGATCCGTACTGGGACCTCTACTGTTTGTGATATATATGAATGACTTGGATGAAAATGTAGATGGTTGGATTAGTAAGCTTGCAGGTGACACAAACATCAGTGAAGTTATGGGTAGTGTAGAAGTTTGCCAAAGGATGTAGCAGGAGATAGGTTAGTTGCAGATATGGGCGGAGAAATGGCAGGTGGAGTTTAGAACAAAGAACAAAAGAGAAATGCAATACAGAAACAGGACCTTTGGCACAGCCCCCCCACCCCCCGCCAACCCACCAAGCCTGCGCTGGACTTTAGTCCCTAAGTAAACTAGAAAACAAACCTTCTGCCCTTTTTTGGTCCATACCCCTCTATTCCCTCCCTATTCATGTAACCATCCAGCTGCCTCTTAAATGTAGCCAACGTGCCTGCTTCCACCACCACCTATGGCAGCGCGTTCCAAGCTCCTAACACTCTCTGCATGAAAAACTTCCCTCACACATCTCCCTTAAACTTCCTTCCTCTCACCTTGAATCTGTGCCCCCTTGTAATTGAAACTTCAACCCTGGGAAAAAGCCCTTGACTATCCGTCCTATCAATGCCTGTCATAATTTTGTAGACCGCTATCAGGTCTCCTCTCAGCTGTTGTTTTTCCAGTGAAGACAATCCTAGTCTTTTTAGCCTTTCTTCATGGCCAATGCCCTCAAGACCGGGCAACGTCCTAGTGAACCTTTTCTGCACTCTCTCCGAAACTTTCATGTCCTTCCGGTAGTGTGGCAACCAAACTTGCGCACAATACTCCGAATGCTTCTAACAAGGGTTTTATGTAGCTGCAGCATGGTTTGCCAAATACTGTCCTCCATGCCACAGCTGACGAAGGCAAGCCACTTTAGGGAACCGTGGGTCTGCACACCCAGATCCATCTGAATGTCAGTGTTCCTAAGGGTTCTGCCATTAACAGTATAATTCACACCTGAATTTGACCCTCCAAGATGCATCACCTTGCATTTATCTGGATTAAATTGCATCTGTCCCTTCTATGCCCAAGTTGCCAATCTATCTATATCGTGTTGTATCCTTACACAATCGTTGGCACTATCAGTAACTCCACCAATCTTCATGTCATCAGCAAACCTGCTCATCAGACCACCCATATTTTCCTCCAGATCATTTATGTACACTGCAAACAACAGAGGACCTAAGACTGATCCCTGTGAAACACCACTAGTTACTGATCTCCATTCTGAAAAACATCCTTCCACCACTACCCTCTGTCTTCTGTGGCCAAGCCAGTTTTGTATCCATCTAGCCAGCTCACCCCGAATCCCATGTGATTTTAGTTTTTGTACCAATCTGCCATGTGGGACTTTATCAAATGCCTTACTAAAGTCCATATAAACTACATCCACAGCTCTTCCTCATCAATTATCTTTATCACTTCTTAAAAAATTCAATCAGGTTGGTGAGATATTACCTTTTCTTTACAGAACCATGCTGCCTGTCACTAACTAGTCCAATTTCTTCCAAATGTGCATTTAACTTGTCCCTCAGTATCTTCTCCAAGAGCTGCCTCACTACACATGTCAGACTCACCAGTTTATAATTTCCTGGATTATCCTTGCTTCCTTTCTTAAACAAGGGAACAACACTGGCTAGATAGCGAGATGAACACAGCAGGCCAAGCAGCATCATAGGAGCAGGAAGGCTGATGTTTCGGGCCGAGACCCTTCATCAGAAATGGAGGAGGGGAAGGGGGTTCTGAAATAAATAGGGAGAGAGGGGGAGGCGGATAGAAGATGGGTAGAGGAGAGGATAGGTGGAGAGGAGACGGACAGGTCAAAGAGGTGGGGATGGAGCCAGTAAAGGTGAGTGTAGGTGGGGAGGTAGGGAGGAGATAGGTCAGTCCAGGGAGGACGGACAAGACAAGGGGGCGGGATGAGGTTAGTAGGTAGGAAATGGGGGTGCGGCTTGAGGTGGGAGGAGGGGATAGGTGAGAGGAAGAACAGGTTAGGGAGGGGGGGGAACGAGCTGGGCTGGTTTTGGGATGTGTTAGGGGGAGGGGAGATTTTGAAGCTTGTGAAAAGGGGGTGGCCATGGATACCCGTATGGGCCCAAGCTATGCCTGCAGCTTTGTAGGTTACGTGGAACAATCCCTCTTCCGTACCAACACTGGCCCTAAACACCACCTCTTCTTCCATTACATTGATGACTGTATCGGCACCGCCTCGTGCTCCCACGAGGAGCTCAAACAGTTCATCTACTTCACCAACACCTTTCACCCCAACCTTAAGTTCACCTGGACCATCTCTAACACCTCTCTCACCTTCCTGGACCTCTATGTCTCCATCTCGGGTGACCATCTAGAAACCAACATCCATTTCAAGCCTCCCGACTTTCACAGCTACCTAGAATACACCTCCTCCCACACACCTTCCTGCAAAAATGCCATCCCCTATTCTCAATTCCTTCGCCTCCGCCGCATCTGCTCCAGGATGAGGCATTCCACTCCCATACATCTCAGATGTGCTCATTTTTCAAGGACAGCAACTTCCACCCTGCAGTGGTCAAGAACGCCCTCGACCGTGTCTCCCGCATTTCCCGCAACTGACCCTTCACACACCATCTCCACAATAACAACCAAAAAAGAATCCCCCTCGTCCTTACGTACCACCCCACCAACCTCCGGATCCAACGCATCATCCTCCGACACTTCCGCCATCTGCAATCAGACCCCACCACCAAAGCCATCTTTCCCTCTCCACCCTTCTCTGCTTTCCGGAGGGACCACTCTCTCCGTGACTCCCTTGTCCGCTCCACACTCCCCTCCAGCCCCACCACACCCGGCACTTTTCCCTGCAACCGCAGGAATTGCTATATCTGCCCCCACACCACCTCCCTCACCCCCATCCCAGGCCCCAAGAAGACTTTCCACATCAAGCAGATGTTCACCTGCACATCTGCCAATGTGGTATACTGCATCCACTGTTCCCATTGTGGCGTCTTCTACATCGGGGAAACCAAATGGAGGCGTGGGGACTGCTTTGCAGAACACCTGCGCTCAGTTCGCAACAAACAACTGCACCTCCCAGTCGTGAACCATTTCAACTCCCCCTCCCATTCCTCAGATGACATGTCCATCCTGCGCCCCATGCAGTGCCACAATGATGCCACCCGAAGGTTGCAGGAACAGCAACTCATACTTCGCTTGGGAACCCTGCAGCCCGATGGTATCAATGTGGATTTCACAAGCTTCAAAATCTCCCCTCCCCCAACCACATCCTAAAACAGGCCAGCTTGTCCCCCCCTCCTTAACCTGTTCTTCCTCTCACCTATCCCCTCCTCCCACCTCAAGCCGCACCCCCATTTCCTACCTACTAACCTCATCCCGCCCCCTTGACCTCTGTCCTCCCTGGACTGACCTATCTCCTCCCTACCTCCCCACCTGCATTCACCTTTACTGGCTCGATCCCTGCCTCTTTGACTTGTCTGTCTCCTCTCCACCTATCTTCTCCTCAATCCATCTTCTATCCGCCTTCCCCTCTCTCCCTATTTATTTCAGAACCCCCTTCCCCTCCCCCATTTCTGATGAAAGGTCTCGGCCTGAAACATCAGCCTTCCTGCTCTTATGATGCTGCTTGGCCTGCTGTGCTCATCCAGCTCTACATCCTGTTATCACGGATTCTCTAGCATCTGCAGTTCCTACTATCTCTGAACAAAACTGGATAATTTCCAGTCCTCTGGAACCTCATCTGTTGTCAAAGAAAATGTGAAGATATCTGCTAATGCCATAGCTATTTCTTCCCTTGCCTCTCACAGCAACCTGAGATAGATTCCATCTGACCCTGGGGATTTGTCTACCTTAATGCAATTTAGGATACCCAAAATTTCCTCCTTTAATGTATTAACATTCTCTGGAGTATTCACACACTCACCCCTGACTTCAACATCAGTCATGTCCTTCTCCTCGGTCAACATCGAAACAAAGTACTCATTAAAGATCTCTGCCACTTCTCGTAGCCACACGCATACCGTCCCTCCTGTGTCTTTGAGGGGGGCCTACTTTTTCTCATGCTATCCTCTTTTTTCTAATATATGCATAAAGAACCTTGGGATTCCCTTTGACCCTGTTTGCTATAGATATTTCATGGCCCCTTTTAGCCTTCCTAATTCCATTAACAATTTCATAATAATAACACTAGGCCATCCCCTACGTGAATTCAATCCGGGTAAATGTGAGGTGCTGCACTTTGGGAGCTCAAATGTTAAGGAAAAGTATACAGTTAATGGCAGGACTCTGAACAGCATTGATTCATTAACAAGATGAGGGCTTTGCAGGCTAGGCAGCATTTATTGCCCATCCCTAAGTGCCTAATTGCCCGGGTCTCTGGATTAACAGTCCAGCGATAATACCACAAGGCCATCGCCTCCCCTCTACACTTCCCACTGCCTCGGTAATGTAGCCAACATAATCAAAGACCACTCCCATCCCAGTGATACCGTCTTCCTCCGTCTTCCATTGGGCAGATGATACACAAAAGTTTGAAAACACGTACTAACAGATTTAAGATAGCTTCTTTCCCTCTGTTATCAGACTTATCCCAAGTTACAATCCAACATGTTTATTTGAAAACACAAGCTTTCAGAGTCTTTCTCCTTATTCGGGTGTCAGTGAGAGATGTGGCATCAGACACAGAATTTATAACCAAAAGATCACAGGGTCATAGAACTGATGCAAATGTATTGAACAATCCAAAAATGGCTATTAAATCTTTAATCACTAAGAAAGGAGATGTAGATTTTGACTGATTAATATGCAAATCCTAGAATTTCCTTCAAATCACTACACCAAAATAACTAAAGGTTTTATCAGTATACCAGAGATGATGTCTCAGTTCAGTCAATGCATTTTAGGTGTGAGGCCTTGTTCAGAATCTGTCCATGTTTTAACTTGGAGTCAGACTGGTTTTATTTCCAATGTAGGAATTTATAAAATGCCACATTGACTGCCTACAAATCATATGCTTTTTGAGCAAAGTTGAATGTATCTTCAATTACAAACCTGCAAATGCAAATTCACACATAGATTTATGTGTGCGCGCATGTGTGTGTGTGTGCGTGTGAGTGCGTGTGTGTGTGTGCGTGTGTGTGTGCGCGTGTGTGTGTGCGTGTGTGCGCGCGCGTGTGCGCGCGCGTGCGTGTGCGCGTGTGTGTGTGCGTGTGCGCGTGTGTGTGTGCACGCGTGTGCGTGTGTGCTCAATACATTTGCATGAGTTCTAGGACTCTCTGATCTTTTGCTTCTAAATTCTGTGTCTGATGCTACCTCTTCTGCTAACATCTGAAGAAGGAGCGAGATTCTGAAAGCTTGTACTTTCAAATAAACCTGTTGGACTATAACTTGGTGTTGTGTGATTTTTTGACCTTGTCCACCTTAGTCCAATACCACACCTCCACATTGGATTTATGAACAGACCTCTCAAATATTAGAGTTGGTCTTTCTCTGCACCTTCTCTGCTGCTGTAACACTATATTCTGCATTCTCTTCAATTACCCTGATGTACTTACGCAAGGTATGATTTTCCTGGTTTGCAATACTTTTCACTGTATCTCGGTACAGGGCCTTGGTGAGACCACTCCTGGTCCAGCAGATGTACATGCTTTTACACATGCTTTTGTTGGCAATTTGATAATTATACAAAACAGAGTTGAGCAGACCGACATTTCAAATTTCAACTTAGCACTATTGCAGTTTAACAACTTATGCAGATCTGGTGAACATATGCCACCTTAGAAAGGTATGTGTTGTTTTCTCTTGCTCTTGGTTATTGCTGCACGTTGTTGTCACTCAACACCACTGCACAATCAGCATTGTCGAGATGTTCTTCCTCACTCTCACTGCACAGAATTGATGACGGCTGACTTGTATTCCTTTCACAATGTAACAACATATTGGGAATTACTTTGTGTAATCTGACCTGGTTGCATAGTCCAGAAGCCTTTGGTGTTCTCCAAATATTTGTATTTGTCTTTCTAATCCGCGGTCTGTTCAGTGGACAGTTTTGGTATTTCTCCACCTGCTCACTCATTGTGCATCTTTCAGTCACCTCTGTCTTTGAATAAAAAATATCCCGTGTCTTAGATTGGTTAGACAATTGGTGCTGGGCAAAATCATTCACATTTGTCTTTGGAGCGCATTCCATTGATTTTGCCCAAAAAAGTGAAGCAATGCAATAAACAAATTTCGCTTTGTTGTTTGACACATAAAGATAATTTATTTGAGAATATGTACCCAATATTCTCACAGACCACTTGAACACGAATGATGTGACACATGACATCCATCTCTTCGTACATGTCTTGAGACAGTTTTCCAGACAAAGGAGTGGATAATGGTCAGAATGAATTAGCTACTAATGGGGACTATCAGTGGGTAAGAATGGGCAGTGTGTAGTAGCAGACCATGTGATAATAAGGCTTGGTATATGAGGGTTGGGGTACGGACATTGCAGAAGGTGCCTCAAGCCCTAAAACAGTTGAACTAGATAATGAGTGCAGAAGACTGTAGAGTTCCCAAGTAGAAAATGAGGTGCTGTTTTTCCAGCTTGCGCTGAACTTTGCTGGGGAACAGCAGCAAGCCTGAGACAGAGATCTTGGCCAAGGAATAAGGTAGTGTGTTGAAGTGGCAGGCAACTGGAAACTCAGGGTCATTTTTTTGGACAGAATGTAGCTGTACTGTGAAGGAACTGAAGGCATTGTTGCTAAATTTGCAGATGACACAAAGATACAAAGCGGGATAAGTAGCGCTGTGTAAGTGGGGAGGCTATAGAAGGACTTGGATGGACTGGAAGAGTCAGCAAAGAAGTGGCAGATGGAATACAATGTGAAAAAGTATAAAATTATGCACTTTGTTAGGAAGAATAGAAGTGTAGACTGTTTCCTAAATGGGAAAAGGCTTCAGAATTCTGAATCACAAACAGACTTAGGGGTCTGAGTTCAGAATTCTCTTAGAGTTAACATATAGGTTCATCTTGCAATTAGGAAGGCAAATACAATTCATTTCAAGAGGGCTAGAATACAAGAGCAGTGATGTACTGCTCAGGTTGTATAAGGTTCTGGTGAGACAGCATTTGGAATATCGTGAGCAGTTTTGAGCCCTATGTCTGAGGGAGGGTATGCTGGCCTTGGAGATGGTCCAGAGGAAGTTTACAAGAATGATCCTGGGAATGAAGGGTTTGTCATACGAGGAGCACTTGAGGACTTTGGATCTCTCTTTGATGGAGTTTAGAAGGAAGAGGAGGTATCTAATTGAAACTTACAGAATATTCAGGCCTGGGTAGAGTGGACATGAAAAAGATGTTTCCACTGATGGTCGAGACTAGGGCCTGAGGGCACAGCCTCAGTGTGAAGAGACAGCCCATTTGGAACTGAGGTGAGGAGGAATTTCTTCAGCGCAAGGATAGTGAATCTGTGGAGCTCATTGCCGCAGACAACTGTGGAGGCCAAGTTACTGACTGCATTTAAGACAGAGATAGATAGGCTCTTGATTGTTAAGGGGTTCAAGAGTTACAAGGAGAAGGCAGGAGAATGGGGTTGAGAAACATGTCAGCAATGATTGAATGGTGGATCAGACCTGATGGACTGAATGGTCTAATTCTGCTCCAATATCTGATCGTCTTGTGATCTTATGGAGGGAGACCAAAACTGCATGCAATACTCCAGAGATAATAGGAACTGCAGATGCTGGAGAATCCGAGATAACAAGGTGTAGAGCTGGATGAACACAGCAGGCCAGGCAGCATCATAGGAGCAGGAAAGCTTGACATTTCGGGCCTAGACCCTTCATCAGAAATGGGGGAGGGGAAGGGGGTTCTGAAATAAGTAGGGAGAGAGGGGGAGGCGGACAGAAGATGGATTCCTCCCACTTCCTACAGACAAAGGGGGTGGCTATGGGTACCTGCATGGGCCCAAGCTATGCCTGCCTCTTTGTAGGTTACGTGGAACAATCCGTCATCCACACCTACACTGGCCCTAAACCCCACCTCTTCCTCCGTTACATTGATGACTGTATTGGCGCCGCCTCGTGCTCCCACAAGGAGCTCGAACAGTTCATCCACTTCACCAACACCTTCCACCCCAACCTTAAGTTCACCTGGACCATCTCTAACACCTGTCTCACCTTCCTGGACCTCTCTGTCTCCATCTCGGGTAACCACCTAGAAACCAATATCTATTTCAAGCCCACCGACTCCCACAGCTACTTGGAATACACCTCCTCCCACCCATCTTCCTGCAAAAATGCCATCCCCTATTCCCAATTCCTTTGCCGTTGCTGCTTCTGCTCCCAGGATGAGGCATTCCACTCCCGGACATCTCAGATGTCCTCGTTCTTCAAGGACCACAACTTCCCCCCCGCAGTGGTCGAGAACGCCCTCAACCGTGTCTCTCGCATTTCCCGCAACTGATCCCTCACATCCCGTCCCCGCAATAACAATCAAAAAAGAATCCCCCTCGTCCTCACGTACCACCCCACCAACCTCCGGATCCAACGCATCACCCGCCGACACTTCCGCCATCTGCAATCCGACCCCAGCACCGAAGACATTTTTCCCTCTCTACCCTTGTCTGCTTTCCTGAGGGATCACTCTCTCCGTGACTCCCTTGTCTGCTCGACACTCCCCTCCAGCCCCACCACACCCAGCACTTTTCCCTGCAACCGCAGGAAGTGCTACACCTGCCCCCACACGTCCTCCCTCACCCCAATCCCAGGCCCCAAGAAGACTTTCCACATCAAGCAGATGTTCACCTGCACATCTGCTAATGTGGTATACTGCATCCGCTGTACCCGTTGTGGCCTCCTCTACATCGGGGAAACTAAGCGGAGGCTTGGGGACCACTTTGCAGAACACCTACACTCAATTCGCAATAAACAACTGCACCTCCCAGTTGCGAATCATTTCAACTCCCCCTCCCATTCCACAGACGACATGTCCATCCTGGGCCTCCTGCATTGCCACAGTGATGTCACCCGAAGGTTGCAGGAACAGCAACTCATATTCAGCTTGGGAACCCCGCAGCCCAATGGTATCAATGTGGATTTCACAAGCTTCAAAATCTCCCCTCCCCCTAACACATCCCAAAACCAGCCCAGCCTGTCCCAGCCTACCTAACTATTCTTCCTCTCACCTATCCCCTTCTCCCACCTCAAGCCGCACCCCCATCTCCTATCTACGAATCTCATTCCGCCTCCTTGTCCTGTCCGTCCTCCCTGGACTGACCTATCTCCTCCCTACCCCCCCACCTACACTCACCTTTACTGGCTCCATCCCCGCCTCTTCGACTTGTCTGTCTCCTCTCCACCTATCTTCTCCTCTATCCATCTTCTATCCGCCTCCCCCTCTCTCCCTATTTATTTCAGAACCCTCTTCCCCGCCCCCATTTCTGACAAAGGGTCTAGGCCTGAAACGTCAAGCTTTCCTGCTCCTATGATGCTGCTTGGCCTGTTGTGTTCATCCAGCTCCACACCCTGTTATGTCGTACTCCAGATGTGGTTTCACCATGACTGTCTATAACTGCAGCAAAACATCCCTCCTTCTGAACTCCAATCCTCTTGCAGGGCAGGCCAATGAACCATCTGCCTTCCTAATTGCTTGCTGCACCTGCCTGTCTACTTTCATTGTCTGGTTTCATGTTGAACATCATGTTGAGTGTCTTCATGAATTTTATATTGCTTTAAATGTACTTCAGCCAGCTCCCATAGCCTACTCACTGATAGATTTTCACACTCAATTAAGTCACTGGGCAGGTAATTACACAGCAATAGTGAAATGATATTTTGATCCTGGTCAGGCTTCTAAGTGAGACACATTGCCAGGTTTATAAACAAAGGAGGATACAGTGATGTGACACAAGCCCCATTGTACCTCACGGAGTATTTTGGAAAACCTTTGATTAGATACTGATGCAGGAGTATCATAATGGCAATGGGTGACAGGTAAAATGATCCTTCCAACCTTCTATTGTTTCAAGTGCACACATCTCTTTAAATGTTTACATTCCTCTCCTTGTCTTGTCTGATGACCAAAGGTTGAACAGATTGATGTTCTACTCATTAGAATTTAGAAGCATGAGAGATGATCCCATTGAAACATATTGGATTCCTAAGGAGATTGTAAGGACAAATGCTGAGAGGCATTTCCCCTTATGGGGGAGTCTAGAACTATAGGGCCATAGTCTCAGAATAAAGGGGCACCAATTTAAGGCTGAGATAAGGAGTAATTTCTTTTCTCAGAGGGTTGATTGTCTTTGGAACTCTTTGCCGGAGAGAACTATGGGGGCAAAGTCCTTATGTATATGTATGGTTTCCTGAAACAATAAGTGGATTGCCCAACTAGAGGAGGGACAATACTAGATCTTGTTTTGGTTAATGAGACTGGCCAATTAACATAGAAAATAGAACATAGAACAGTACAACACAATACAGGCCCTTCGGCCCACGATGTTGTGCCGACCTATTATCCTTCTAAGATTAATCTACCCTGCATACCCTACATTTTACTATCCTCCATGTTGGCTGACTTTCAGTGGGAGAGCACTTTGGAAACAGTGATCGCTGTTCTTAAGTTTTAAGACAGCTATGAATAAAGATAAGTGAGGAAATTGCGGGAAGATACGAAATTGGGGGAGGGCGAACGACGTCAGTATTAGACAGGAGCTAGGGAGAGTTAATTGGGAGCAGCTGTTATCAGGAAAGTACACATCAGGAGTGGCATGTTCCAGTAAGGGAGGAAGGACAGGGGTGGCAAGGTAAGGAATCCTTGGATAACAAGGGAAGTTGTGAATTTAGTCAAAAGGGAAAAAGAAGCATATGTAAGGTTTAGGAAGATAAAATTGGACAGAGCCCATGAGAAATATAAAGAGAGCAGGAAAGAACTCAAGAGGGGAATTAGGACAGCAAGAAGGAGTCATGAAATGACCTTGGCAAGTAGGGTTAAAGAGTAATTCTAAACATACATTAAAAACAAGAGGAAACTAGGGAGAAGGTAGGACTACTCAAGGATAATTGTGGGAACTTGTGCTTGGAGGCAGGGAATGTGGGTGAGATCCTAAATGAGTATTTTGCATTGGTATTCACCTAAGAGAAGGAAATGGAGGATAGTGAGATTTGAGTGGACCATGCTAATATGCTAGGGCATTTTGAGATCAAGATAGAAGTGGTGTTGGATCTCTATTGAAGAGCATTAAGGTGGATAAGTCCCCAGGGCCTGATAGTATCTATCTCAGGTTTTTGAGAAAAGCAAGAGTAGAGATTGCTGGGGCCTTGACCAAGATCTTAGTATCTTGCAAGCCACTGGAGAGATCCCAGAGGACTGGCCAGTAGCTAATGTTTCTCTTCTGTACAAGAAGAGAAATAGAGATAATCTAGGAAACTATCCACCAGTGACTCTCACATCGATGGCTGGGAAGCCATTGGAGAAAATTCTTAGGGAAAGGATTTATGCGCATTTGGAAAGGTATGGCCTAATTAGGGACAGTCAGCATGGCTTTTTGCAGAGCAGGTCATGTCTTATTAACTTGTTTGAATTTTTTGAGAAGGTGATGAAGGTGATCGATGAGGGTAGAGCAGTGTATGTTGTCTACATGGATTTTAGTAAGGCTTTCGACAAGGTTACCTACCAAGGACATGGTAGGCTCGTCCAGAAGATTAAGATGCATGGGATCCATGGTGACTTGGCCGTATGGATTCAGAATTGGCTTGCCCATAGAAGGAAGAGGGTGGTGGTGGAAGGGTGCTTTTCTGGGGAGGTCTGTAATTTGTGGTGTTCCACAGTTCTGTACTGGGACCTCTGCTGTTTGTGATATATTTAAATGACTTGGATGAAAATGTAGATGAGTGGGTTAGTACATTTACAGGTGACATCAGCGGAATTGTGGATAGTGTAGTAGATTGTCAAAAGATACAACAGGATGGATATAGATCAGTTGTGGATGTGGGCGTAGAAATGGCAGATGGAGTTTAATCAGTGGTGCACTTTGGGAGATCAAATGTTAAGGAAAAGTATATAGTTAATGGCAGGACCCTGAACAGCACTGATGAACAGAGAGATTGTGGGGTTCAAGTCCATAGCTCCCTGACAGCAGCCACACAAGTAGATGGGTGGTAAAGAAAGCGTATGGCATACTTGCCTTTATTGGTCAGGGCACTGAGTACAAGAGTTAGGATGTCATCTGCAGCTTTGTAAGACTTTGGTTAGTCTGTACTTAGTATATTACTTTCAGTTCTGGTCACCACATTGCAGGAAGTTTGTGGAGGCATTGGAGAGGGTACAGAAAAGGTTTACTTGAATGGTGTGTATGAACTATAAGGGAGAGGCTAGAAAAACTGGGGTTGTTTTCTCTAGAGCGGCAGAGGCTGAGGAGAGGTTTGATAGAAGTCAAAAAATTATGAGATAGGGTTTACGGTCAGAATCTTGTTCCCAGAGTTGAAATGTCTAATATTAAGGACATGCATTTAAAGTGAGAGGTGAAAAGTTCAAAGGAGATATGAAAGGCAAGTTTTTTACAGAGAGCGGTCGAACTGTGGAAAGTGCTGCCAGGATGGTGGTGGAAGAAGATACAATAGGGGCCTTTTGGAGGCTTTTAAATAAGCACCTGAATATGCAAGAAGTGGTGGGATATGGACCAAGGGTAGGTAGAAGGGATTAACTTACATTGGTGACATGGTCAGCGCAGACATGGTGGACTGAAGGGCCTGTTTGTGTGCTATACTAAGTTCTTTGCAACACAGGAACAGGCCCCTTGGCCCATCGCGTCTGCACTGATTATGATGCCAAAGCAAACGAATCCTTTCTCCAAGCCTGAATTAGAGAGATTCTTAATCAGTTACGGAATCAACGGGAACAAGCAGGAGAACGGATGTGAGGGATGTTGGATCATCCATGATGCCACTGAATGGCAGTCCAAGTTTGAGGGGCCGAACAACTTACTTTGGTTCCTATTTCTTATGGTCTTATTATTGTATTGCTCGATATAAACTTAATCTTTATTATACATTCTGACATGAACATATTAATTTTGATAAGCAGTTTCAGGCAAACTGTCTGCGTCTCTAGTTATCCTATCTCCAGGACTCTCTTGGCGCATTTTTAATTACCGTCGACAAGAAAATGTCTCAGTCCTTTCCCAAACTCATTAAAGGCTTCTTGTTCCATCACCCATGCTTATCATTTATTTTCCTGGGTTACGTGCTCCCTGCACAATTAAAAAGAAGTGTGTGACACTGAAAGTATTCTGTGGTTGTTTACAGCACATTACAAGGGAGGAAAGGGGAGGATCTTGAAGGACTGGTTCTACAGGAGGCTTTTAAAGCTGGTGGGGAGAGGTTACATTAATAGATCTTGGGAATGGAGCCCCAGTTTTAGCATTAAGGACTGAATCTTACAGTTTTTTGGGGTTAAGCCCGACTTGCATTGTGTTTTTTTTAAGGGCTTTCCTCCCCAAATTCTAGCAAGTTTTCTTGCTAAATCTCATGGAACTCACCTCATTAACTACCTACCCTGCCCTGTAGTATCTTTTAGCCCCATCTTACCATGGCCCATTATCAGAATAACTTGCCACTCAGCAGATATCCACCTAAACTTGAGCCTGTGTCACCTTTGAGAGGCATTGGCAATGCGATGTTCCCCTCACGACCAATAGGAGCCACAAAGTCATGTTGCCCGTAGCTAATAAACAGTATGGCTGACACTTCCTCACCCATTCACTCCCTTTCTCTCACACTCGTCACTGATCACCAGACAACACAGTTTACCTGCCCGTAGTTACATCCTGCCTGAATACACCCAAGTCAGCATTACCCTGTCCCCAAAGCCCAATTGGAGATGCCCAGTGTGTCATTGTCCAATAAGGGAACATCACTTGTTTGTCCTTCAGAGACAGTAAGGACTGTAGGTGCTGGAGTCAGAGATATCACAGTGTGGAGCTGGAGGAACACAGCAGGCCGGATAACATCAGAGGAGCAGAAAAGTTGACGTGACCCAAAACGTCAGCTCTGATGCGCCTCTGATGCTGCCTCGCCTGATGTGTTCCTCCAGCTCCACACTGTGATATCACGTAATTGTTCTTTATCTGTTAATGAAGGCACATCAAAACCCTCTGGGGTGGAGAATTCCAAAGATTCTAACTACTCGAGTAAAGAAATTCCTCTTCATCTCAGTTCTAAATGATTGATCCCTTATCTTGAAGCTGTGCTTATTGTTCCAGATTCCCAGTAGGGGAAGCAAACTCTCAGTGTCTTCTCTGTCAAGCCCCTTCAGAGCCTCTCTATGTTCCAATTAGATTGTCTCTCATTTTTCCTAGTTCCAAACAGCATAGATCCAATTTACACAGCCTCCCCCAACTGGACCACCGCCTCAGCCTTGACATCAATCAAGTGAACATGTGCTGTACTGTCTCCATAGTAAGGATATCTTTAATATGGACACGGAAACTTGCAGGAAGTTCTCCAGGAGTGGTCTTTCCAAATCTCTGTATAATTGTAGCAAGATTTCTTTATTCTAATTCTCCAATGTCCCCGCAATAATGACCAGCATAGCATTTGCTTTCTAAATTATTTGTTGCATCTTGATGATAACATTTGTGTTTCTTATGCTAGTTTATCCGAGCATTTACAAGTTTCGTGCTTTTTCAAAACTATTCTTACATCCAAATTGAACTTCCCTGTATTATTTTCCATGTGCCTTCTTATTCACTTTGTATTGCCAGTCAATTTTAAGAAATTAGTTGTCTTTATGATCTGTCTCTTCACCAAAGTCAACAATGTAGATTGTAAATAGCTGAGGTGCCAAACGCTGATCCTTTTGGCACTCCACTAGTCACAGTCTGCCAACTTGAAATGTATGTCAGCCCCAGCTCCATGAACCCTTACTGTGGGACAAATGTAATTTGGAACAACATTGTTTGATACATGAAGTCTAGAAAATATTTATTAAAAGCAAACAGCCACATTAATCATTCAGGTACAGAAACAACTAAGTGTTGTGGAGTAGCAGAACAGGTGGACATCATGGAGAATCAAGCAAAAGATAACAGTTGTCAGGAATGTCCTTTTGCCACAGCGCAGGATATTTATCCATTTTAAGTTTATATCCAGCCAATTTTTGAATATCATGATGTCTTCCATCACTTTTCATGTAGTGCATTCCAGACCATAGCAGCTCTCTGTCTTTCTTCCAGCTGCCTTAATTGAAAAAGACGTTGCAGTGTTTGGTGTGAGGTCAGCTGGGTGGATCTCATAAAATGTGAGTTCCCTGTTTGGGGCTGTTAGCCTGATCTAATCGGGGAGCCCTGGCTGACAGATATAAACAGGTGTGTCAGGGGCTCTACTCAGTCTAGGAGCCAGCTCTGAACTAGATGGAGCTGTGTCACGTGCTATGCGCGTGTAAATAAGAGGTGGCTTGGTGATGGGATAACAGCCATATTGGAGTTATTTCAGGCAAAGATCTCAAATGGCTTCTTAAGAATCTTCTCAACTTGTCCTGCTACTTTTAAAGACTGAGTATATAAGCTCCAGGGCTCCATATTGCTGTACCTCATTTGCAATTGTGCCCGATCTTGTAGTGTAGTGTTTCTGTCTCTAGCTTCTGGATTGGAAACTCTGGGCTCACTTTCCACCTCAGCACTTGAT
Organism: Ginglymostoma cirratum; assembly: GCA_024137785.1. Classification (NCBI taxonomy): domain Eukaryota; kingdom Metazoa; phylum Chordata; class Chondrichthyes; order Orectolobiformes; family Ginglymostomatidae; genus Ginglymostoma; species Ginglymostoma cirratum. The sequence goes on from JAHRHZ010000249.1 coordinate 9,501,789, forward strand.
ATCCATGGGTGGTGGGTTTTAATGTGATCAAACATGTTGATTTATCATTCTGTAAATCCTTCTGATATATGTTAAAGGACTCCACATACTGGTTCTTGCCATATGCGTCTCCTTCATTCCAAGAGATTGCCACATGCAATTGTGTCATTCATTTATGTTGCTTTCCTCCAATTTTCTCCCTAAATTTATCATTTCACATTACTCTTCTTATTTGAGGGGTTTTCCTAAGTTTCCCTGTAGTCTGTTTTAGTCACCCTCACTGTTAGTAGACTTCTGAGTTACTGTTATCTACAACTTTAAAATTGTGTCAACCATCGTCTACACTCATCCAATACAATAATAGAAGTTAAAAAGCACAGCTGTGTGTTTGGGCCTCAATAATTAACATTATTTATTAATGACTTTGATAATGGCATAGAAGGTCATTTATCTAAATTTGCTGATGACATAAAGTTAAGTGGCATTGTAGACAATGTAGATGATAGTGTAAAATTTCAAGGGATATTGACAAACTAGGCAGTATCCAGTGCCTCCAACCATTTCTTGATATCATATGGAGTGAATTGAATTGCCTGAAGATTGGGGACCACTGGAGGAGGCCGAGATGGATTATTCACTCCTCATTTCTGGCTGAAGATTGTTGCGAATGCTTCAGCTTTATCTTTTGCACTGATTTTGTTGGGCTCTTTCATCATTGAGGATGAGAATATTTGTGGAGCCTCTGACTCTAGCAAGTTTAATTGCTTACCACAATTCATGACTGGATGTGGCAGGACTTCAAGGCTTAAATCTGACCCGTTGGCTGTGGAATTTCTTACCACTGTCCATCATTTGCTGCATATACTGCTTGGTATGTAAGTAATGCTGTTTGGTAGCTTCACCAGGTTGAGAAATCATCTTCAGGTATGCCTGGTGCTGTTCCTGGCATGCCCTCCTGCACTCTCCATTGAAACAAGGTTGATCCCCTGGCTTAACGGTAATGGTTGAGTCGGGGATATGCTGGGCCATGAGGTTACAGATCATGCTGGAGCACAAGTGATGGCCCACAGTGCCTCATGGACGCCCGGTCTTGAGTTGCTAGATTTGTTCGAAGTCTTTCCCATTTAGCACAGTGATGGTACCACACAACATGATGGAAGTTATTCTCAATGCGAAGGCAGGACTTCATTTCCAGAAGGACTGTGCAGTGGCCTCTCTTACTGATACTGTCAAAGACTGATGTACCTGCAGCTAGCAGATTGGTGAGAATGACTAGATACAGCATTTGAGGCAAATGGGATCAAAGGTTATGGGGAGAAAGCAGGATTAGGCTATTGCGTTGGACAATCAGCTATGAACGTGAAGAATGGCGAAGCAGGCTCGAAGGGCTGAATGGCGTCCTCCTGCTCCTATCTTCTATGTTTCTATGAGGTCAAGTACAGTTTTTCCCTCTTGTTGGTTATCTCACGACCTGCCCCAGACCCAGTCTAGCAGCTATGCCCTTTAGGACCCGACCAGCTCTATCAGTAATACTGCTGCAGAGCCACTGTTGGTGATGGACATTGAAATTCCTCACCCAGAGTACATTTTGTGCCTTTGCCACCCTAATTGCTTTCCCCAAACATTGCTTAACAAGGAGGAGTACCAATTAATCAGCTGGGGGAGGACAGTATGTGGTAATCAGCAGGAGGTTTCCTTGCCCATGTTTAACCTGAAGCCATGGGGTCCGGATGAGGATACCCAGGCAACTCCCTCCTGACTGTATACCACTGTGCCACCCCCTTTGCTGGGTCTGTCATGCCAGTGGGTCAGGACATATCCAGGGATGGTGATGGTGGTGCCTGGGACATTGTAAGGTATGATTCTGTGAGCATGACTATGTTAGACTGTTGCTTGACTAGTCTGTGAGACAGCTCTCCCGATTTTAGCACTAGCCCCCAGATGTTAGTAAAGGTGACTTTGCAGAGTTCAATGAGCTGTTTTTGACTTTGTTTTTTCTGGTGTCCAATTCAACACCAGGTGGTCCATCCAGTTTAATTTCTTTGTTGAGACTTTACAACAATTGGTTAAGCTGAATGGTTTGCCAGGCCATTTCAGAGGGCTGTTGAGAGTCAACCACAGACAAAAGCAGAATTTGCTGAAAAAACCTCAGCAGGTCTGGTAGTATCTTTGGAGAGAAAGCAGAGTTAATGTTTTGGGTCCAGTGACCCTTCTTCAGAACCTTGTTCAGAACAGTTTTTCTGTGTTTTTCAGCAAATTCTGTTTTGATTCCTGAATTGCAATATCCGCAGTTCTTTGATTTTTTTGAGAATCACTGCATTGCGTGGGTCTGGAGTCACATGTAGGACAGACCAGGTGAGAATGGCAGATTATCTTCCCTGAAGGACAACTGATGACCCTGAAGTGTGTTTCCAACAATGAGAATGGTTTCATGGTCATCAGTAGAATCTTAATCCTAGTTTTGCTTTTAATTGAATCCAAATTCCACCATCGGCCCAGATGGGATTCAAACCCAGGTCCACAGATCATTAACTGAGTTTTTGGATTAATAGTCTAGCGATAAACCCACTAGGCCATCACCTCACCATCCACTTAGAACTAAAAAAGGATAGATTGAGATAATTTCTGGATGATATGAAGTTAAATACAATGGAGATCCAAGGAGATTCGGAGGTTCAGGTGCATAGATCTTTAAAATGCCATGCACAGATTTAGGAAACAATCAAGAAAGCTAATGGAATGCTGGTTTTTGTATCTAGAGGACTGGAGTGCAAGGATTTTGAAGTTATGCTGCAGCCATACAAAACACTGGTTAGGCCACACTTGGAGTATCGTTAGTGGATCTGGACCCCACACCTGAGGAAGCATATATTGGCCTTGGAGGGAGAACAGCACAGGTTTAAAAGAATGATACTTGGATGTCAGGGGTCAAGTTGTGAAGAGAGAGTATACCAATTAGGTCTATTTTCTCTGGAATTTAGAAGCTTAAGGAGTGAGCTGATTGAAATCTTCCAGATATTAACAGGAGAGGACAGGGAATAAAGAGTTATCGGGAAAAGGTGGGAAGGTGGATTGAGGATTATCAAGTCAGTCATTGAATGGCAGGCCAGACTCAATGGGCTGAATAGTCTCCTGCTCCTCCATCTTATGGTTATATGGTTAACCTGGACTCCTTAGGGAAATGACAGCACATTTCCCTTCGGACCGCAAAAGCACCTATGCTCCATTACTCTCAGCTTTCCCACCCTTCATTAGTTTTGTTTGCTCGCTGCCATTGACCCTGTAATTGCATAGATTTCAATTTTGCTGGCAATTTGAAACAAGTGTCATCAATCTGAAATGTTATCGCTGTGGCTGGGACTTTCTCAATTGATGATAAAGAATAGCAGTCAGTGAGTTTCTGTTGTCATCTCCTTCATGGCCAGGGCCATGTTATCTCATGATATCACACACTTCTCACCTTATTATGGATGAGATGTTGGCTGCAAATCCCATGATGAGTAAGATGGAAGTGTTCACCACTGCTGGGACCCTCTGGGTTCCATTGTAGAAGTGAAGTTGGACTCACTTCAGACACTGTATGCCAGGAAGTAGCCTTCACTCTGTGGTGCTTGGCTCTAAACTCCGACCTGAAGGTGCAGAAGAAGCCAGGTGATGGGAAAGCAATGGCTTAGTGGTATTATCGCTGGACTGTTAATCCAGAAACCCAGATAATGTTCTGGGGTCCCGGGTGTGAATCTCACCATGACACATGGTGGAATTTGAATTCAATAAACATCTGGAATTAAGAATCTAATGATGACCATGATTCGATTGTTGGAAAAAACCCATCTGGTTCACCAATGTTGTTACAGGAAGGAAACTGCCATCCTTACCTGGTCTTACCTACATGTGACTCCAGACCCACAGCAATGTGGCTGACTCTCAACTGCCCTCTGGGCAGTTAGGGATGGGGCAATAAATGCTGGCTTAGTCAACCACGCCCTCATCCTGTTAATGGAATAAAGGAAAAAGAAAGACTTACTTTCTGATCTGCTTCATGAAGAAAAATTTTGAGATGCCAATGGATGAGGTGATAGAGAGAAGGTCAATCCTTTGCCCACCACCCCATCAGACCCAGCCAGCCTGGGCAGAGTGCAGCATGGTTAAATCCAGACTTGATCGTCAAAAGGGATGGGCAGCAATGCAGACAGAGAAGTTCAATGATCTCTGGAGGTCAGCAAGGATAAGTGGTACCTTCATCTCTTTTCTGTATCACAATTACCGTGCCATCACTCACTCTAAACACTGCCCTGCACGTGCATCTCACTGAGGCTGGTGGGCAAGCATAACAAATTTAAATAAAAGATATATTGAGAACCACAATACCATATTATCAAAAAGAAGAAGCATTTGTTCTTCCAAAGAATGGTAAACTAACCCTCAAATAAAGGCAGCTAAGGAGACAACTGCCATCTGACATCATGAGTAATTGTCCCAGTGGTCATTGGCTAAGGTGGTCCAGACACAGATTGACACAGGAGAAATGGCCTTTCCCTAGAATAATGCATAACAATAGGGAGAGGTGGGCAAAGAAGAGCTCAAGTGACAGCAGGAGAATCATCCCCATTTTCCAGTGGGAAGACCAAAGTTCCCTTACATCAGCCTGAGTGAAAAAGAAAGGCAGCTGCCATCATAACTACACGAACAACCACAGGATGTGGGCGTAAACTTTCAGGCTAAACCACCACCAGTACCCCACCTCTCTCTTTAATGAGAGAGCAGCCAAATGGTTCGGTAGGATTGTGGCACTTCATGAGTGACAGTACAGAAACAGCGATAATTTCACATGTCTCTATAAGGAAAAGTTGCTCCTTTGTAAAAACCTTTCAAAGGAGTGCCACTGGGCAAGGGTTTGGGGTGGGGATTGGTCACTGTGGTCGATGTGTGACTGAGGCCAGGTATCAGGGCCCATGAGCCCTATCTCTGGGCATGGCTAGCGCATGTAAACTTTCTGCAGTACCATGCTGTGTAGTAACATGCCCATGCCCTCTCTGACTGACACATTTAATCTTCAGTGCTCTCCACCACCATAAGCTGCTTCCTTCTCCTTCTGGACTAAAATGCAATCTAAACCACAGAGGTTTTCTGTGTCCAACTCAGCGTTAAAGACCTTGCATGCTGAAAAGCAGTCGAAGACATTGAGGCTACCTGGCTCCACGCCAACAATAAAAATCCTCTGTAGATACATACAATGCCTGGATGTCCCTCAGAGTAAAACAGCTCATCACAAGCATACAATTCCTGGCTGTCCCTCACATCCAAAGTACATGCCTAAAACTTGCGAGATGTGGCTGTGTTGGACCAAGACCAAGCCTAATGTATAATGGTTTCAGGAGGGTTTGACCAGGCTGAGTGACTGGGAAACAAATTGACAGGTGGTGTATAAGCTGGAAAAATGTGAGGTTATCCACTTTGATATGCAGAGCATTTCTTAATTGGTGAGGAGTTGGAGAGTGTAGATGTGTAAAGGGACTTAGGTCTCCTCGTCGATAAATAAGTGAAGTCTAACATGCAGGCACAGCAAGCTGTTAGGATGATTAATGGATTTGACGATTTGTGTACAGCACTGGGGAAGTCTTGCTTTAATTGTGTAGAAGCTTGGTTGGATCCCATCTGGAGTGTGGCATCTCTACCTCAGGAAAGACATTACTGCCATAGATGGAGTATAACAAAGGTTCACCACATTTGTTCCGAGGATGGTTGGACTGTCCTATGAAGAGAGATTGGACAGACTGGGTATGTATTATTGACAGTTTTGAAGAATGATAGATGATCTCATTGAAACCTGCAAAATATTTAATGGGATAGACAGTGTAGATTCAGACATTTCCTCTGTCTGGGGAGTCTAAAACAGGGCATAATTCAAAAATGAGGATGCTGTTGAGGACAGAGATGATGAGTTTTTTTACTCAGAGAGTTGTGCATCCTTGAAATTCCTTGCTACAGAAGGCAGTAAAAGTGCAATCTTTCCGTATGTTTAAAGTAGAGATTGAGAGATTTCTGATTATCAGTTGGGTATAGGATTGTGAGAATAGTGTCAGTAAAAGGGATTGAAGAGTTCGATCAGCCATGGTCAGAGTAAATGGCAGAGCAGACTTAATGAGCTGAAAGGCCCCCTGTTGCATTGTTCCTCTGCTCCTACCACGATTCTGTGCGCCTGGTACTTTATTGATCCTGAGTTGGGTGAATGAATGGCCCATGAAGATGCTCAGGGAGGCATCTTGTGCTGAAGGAACAGTTCCACGTAAAGAGAAGCTGGAGAACTGGATCGGCAATTCAGCAAGCTGCAATGGGCACTGAGTAGGCAAGGGGCCTTATACCCACTGTGTTCGACCTGATGTGTGCTTCTGTGCAGTCAAATTTTGTCAGTTGTGGACAGGAAGATTGGAAGTGTGAAGTTAGTCTGGTTAGGTGTGTTAACAATGAGATACAAATGCAGCGAAATAAGCTCTTCACTTCCTGACACGAAGATTCTTAAAACACCATCAATTGAGTGTGAGAGATAAAAGGTACTGCAGATGCTGGAGAATCCGAGATACCAAGGCTGCTTGGTATCCTGCTCCTATGATGCTGCTTGGCCTGCTGTGTTCATCCAGCCCCACGCCTTGTTATCATCAATTGAGTGTGGCCTTCTTTGGAACTGGGCCTGAATTTTGAACTCTCTCCCAGTTAAGTCACCTCACTTGCCATCATTCCTACCATCCGGAGATGGGAAAACTCACCGCTACATTTCTCTCTCCGCAGATGCTGCCTGACCAGTTGAGCGGCTTCCAGCATTTTCTTATTTAATGTTAATATTCTTTTCTTTGAAGAGGGACTATAAAGAAGCCTTGAGCAGTTAGCACAGATTTTTAAAGAATATGTAATCTCCCATTGTTATAGTAGTTAATAGTTGTTCAGCTAAGCATCACAAGTACATTATAGAAGTGTGTTGGAAATGTCACAAAGCAATCACCTGTAATGCATACATGACAGCTTGTGCCTTCAGCTCAGGAATGAGTGAGAATACTTTTTCTCATAAGTAATAAGGATCTTACTTTATACTGCTTGGAAATGAAAAAATCTTGAGAGGAGGAATGACAATTGAAGCCCTTATTGCTTTAATATTCCAAGGTCTAGAGGCCCCATCTTTTCTTCCGTCTGTCAGAAATTTCAGTGCAACTATAATGGTGCCTGTTATGATTGTTTAATTACATTATTATATATTTCATAAAGACAGCCGATCTCTGTCCTGAGTGGGAGACTGGAAGAACACCACAGGAAATTCCAGCGTACACAACTTTGCTTTGTGGAAAAAGGATACACCAAAGTTAACATCAGGAACCATTTTATTTGTTCGCGATTCAATCCTGGCCGAAAGAGACACTGAGTGTGCAGAGACCCCATGAGACTAGTTGAAGACATCTCTGGCCATCGGCACATGGACAGAATCACAGAAAAACATCCCTGCATTGCTGATGATATTGTGGAGATAGGCAAAACATGACAAAAATCTACATTCATAGATATAGCGGACCACCACGAAGGACTTGTCTTCAGAAGCAGCAAGTGCTAGATGATGTAGGTCAGATCAACTTCATTCTGGTTATGGGACTTGTCTTGACTAAGGCATAGACAATTACATGTGATGCATGCTCCTCCCCAAGTTAAAATAGATTTGCAAAGAAGTCACAGATTTTTGAACTTTGTAGCACTATACATAACAAACTTAGAACATAGTCCAGTACAGTACAGGAATAGGCCCTTCAGCCCACCATGTCTGTGCTAAACATGATGCTATTCTAAACTAATCCTATCTGCCTGTACGTAGTCTGTATCCCTCTATTCCCTATCTGTTTATGTTTATCTGTTTATCTCTTTCTAAATGCTTCTTAAACTTTACTAAAGTATCTGCTTCCATCAGCTCTCCTGGCAGCGCCTCTGCAAAAGATTTTCCTTGCACATCTCCCTTAAACTTATCCCCTCTCACCTTAAAACTATGCCCCTAATGTTTGACATTTCCACCCTAGGAAAAAAGATTGACCCTGTCCATGCCCCTCAGAATTTTATGTGCTTCTATCAGGCCACCCCTCAGCTTCCGATGCTCGAGCAAAAACAATCCAATTTGTCCAACCTCTTCTTCTAGTTAATGCATTCAAATCCAGGCAGCATCCTGGTAAATCTCTTTTGCACGCTCTCCAAAGCCGCACATCCTTCCTATAGTGTGGCAACTAGAACTGTAGTCAATACTCCAAAATGTGGCCTAACTAGTGTTTTATACAGCTGCAACATGACTTGCCAACTTTTATACTCAATAGCCCAATGAAGGCAAGCGCACCATACACCTTCTCCATTTGTGTTGCAATCTTCTAGGAGCTATGGACTTGCACCCCAAGATCCCTCCGTATATCAATGTCCTTAATTGTCCTGCCAATTACTGTATGCTTTTGTCTTACCTGCTATAATGCATCACCTCACACTTGTCCAGGTTTTACTCAAACTGCCCTTTCTCCATCTAATTTTCAACAGATCTATATTCTCTGTATGCTTTGAGAACCTTCCTCACTACCCACAACTCCACAAGTTCTGCAAGTTTACTAAGCAGACCACCTACATTTTCATCATATACATATTACAAACTATAGAGGTCCCAGCACTGATCCTTGTAAAACACCGCTGGTCACAGGCCTCCAGTCAGAAAAATATCCCTCCACAACTACCCTCTGTCTTCTATGGCCAAGCCAATTTTATATCCAATTTACCAACTCACAATGGAACTCATGCAACTAAATGTTCTGGGCCAGCCTACCATGAGGGACCTTGTCAAATGTTTTAGTAAAGTCCATAATGACAACATTCACTTGATGAAGCATTGGCATTCAGAGAATTCTCATGGATCGATGTGATGTGTGTATGGCAGGAAGAATCAAACACAAGTTTGAATCAGTCACTCTTGGTTGAGACAGAAACATCAATGCAACAGATTGTAAAGTCAGGAAAGTTTAGTCTAAAAGAATGGAGCTGTAAACTGTCTAGACCTCATTGCGTGCAGAGTCCACAAGGATACATGAGGGTTGTAGGCATGATGTCAGTACTAGCTATGGAGACACACTGCTAACTCTTCAGGGTGTTGCTGTCATCTAAGAAATCCTGCCCTATTAACTTCTGGCCAGAGTCATGCAACATTTTGTGTGATATTTTTACAGATACATTTACAGATGCGCCATAAAAAGCATTCTATTTGGCTGCATCATGGCTTGGTACATCAACTACTCCGCCCAGGACCGTAAGAAAGCACAAAACACAGTCCAGAACATCACGGAAGTCAACCTCCCATCAATTGACTACATCTAGACTTCTTGTTGACATGGAAAAGCAGACAACATCATCAAAGACCTCTCCCATCCTGGTTACAATATTTTTCAACCTCTTCTGTCAGGCAGAAGATACGGAAGCTTGAACACACGTACCAGCAGGTTCAAGACCAGCTTCTTCCCCGCTGTCATTAGACTGATGAATGGACCCCTCAAATTTCAAACCTAATGTTGGTCTTGCTTTTGTACATCTTCTGTGCAGCTGTAACTTTGTATTCCTCACTCTGTTCAATCACTCTATGATCTGTATGTTTTTTGTGTGTTAAGACCTGCCTGTACTGCATGCAAAACAAAACTTTTCATTGTATTTAGGTACAAACAATAAATCGAATCAAATATTTCTCACCTTGAATGAACCCAGAGGTCAGCTCAACAGTTTCTCCTCATGTTTTATATTGACCATTTTGGACCCAACAATTACTGTTGCATCAATGCCAAACTAAAGAGGATAACTGAGACCTTGGACACTTTTTTGGGATATTCCTGCCTCTAGGTGATCTAACACTGCTATCTGTAGAGTACAATTATGAAGTCCCAGCTCATGTGAATGTGGAATGTTCAAAATAATCTGGTTGATGAGACAAAAATAGACAATGATTATTCTGTAGTCGACAGTCATTTTGTGATCCTGGAATGAACCTCTACAGCGATCAGAATTAGTTCGCAGATTGTCTGCCTCTGAGCATTTCTCTGCCTCCACAGGGTTTACATTCACTGGAAAACAAAACATCACCTTTCTCAACACCTTGCAAACAGTTTTTAAAAAGGAGTGAGTTAGAACGGGAAAGAGTAAAAGAGATAAAGAGTCACTCAGGAAGAAAGCTAAAGATTAGGTAGGAAAATATGGACAGAGGAGGAGGAAGAGAGTAATTGACATTAGGCAGATTGCTTCTTCCCCAAGTTGTAGGTCAGTCATGTAAAACATTTTTGGAGTTGTGTGTAAAGTTGGGTTCAAGGTGCAATTAGATACATTATGAAAAAGTGAAGATTGAAGGCAAATCTCGAGCTTCAAGTCTCACCACATGGAATCCCAAATAAAGGATGTGTCTACAGCAATGTAGATCTTATTCACCAACCAGAAGGGTGTGAGGCTCTGTGCATGGAAGATAAGAATTCTTGAGCCATGTTGGCCAGAGGATACAGTCATATAATGAAAAAAGGGAAGCTGACCCATCTCTTAGAGGCACAGGCAATTTATCCCGTCAGCACTTGGGCCACTGTAGGTCAGGAAGATGCCAAGTTCAATCATTCGTCTTCTTTAAGTTAGCCAATTGCCTTGGGAAATCTCAGTCATTTGCTACACCTCTCAGCTAGCAATGGGAAATGTCAGCAAATGACAGTAAAGGACAAGAGGGCGCAGATTGAAAATAATTGACCAAAAAAGCAACCGGGACATAAGGAGAAACTTTTTGAGATAACAAGATGTAGAGCTGGATGAACACAACAGGCCAAGTAGCATCAGAGGAGCAGGAAAGCTGACGTTTCGGGACTTCTTCAGAAATTGGAGAGGGGAAGGGGATTCTGAAATAAATAGGGATGGAGGAGGAGGCGGATAGAAGATGGATAAAGGAGCCGATAGATGGAGAGGAGACAGACAGGTCAAAGGGTTGGGGTTGGAGCCAGTAAAGGTGAGTGTAGGTGAAGAGTTAGGGAGGGGATAGGTTGGTCCAGGGAGGACGGACAGGTCAAAGAGGCGGGATGAGGTTAGTAGGTAGGAGATAGGGTGGGGCTTGAGGTGGGAGGAGTGGATAGGTAGGAGGAAGGACTGACAGGTTAGGGAGGGGGGGACAAGCTGGGCTGGTTTTGGGATGCGGTATGGGGAGGGGAGCTTTTGAAGCTTGTGAAGTCCACATTGATACCATTGGGCTGCAGGGTACCCAAGCGAAATATGAGATGCTGATCCTGCAACCTTCGGGTGGCATCGTTGTGGCACTGCAGGAGGCCCAGGATGGACATGTCATCTGAGGAATGGGAGGGGGAATTGAAATGGTTTGCGACTGGGAGGTGCAGTTGTTTGTTGCGAACCGAGTGTAGGTGTTCCACAAAGCGGTCCCCAAGCCTCTGCTTGATTTCCCCGATGTAGAGGAGGCCACAACGGGAATGTTGGATGCAGTATACCACATTAGCAGATGTGCAGGTGAACATCTGTTTGATGTGGAAGGTCTTCTTGGGGCCTGGGATTAGGGTGAGGGAGGAGGTGCTTTCTGTTGCACTGGTGGGGTGAGATCCGCAATGCACTGCAGAGGCAGGTTCAATCAAGACTGACATGAGGAATCTGGGTTATTGTCTGAAGAAGAAGAATATGCTATTGGACAAAGGCAGGGAATGTCGCACCTGTTGCTCCTGCAGAAAGTCAGCTCAGGCATGATGGGTTAAACAGCCTACTTCTATGCTACACCACTTCTGTGAAATGCCAACAACCAGAAATCTGCGCATTTATGTTGGATGGGGACTGTGTTAGTCTAGATTCTGTCATCTTCCTCAGAGGGCATGGACAAGGTGAATAGTTAAGGTCTTTTCCCCAGGGTGGGGGCAGTCCAAAACTAGAGGCATAGGTTTAAGGTGAGAGGGGAAAGATTTAGAAGGGACCTAAGGGGCAAACTTTTTCACACAGAGGGTGGTGCATGTATGGAATGAGCTGCCAGAGGGAGTGATGGAGGCTGGTACAATTACAACATTTAAAAGGCATCTGGATGGGTACATGAATAGGGAGGGTTTAGAGAGATGTGGGCCAAATGCTGGCAAATGAGACTAGATTAATTTGGGATACCTGGTTGGAGTTGGACCAAAGGGTCTGTTTCTGTGCTGTACATAGCAGGGAGGCCTAGTGGTATTATCGCTGTACTGCTAACCCAGAGACCCAGATAACGTTCTGGGGACCCGGGTTCAAATCGCATCCTGGCAGATGGTGGAATTTGAATTCAATAAACATCTGGAATTAAGAATCTAACAACGACCACGAATCCACTGTCAATTGTCAGAAAAACCCATCTGGCTCACTAATGTCCTTCAGGGAAGGAAACTGCCATCCTTACCTGGTCTGACCTATGTGTGACTGCAGACCCACAGTGAAGTGGTTGACCCTAAACTGCTCTCTGGGCAATTAGGGATGGGCAATAAATGCTGTCTGGCCAGTGGCGCCTTCAGCCCGTGAATAAATTTTAAAACATCTCTAAGGCGCTATGAGATCTTGGGCTAGCCTATGTAACCATTGAACAATGTAGACATTGGCAAGAAAGTTGGGAGAATTGAGTGAGATCGGCAATGAAGTGATATTTGATATTAAGAGCCAAAGGTTCCATTTTGTGGTCAAGCATTAAACAGCAAGATTAAATACTCACTAGCAAGCGGAGAGATGCCTTTTTGCATGGATTGGAATATTAAAGTCCTCATTCTTATGTCCTCCAACCTCATTGACATGCAGTTTCCTGTTCTCCCACCCATCAAGTAGAAAGTTAACTGTGACAATTCCCAACATGAAACTCAGGTTGGTAACCTAGTGACTGTAGCTCACTGCTTACCCCGCCAGAGACCTCCATGTTGGACACCAGGCATCGACAATTCAGGTCATGCTGTATGGACAGCATCCACATGCAGCCCATCCACCAAGACTTCCAGTTGCTCGTTGGCCAGGTTGGGTGCCAATTTCTGTCTGTTTGACATGTCTGGAACAATAGATAAGGACCATGTAGGGCAGCTGTGAACTGCCAGTGCGTGGATTTAAAGGTGGCACTGGTGCCAGGAATCCCAACAGTGGACAATACTTCCACCTAGTGGTGAGGCCATGGGGCCGAGGCAACGATGGGAAATTGGGAACATGACAAAGCTTCCTATGGCCTTGAAACTTGTGAAACGTGCCAATTAGGCATGTATATTTTAAATCAACTTGCTCAGACACGTTGCTGGAGTAGGTGGGATTTGAACCCAGGCTTACCCACCCAAAGATAAGTCACAGCACCACATGACCCCACAACACTTAGCCCTTAGCTGTTAAATTTCAGCCCCATGAGGATCCAAGCAATTCATTGAACTTACTCTAGATGGTAATTAATCAGAAGACTGAAAGACAACAAGTGTTCCTGGAACTGAAGGCCAGTGAATACTTGAACAACTTTTCGGTTTCTAGGTATCTGCGGCACAATTTATTTCACCAATTCTCTCTTCAACCTTGGAATTTTAATCACTGCAGACGATATGTCACTGGGCTGAAATGTTTCAATGCCAAAAGTATTTTATTAGCAAAAACCCTTCTTTTTAAACTTTACTGCTCATTCTGCTATAATTCATTGATCTAAAGGAATGGCTGTCTGTGGGCAGCAGCTCATCGAAATAAACAAGTTAATTGGATCAGGAAAGATGGATTACAAAAACATCAGAGATAGAACTCCGAGAGAAGGAAGCTACTCGTTGAAGAATGAAAAGTAAAGGAAATGCTTATTTTGGACAGGATGAGAGAATGTGATTTACAACTTCAGAGAGAGGGCCAATGTTACTAAAAATAATTTATTTGCACTGAACCTCGAGTCATGGCTTCACACAGCTCAGAAGGAGACCATTCAGCCCATGGTGACATGAAAGCTTTCTCTAATACCAATCAATGCTTCCTTTTTCCTCCCAAGGTCCTAAAAACCTTTTTGAGCTTTTATGCTTTTTGAAAAGTTACCTTTGAATTTACATTAACTACTATCTTGTTGCATTCTAGTGTCTACGCAACTTACAAAAGGAGCCTGGTTTGATAGTAGGAACTATAGACCAATGCGTCTGATGTCAGTGGTGTGTAAGTTGGTGGAAGTGATTCTGAAAGATAGGATTTACATGCATTTGGAGAGACAAGGACCAATTAGAGATAGTCAGCATGGCTTTGTGTGAGGGAAATCATGTCTCATGAACTCGATTGAATTTTTTGAGGACGTGGCCAAGAAATAGGTGAGGGCAGAGCGGTAGCGTCCTCTACAAGGAGTTTAGCAAGGCATTCAACAAGGTTCTGCACAGTAGACTAATTCATGAAGTTGGATCACATGGGATCCATGGAGAGGTTGCCACTCAATACAGAATTGGCTTGATGGTAGGAGACAAAAGGTGGTGGTGAAGGCTTGTTCTTCAGACTGGAAGTCTGTGACCAATGGTGTTTCACAGGGTTTGGTGCTGGGTCCACTTTTGTTTGTCATTTATATAAATGATGCGGTTGAGAATATAGGAAGAATGGTCAGTAAGTTTGCAGATGACACCAAAATTGGTGCTATAGCAGACAGTGAGGAAGGTTATCTAAAATTACAATGGGATACTGATCTATTGGGCCAATGTGCCAAGGAATGGCTGATGGAGTTTAATTTTAGATAAATGTGAGGTGTTGCATTTTGTTAAGGCAAACATGGGCAGGACTTACATAGTCAGAAGTCACACGACACCAGGTTGTGGTCGAGCAGGTTTATTTGAAATCGCAAGTTTTTGGAGCAGTGCTCCTTCGTTAGGTGAAATGACTTCTGACTTTGTCCACCCCAGTCCAACACCAGCACTTCCACATCAGGACTTACATAGCTGGTGGTAAGGCCCTGGGAACAGTTGCAGAACAGTGGGACCTAGGGGTTCAGGTACACAGTTCATTGAAAGTTGCATCTCGGATAGACAGAATGGTGAAAAAGGCATTTGGCGTGCTTGCCTTCATTGCACAGATCATTTAGTTTAGGAGTTGGGATGTCATATTGGGTTGCACAGGACGTAGGTGGAGGCCTCTTCTGAAATACTGAATGTAGTTTTGGTTGCCCTGCCATAGAAAGGATGTCATTAAATTGGAGAGGTTTCAGAAAGGATTTGCAAGGATGTTACCACAACTGGAGGTTTGAGTTTCAGAATCATGATTGTTAAGCTTAGAACCCAGTCCTGCAGCCCTGAAGCATGCTTTCTGCCCAGCGTGCCTCAGGAATAGATAGCCCCTTCCTGGATTACCCATCACAATTCTCAATCCAGCCTAATCTTACCTGGACCAAAAAATAGAAGTGGTCTTTTTCCACGTCCCCTTCCCATTCTTTTATCATTCACTTAAATCTGTCTCCTCTTATCAGCATCTCATAGGCCAGTTAATTTTTTTTACATTTCATAATTGTTAAGGCTCCACCCACCTTTTAGCTTTCTCCCTGACTTCTTCTGGTATTATGGTCTGATTTCTCGAGATTCTCTTTATAATCACACCTTCTCGGTATAGATAACATCCCAGCAACTTACAAAATTGTTATAATCTCTTATTTAACAAACAGTTGATCACTAACCAGTCATTTATGTACCAGCAGCCAATCTGAATGACTTTTCAACCTAGTACGTTGAGGTTGTCAGGGTGCATCTGAGATAGAAGTAGTGCAGGTTGCATTGTCCCTTACTATGTTATAATGGTACATTTCATGAACTGCAGAAACTTCCCATCCTCTAGCAGTGGAATGGAAGTTTTCGACTTTCAGGATTCAGCCTTTGCTTTGAATTCTTGTGTATTTCTCTTTCACCTGTTCGTGATGTGAGTGAAGCTATTGTCTATTCCAAAGGCAGGAAGTACATGAAAAGAGGAAACAATTCTAACACTGCTTCCATTCACATCTCTCAATTTGGATGGTCTGCTCTTTATTGCAAGTTAGACATTGTCATTGTGTTGTCACTGTGATAACGGGCACCAGACATGCATATATTTTAAAATATTACCATTGAGTTTGTTGGCTTGCTCACCGAGCTGGCTGGTTATTGTACAGACGTTTTGTCACCATCATAGGTAACATCATCAGTACGGCCTCCAATGAAACGGTGTTCTACTCCACTTGGAATTTATATGATCTGGTCTGTTAAGTTGGGTTGTGTCATTTCTGGTTCTGTTCAGCATGGGTTTGTATACGGGGTCTAATTCCACATGTTTGTTGATTGCATTACGGTTTGAAAACCAGGCCTCTAGGAATTCCCCTGCATGTCTGTGGTTGGCTTTAGCTAGGATGGTCATGTCATCCCAGTTAAATTGATGGCCTTCATTGTCCGAGTGCACTGAGATGACCACTCGGAATCATGGTAGCACACAAACCCATAGACACTCTACGACAAGCACTCACAAGGACTAAAGACCCCATATCCATGATATGCAGGACCAACATAGTTTACAAAATACCTTGCAATAACTATAACTAATGTTATATCGGCCAGATCGGAAGGAAACTAGCCATTGGGATGCATGAACACCAGCTCGTAGCCAAACGACACGATAAACTTTCCCTCATCACAGTGCACAACCTGAGCCACGAATCTTTGCAAGAATATTATTGTTGTTTAGAAACTGGCAACTCAGGAACATGGGTGGAGGTGCTGGTATAGTGGTAATTTCACTGGTCGAATATGCTGGAGGATAATGCTTCTCAGATAGGGATCGCATCACAGCAGCTAGTGACAATTCAATTAACAAAACCTGGAATTGAAAGCTAGCCTCGTGAAACCAGAATTGATTAAAAGCTCATGTGGTTCACTAATGTCCTTCAGGCAAGGAAATCTGTCTGTCTTATCTAAACACAGAAACGTAAAAGGTAAGACCATTTGACCGCTATTCAATACAATCACAGCTGATCCTCATGTTCATTATCCTCATCCCACCCGCCACCCACCTCTTCCCCCTCACTTATCCCTTGATCCTTTTGGCCACAAGAGCTATATTTACCTCCTCCTTGACAAAAACAATGCTTTGGCCTCAAGCACTTTCTGTGGAAGTGAATTCCAAAAGCCAACCACTCTCTGGGTAAAGTAATTTCTCCACACCTCAGTCCTAAAAGGTTTGCTCCTTATGCTTCAACTATGACCCTTGGCTCTGGACTCCCCCACCATCAGGAACATCCTTCCAACACACTGTATAATCGCAACAAAGACATCCTTGGTCCTGCACTCAAATTCTCTTGCAAAGAAGGTCAACATATAATTTGCGCTCTTTACTGCCTGCTGCACCTGTGCACTTCCTTTCAGCAGCCGGTGCACAAGGACACCCAGGTTTTGTTGAACATTCCCCTCTCTCAATTTACAACTATTCAAATAATGACATTCCTTCTTATGTTTTACCACCAAAATGGAGAACCTCACATTTACCCGCGTTATACTGCATCTGCCATGCATTTGCTCACTCACTCAGCCTGTCCAAATCACACTGCAACATCCCTGTATCCTCTTCACCCAGCTTTGTGTCATCTGCAAATTTTGAGAAATAACATTATCACTTTATTCAGCTTCTCTTCTGTCCTGGCCTAATATCAATAATCCCTTTGACTGCCTACCCTTTTTATATGTCCTTCTCTCTGGCCTTTGCCTCCACCTATCTGCTCACATCTACACCCTCAACACCCACAGCCCTCTGCAGCAATGAGCTCCACAAACGCAATGTCCTTTGGCTGAAGAAATCCTTCCTCACCTCAGTTCCAAAGGGTTCTCCCTTAACTCTCAGGCTGTGCCCTCAGGTCTCTCCTATTAGTGGAAATATCTTCTCCATGCCTACCCTATCCAGGCCTCTCAGTATTCTGTAAGTTTCAACTGGGTCTCTCCTCACCCTTCTAAACTCCATCTAGCACAGACCCAGAATCATCAACCACTCCTCATATGATAAGCCCTTCATTCCATTGATTATTCCTGTGAACCTCCTCTGGACCTTCTCCAATGTCAGCACATCCTTCCTGAGATATGGGTCCAAAAATGCTCACAATAATCTACATGTGGTCTGACCAGTGCCTTGTACAGAGATGCAGTAATTCATGAAAGATTACCACTGCTGACCAGGAATCACAAACTTAACTACTCCCATTTGCCTGCTTTTGGTCTATATCTCTCTAAATCTAAAGGATCTGGCCAGGCTGGCTATGAACAGGTCCAGACAGCAGGCCATGGAGGGGGTCATTTTGGTCAACTACCTGCCCCTCTTCCATGGTTATGTTTGAGGTGGTGTCCTTGGAGAGGGAACACTTGGTGTCCACTACGTAGGGCAGGCAATGGCCTAGTGGTATTATCGCTGGACTGTTAATCCAGAGACCCAGATAATGTTCTGGGGACCCAGGTTTGATTCCCACCACGGCAGATGGTGGAATTTAAATTCAATAAAATATCTTGAATTAAAAATGTAATGATGACTGCGAATCTATTGTCGATTGTTGGGGGGAAAAAACCCATCTGGCTCATTAATGTCATTTAGGGAAGGAAACTGCCATCCTTACCTGGTCTGGCCTACATGTGACTCCAGACCCACAGCAATGTGGTTGACCCACTGCGCAATTAGCAACGGGCAATAAATGCTGCCTGGCCAGCAATGCCCTCATCCTGTAAATGGATAAAGGAAAAAAAAAGACAGGACCTGACATTGTGCACAAGTTGGAGGATGCTCAGGCATGTGGTGGGACCCCATCTGTGCATACTCCTAATTGGATGGAATTTCACATTCACCCCAGGATCCCATACCTCTTCTGGGAGCCTGTGTCCCACAACCTGAACTGTCTCTGGAACTTTTGTTACATGTCTTTTAAGGAAGTGGAACAGTAGGCCCGGTATAGATTGCTGTGGCACTCCACCCACCTCTTCTCCTTTATCCACCACCTGGATGCACCTTGACATGTCCATTTACTGCTGGGCGGTGGGTGGGGATCCCCAGTGGAGGGTTCTCTATGTGGGAGTTCTCCATCTTTCCCTCTGGGATCTGGGGTAGAGGGTGTTGCACTCAGCATAGCCGCAGACTGTGGTATTTCACGGATTCCCAGCCTAACTGCTTGCTCGGCAGTGCTGTGTATATTGTATACCATGTGTGGGTGTGGGCATTTGCACCCACTTTTCATTCACCTTAAGAACCTTCTTTTGTGTTTTTGGTCGCACTTCAGATCCACGCTCCTGATCTTCGGGTACTCAGTGCAGAGGGGAGCAGACAGGTCCTGGTGGGTCTGCTCCTGGCCTGGCCAAACTGGCCATTAACAGGTCCAGGCAGCAGACCAGGAAGGGTGTCATTTATACTGACTACCTGCCCCTCTTCCGCGCTGTGTTCGAACGCCAGTTCGAACACATGGTTTGATCACATGCCAGTTCGAAGGAACGCATCGTGCCCACCAATACTCTTGATGTTTTTTGGTAGATTTGGGCACTGTGGGGAGTGAACTGCTTTATGTCCCCCTTCAACTCGACTTTGATTTGATCCCTACCCTACCCTGCACTTTTTCTTTCACTTAGGCTTTGGTCCTTCCGAACTTTGCTTGTTACTGGTTCACTGGTTACATGGCTGTGTCTCCTGGGGGTGGTAATTTTGAATAAAATTATTTTGCATGTTGTGTTTTTACTGACACCTGCACACACACACACACAC
>JAHRHZ010000249.1:9521901-9566808 GCA_024137785.1 Ginglymostoma cirratum
CACACACACACACAAACACAACACGGGTGCTGTGGGGAAAAATAAGCACTGCGGCTGTGAGGCAGTAGTGTAGGGAAAAAAAAACAAATAAAAATTATAGAGATAACACGGTGTAGAGCTGGATGAACACAGCAGGCCAAGCAGCATCAGGGGAGCAGGAAAGCTGACGTTTCGGGTCTGGACCCTTCAAAAGTGTAACCAGGATTCAGCACAGGTTCTGAGTCTCCCTATTGAGAAGGGCAGTCAGTCGCTGGTCTGTGTCTGCACCCAGCTGGTGATTTTCCACCTTCAGACCTTGCAGCGATACCTTTATGTCGTGTCTCCTCCTAATTAATGCACCCTGCCAACGTATTTTTTCTGCCAGGTATATAGCCTCAACTACAACAGGCAGCTCCTGTCCTTCATACACTTCAGATCTTTCAGCTTCCCCATCACCTTGTTCTTAGTGATGGCCACGACACTCATCTCTGCCTGCTGGCTCTCTTGTAGTTTTCATACAATACTGGTGTCTTCAACTGTGAAAACTGATGCAAAGTGCCTATTCAGTTCCTCCACCACATTTTGGTTCCCCATCACTATTTCTCCAGCCTCATTTTCCAGCATCCCAATGTCCACTCTTGCCTCTCTCTTACCTTTTTGATATCTAAAAACTCTCTTTGAAATATTCTTTTTTATTACTGGCTAGCTTACCCTCGTATTTCATCATCTCCCTCCTCATTGCTTTCTATTTATCCTCTGTTTGTTTTTAAAGGCTTCCCAATCCTCTGGCTTCCCACAAATCTTCACCACATTACATGCTTTTTCTTTTGCTTTTATGCTGTCCCTGACTTCCCTTGTCAGCCATGGTTGCCTTGTCCTCCCTTTAGTGTGTTTCTTCTTTCTTGGAATAAATTTCTGCTGTGCTTCCCGAATTACTCCCAGAAACTCCTGCCATTTCCGCTCTACCCTCTTCCCTGCGAGGCTCCCCTTCTAATCAGCTCTGGCTATCTCCTCCGTCATGTCTTTGTAGTTACCTTTACTCAATTGTATTACCGTTCCTTCTGATTCCAGCTTCTCCCTCTTAAATTGAAGTGTGAATTCTATCATGTGATGGTCAGTGCCCCCTGGAGGTTCCCTTAAGCTCCCTGATTAAGCCATTGCAAAATCTTCCTAACGGGGTCTTTCACAAGCTGCTCCAAAAAAACATCTAATCGATATTCCAGAAATTCCTTTCCTTGGATCCAATACCAACCAGATTTTCCCAGACTATCTGCACATTGGAGTCTCCCATGATTAATGCTTTCTTACATACTGTTTCTATCTCCTGATTTATTTTCTTCCCTACACCCTGACTATTGCTAGGAAGCCTGTAAACTAGTCCCATCGGAGTCTTTTTTCCTTTGTGGCTCCTAAACTCTACCCACTGATCTTACTTTATATCACTTCTTGCTGTTGATTTAATTACATTCCCTACAACAAGGCAACCCCATCCCCTCTGCCCATCTGCCTGCCCTTTCAATAGGACGTGTAAACGTTGGATATTTAGTTCCCAGCTCTGATTCCCTTGCAGCCAAGTCTCTGCGATAACCGCAACTTTGTAGCTGCCAATTTCAATCTGCGCTACAAGCTCACTTACCTTGTTCCATCTACTGTGTGTATTTAACTACAACATCCTCAGTCCTGTGTTGACTGTCCCCTTCTCGTATTTGTCCCCTTACCAGCTGTGCTTGAAACTAGATCCCTAAGACTTCCAATCCTCTGCGTCCCATTACTTTTTCTGGAAACTTTAATAATCCCTACTGAGCCTTGCCACTTTTTTTAACTGTTTCCTATAATTTTCCTTACAACTGACACCCTCCTCACCCCCAAAGCACAACCCCCACCCTCCACCCATTTCTGTTAAAGCCCCCTTCTGGGAGCCAGAACAGGCGGGAATGGGCTCTGAAAAAGGGCAAAATAGCTGAAAATATTTTAATCTGTAAAATTTGGCCTCATGAGGCTCTTTCTTCAATAAATCCTGAGTATTGTGGAATTACTGGTCTGATGAATTTTCTCCAACAACCTTTTAAAAATCTTTTTCATGGAATGTGGACATCATGGGAATACCAGTATTTCTTGTCCATTCCTAATTACCCTGGAGAAGGTGATGTTGAGCTGCCTCCTTGAGACACTGCAGTCCTTGTGGCAAATAGACCCCACAGTGATGTTAGGGAGGGGATTCCAGGATTTTGACCCAGTGACAGTGAAGGAACAGGGATACATTTCAGAGTTAGGATGGTGAGTGGCTTGGAGTAGAACTTGCAGGTGGTGGTGTTCCCATATATCTGCCGCCTTTGTCCTGCGAAGGGGTAGAGCCTGTGGGTTTGGAAGGTGCTCGTTAAGGAATAACACTGAAAGAACTGCGGATGCTGTAAATCAGGAACACGAACAAAGTTGCTGGAAAAGCTCAGCAGGTCTGGCAGCATCTGTGAAGGAAAGAAACAGAGTTAACGTTTCGGGTCCGGTGACCTTAAGGAGGCTTGGCAAGTGCAGCGGTGCATTTTGAGATGGCAGACTCTGTTGCTACTGTACGTTGGTGGTAGAGGAAGAGACTGTTTAAATTGGTGGATTGGGTGCCAATCTGGTCGGTTGCTTTTTTTTTCTAGATGGTGTGGATCATTGTGAGTGTTGCTGGAGCAGCACTCATTCAGACAAATGGACAGTATCCACCATATAAAGTCTTGTCCTATGTAGACCGTTTACAGGCTGCGTGGAGTAAGCAAGTGGATCACCTGCTGCAGAATTTCCAGCTTCTGACTTGGTCTTGTATCCACATTATTTATACAACCAGGACCTGTTTAATTTCTAATCAGTGGTAAACCCCGAGGATGTTGATGTTAATGACTGTCATATGGAAATGCTGAGATTCTCACTTGTTGGTGATGATCATTGCCCAGCCCTTGTGTCGTGTGAATGTTACTTGCCACTTACATTCCTTCATTTTGACCAGGTCTTGCTGCATAAGGACAAAGACTGCTGCTTCAGTGTCTGAGAAGTCACAAATGGTGCTTACCACTAGCTGTACCACTGCCATGAAAACAGCAGAGACCGGGTACAGCTATTTATCAAACTAATCACAGGCTGCAGCGTTGGCAGTCTGAAACTTCACTTTCTGAAGCAGAAAGCCTACAGCCCGGGTGAATCTGGGCATGCTTTGCAATTCAGAGTTGCCAAAGTTTAAGGAGGTATTTATTTTTACAAATTTCACAGATTTGACTGTAGAGAAGCAGCTTCATCAAACTCTGAAGGAAGAAGGCACGAGAAATTCGAAGAAGCCTATGGATATGAGATGGAGCTTGAAGAGGTTACTGAGCAGTGATCAACGCTCAGACGGTCAAAATGACTCAGCACATCCACCAGATAAATCACACCGTGAAAACGTACACAAAATAAATACAAAGACTTTCTGCGCTCTGAGGAAGGGTCACCGGACCTGAAATGTTAACTCTGATTTTTCTCTTCACAGATGCTGCCAGACCTGCTGAACTTTTCTAGCAACTTCTGTTTTTGTTCCTGATTTTACAGCATCCACAGTTCTCTTGGTTTTTACAAAGACTGTCTCTACTGAAGCAAAATACTACACATGCTGGAAATTTGAAACACGGAAAACATATCGGAATTATTAAATGGCTAGCAATTGAATTCGTATTTCATGTCAATGATCTCTAGCAATGCATCAGATTTTAAGCAAGTCTAGAGACAGTGAGAAGGAGGAGGGAAGCAACAAATGAAACAAAATATCCATGGTAGGATGGAGCAGGGGCAGGGTTTTATGGTCCTCCACCATCTGGATTAATAGCTGCATGTGGCCATTGGGTAGCTACACCACTGCTTACGTTTTCACGTAGCATTTTTCACTGGAAAAGTATACAATTAATGGCAGGACTCTGAACAACATTGAGGTACAAAAGGATCTTGGGGTTCAAGTCCACAGCTCCCAGAAAGTGGCCACAAAAGTGGATAGGGTGGTAAAGAAAGCCAATGGCATGCTTGCCTTCATTGGTCGAGGAATTGAGTACAAGTGTCAGGATGTCACATTGCAGCTTTATAAGACTTTGGTTAGGCTACATTTAGAATATTGTATTCAGTTCTGGTCGCCACATTACAGGGAGGATGTGGAGGCTTTGGACAGGGTGCAGAGGAGGTTTACCAGGGTACTGCCTGGGTTAGAGGGTATGAGCTAGAAAAACTCAGGTTGTTTTCTCTTGAGCGGTGAAGGCTGAGGGGAGACTTGATAGAAGTCTATAAAATGATGAGATGCATAGATAGGGTTGACGGTCAGAATCTATTTCCCAGAGTTGAAATGTCTAATAGTAGGGGGCATGAATTGAAGGTGAGAGGGGGAAAGTTCAAAGAAAGCATGAAGGGCAAGTTTTTCACACAGAGAGTGGTAGGAGTCTGGCACGCCCTGCCAGGGCTGGTGATGGAGGCAGATACAATAAGGGTGTTTAAGAGATTTTTAGATAAGCACATGAATATGCAAGCAAAGGAGGGATATGTACCGGGGCAGGCGGAAGATATTAGTTTCATTTGGCGTCATGTTCGGCACACCATTGTGGGCCAAAGGGCCTGTTCCTGTGCTGTACTGTTCTATTTTCTATATTCTATCCTCTCAATTCCTGTGCGTGAAAAAGTTACCCCTTGGGTCTCTTTTAAATCTTTTCCCTCTCACCTTAAACCTATGCCCTCTAGTTTTGTACTCTCCTACCCTTGGAATAAAGACCTTGGCTATTCACCTTATCTCTGCCCCTCGTGATTTTATAAAATTCTATAATGTCACCCCTCAGCCTCCAATGCTCCAGGGAAAATAGCCCCAGCCTATTCAGTCTTTCCCTATAGCTCAAACCCTCCAGTCTTGGCAACAGCCTTGTAAATCTTCCTGACAACGTGCTTCCTATAAATGGACGACTAGAATTGTATGTCACATGCTAAGTGGCCTCACCAATGTCCAGTACAGCCGCAACATAACATCCGAACTCCTATACTCAACGCACAAACCAATAAAGGCAAACATGCTAAGTGCCTGCTGCACTATCCTGTCTATCTGTGACTCCACTTTCAAGGAATTATGATCCCGCAACCCAAGGTCGCACTCCCCAGCTCCCTACCATTAACTGTGTAAGTCCTGCCCTGATTTGCCTTATTAAAATTCATTAACCCACTTCACCTAAATTAAACTCCATCTGCCACTCCTTGGCCCATTGTCCTGTCTTTTTTCACTATTCATTAACGGGATGAGGGTGTCACTGGCTAGGCAACATTTATTGCCCATCGCTAATTGCCCAGAGGGCAGTTCAGAGTCAAGCACATTGCTGTTGGTCTGGAGTCACATGTAGGCCAGAGCAGGTAAGGATGGCAGTTTCCTTCCCTAAAGGGCATTAGTGAACCAGATGGGTATTTTTGTAACAATTGGCAATGGATTCACGATTATCATTAACTTCTTAATTCCAGATATTTTCATCAAATTCAAATTCTACCATCTACAGTGGCAGGATTTGAACCTGGGTTCCCAGAACATTATCTGGGTCTCTGGGTTAACTGTCCAGTGATATTACCACTAGGCAATCGCCCTACCCTGATCTGCTGATCTGATCAAGGTGCTGTTGTACTGTGAGATAAATACACCACCTATTTTGGTGTCATCTTTAAACTTACTAACTATTCCTCTTATATTCAAATCCAAATCATTTATATGAACAACAAACAACATTGGGCCCAGAACTGATCCTTGTGGTACACAACAGGTCACAGGCCTCTGGTCTGAAAAATATCCCTCCACTACCACCTTCTGTCTTCTATCTTCAAACCAATTTTGTATCGAATTGCCAACTCCCCCTGAATCCTATGTGATCTAACTTTACTAACTAGTTTACAATGCAGAACCTTGTGAAATGCTTTGCTAAAGTCCATATAGAAAATCTCTACCACTCTACCCTCATCAATATTCTTTGTCACCTCTCCTAAAAACCCAATCAAGTTAGTGAGACATGATTTCCCATGCAGAAAGCCTTGCTAACTATCCCTAATCCTTGTCTTTGCAAGTGCATGTAAATCCCATCCCTCAGAATTCCCTCCAACAACTTACCCACCACAGAACTTAGGCTCATTGGTCTATCGTTCCCCAGTTTTTCCTGACAGCATTTTTTTAAATAATTGCACCATATCAAGGATGATGACTATGACACCAAAAGTATAATCTGAGGCTACAATCATACATGATATGTGATATGCATGTCTCCACAATAGTAGACAGTACATTGCAAAGTGAAGCTACGCAGAGGAGTAGCAATAATTTACATAAGAGATAGATCCTTTTGGAATGTCCATTTGCTAAAGTATATCTCAATGCATAAAAATAATGTACTGAAGTGCATCCTTGCATATATTTAAAGAACAGATTTGTGTTGTGTATTTGTTTAAGTATGTTGGGCTGTCATTTTAAGAGTCTGATCATGATGCTGTTCTTCTTGAAATATAACAGTTTCCTATTCATAGGAAAAAGAGGATATGTTATTGCACAGATTTCAGGAAGACACTATATTTTTCAGACAGCTAGCAAATATCACGACATTTGATGCTATAGTGATAAATGTCTCTACCTTTCTTTTCCAAGTCAGTTGGACAGAGAGGTAGCAATTGGTTGATCGGTCAGTCAGTCTGCTGTGTATATACTTCACAGAAGCACAGAATCATAATTGGTTGCTAATAAACTTTCAGATATATGTCTCAATAAAGAAGCCAAATCTCTGTAAATATATGTTACATGGGTTAACACATAGAAAATCACATCACATCATCACCCAAGCCAAACCAGATCCACAAAGTAATGGCTGGGCGGTTCAGGTAAGATTGCCTTAGACCTACTACAGGAATTGAGTGGTCAATTATTGTCCATGTAAGGCCCTCAATCTGCCTCCATTGCTGAGTTAATCTGGGCAGCAGGACATGGACAGGGCCTATTCCCTACCAAACTCAGCCATAAAATCCAGCCCTTAACGATTAAAAGGAATGATGGTACGGGACAAAAGACGATGGTTATGAGACACATAAGGAAATGAGAGAGGACTTTCCACCAAGTGGAAATGTCAGTGACAGAATCATTACCAGCAGCCACTGTCCACAATATAATGGGATCATCATAATGAGAGCTATTCCCAAAAAATTCAGAGCTCCCATTTACTCAGTCAGCACATACTGATCTGAACTCTAGTTCAATCATTTTAGGGCTTAAACTCTCCCATGTCCTAGCTCCCCACCCACACACCAGGCCTTGTTACCACGTAGCCTGCCACTACACACCCCCTGTTGTTAGTCACTAACAGTCCCCATTAACAACTATTCACTCTCCCAGCCTGATCGTTAGCAACTCCTTTGTCTGCCCAACTGTCTTTCTCTTTCTTTGGGCTCTATCCTATCGTTTACTCCCTACCCCACCCACCTCCCTATTTCCTGCATATAAACTGCCGTTTTCCCAGCCACCATCAGTTCTGAGGAAGGGTCACTGGACCCGAAATGTTAACTCTGTTTTCTCCTTCACAGATTCTGTCAGACCTGCTGAACTTTGTTTTTGTTCCTGATCTGAACTCTAGTTCCTCGAGATTGTTCTTTTGTTACTTGTTACCTATTCTGAGCATTCTCTGGAAATGTTTGGACAGAGTAGAACAAGTTTTGCTTAAGTTTCTCGCAACCTGACCACTGTTCTTCAAAAAGGATGCTGGGACTTTTTTCCCAACTTTCCTTCATGTGGAGCAAGGGTAGACCTCACTTGTTTCCACAAATATTAATTTTTATAGATAGTCGGAACTGCTGATGCTGGAGTCAGAGATAACACGGTGTGGAGCTGGAGGAACACAGCAGGCCAGGCAGCCTCCTTGACCTGACACAACCTGTCCATCTTCTCTCCCACCTATCTGCTCCTCCCACATCACTGACCCATCCCCACCACTGCCTACCTGCACTCACCTATCACCATCCCACCTATTTTCTCTAGCCCCAACCCCCCTCTCTCTATTTATTTCTGAGCTCTGTTCCACGTCCCCCATTCCTGAAGAAGGGTCCTGGCCCGAAACATCAACTTTCCTGCTCCTCTGCTGCTGCCTGATCTGCCGTGTCCCTCCAGCTCTACACTGTGTTATTAATTTTTATAGATGCTTTTACCAACATTTTTGGATGCACCATAGAAAGCATTCTGTCCAGATGCATCGCAGTATGGTTTGACAACTGCTCTGCCCAAGACGTCAAGAAACTACAGAGGGTGGTGAACACAGCCCAGTACATCACAGAAACCAGCAACTTTGTTTTTGTTCACTGAAACCAGCCTTGCTTCTGTTCACACCATCTACTCCTCCCGCTGCCTTGGGAAGGCAGCCAATGTAATCAAAGACCCATCCCACCCCAGTTAGACTCACTTCCACCCTCTTCCGTTCAGCAGAAAATTTAAAAGTTTGTATGCATGTATGAATAGATTCGAGAACAGCTTCCCTGCTGTTATCAGACTTCTGAATGGACCTCTCATATTTTAAATTCAATGTTGATCTTGCTCTCTGTGCACCTTCTCTGCAGTCATAGCATTGTATTCCTCACTCTGTACTATTACCTTTGTGCACTTTGCATGGTATTGATCTGCCTGTACTGAGTGCAAAATAAAACTTTTCACTGTACCGAGGTACATGCAACAATAATAAATCAACTCAAAGTTACAGCAAGCAGCAGCTTGTCTGAATGTCGCCTCCCCATTCTGCTCCTGTCACCATCTCCTCCCCTTTATCCTAAGGCTACAGTGAGTCAGTTGGTCGGGATTAATCAGACTTCCTTCTGACTAACTAGTCAGAATTAAACCAAGGTGTAGAGCTGGATGAACACAGCAGGCCAGGCAGCATCATAGGAGCAAGAAAACTTGACATTTCGGGCCTAGACCCTTCATCAGAAATGGGAGAGGGGAAGAGGGTTCTGAAATAAATAGGGAGAGAGGGGGAGGCGGATAGAGGATGGATAGAGGAGAGGATAGGTGGAGAGGAGGCAGACAAGTCGAAGAGGCGGGGATGGAGCCAGTAAAGGTGAGTGTAGGTAGGGGGGTAGGGAGGAGATAGGTCAGTCCAGGGAGGACGGACAGGTCAAGGGGGCGGGATGAGGTTAGTAGATAGGAGATGGGGGTGTGGCTTGGGGTGAGAGGAAAAACGGGTTAGGGAGGTGGAGATGAGCTGGGCTGGTTTTGGGATGCGGTTGGGGGAGGGGAGATTTTGAAGCTTGTGAAATCCGCATTGATACCATTGGGCTGCAGGGTTCCCAGGCTGAATATGATTTGTTGTTCCTGCAGCCTTCGGGTGGCATCACTGTGGCATTGCAGGAGGCCCAGGATGGACATATCGTCTGAGGAATGGAAGGGGGAGTTGAAATGGTTCGCGACTGGGAGGTGCAGTTGTTTGTTGCGAACTGAGCGCAGGTGTTCTGCAAAGCGGTCCCCAAGCCTCCGCTTGGTTTCCCCGATGTAGAGGAAGCCACAACGGGTACAGCGGATGCAGTATACCACATTGGCAGATGTGCAGTGAACATCTGCCTGATGTGGAAAGTCTTCTTGGGGCCTGGGATTGGGGTGAGGGAGGAGGTGTGGGGGCAGGTGTAGCAATTCCTGTGGTTGCAGGGAGAAGTGCTGGGTGTGGTGGGGCTGGAGGGGAGTGTGGAGCGGACAAGGGAGTGGCGGAGGGAGTTGTCCCTCTGGAAGGCAGATAAGGGTGGGGAGGGAAAGATGGCTTTGGTGGTGGGGTCTGATTGCAGATGGCGGAAGTGTCGGAGGATGATGTGTTGGATCCGGAAGTTGGTGCGGTGGTACGTGAGGACGAGGGGGATTCTTTTTTGGTTATTATTGCGGGGACGGGGTGTGAGAGATGTGTTACGGGAAATGCGGGAGACACGGTCAAGGGCGTTCTCGACCACTGTGGGGGGGATGTTGCGGTCCCTGAAGAATGAGGACATCTGAGATGTACGGGAGTGGAATGTCTCATCCTGGGAGCAGATGCGGCGGAGGCGAAGGAATTGGGAATAGGGGATGGCATTTTTGCAGGAAGGTGGATGGGAGGAGGTGTATTCCAGGTAGCTGTGGGAGTCAGTGGGCTTCAAATGGACATCAGTTTCGAGGTGGTACCAAAAAAGAATCCCCCTCTTCCTCACGCACCCCCATTTCCTGCCTACTAACCTCATCCCGCCCCCTTGACCTGTCCGTCCTCCCTGGACTGACCTATCTCCTCCCTACCTCCCCACCTACACTCACCTTTACTGGCTCCATTCCCCCCTCTTCGACCTGTCTGCCTCCTCTCCACCTATCCTCTCCTCTATCCATCCTCTATCCGCCTCCTCCTCTCTCCCTATTTATTTCAGAACCCCCTTCTCCTCCCCCTTTTCTGAAGAAGGGTCTAGGCCCGAAACGTCAAGCTTTCCTGCTCCTATGATGCTGCTTGGCCTGCTTTGTTCATCCAGCTCCACACCTTGTTATCTCGGATTCTCCAGCATCTGCAGTTCCTTTTATCTCTTATTATCTGTGAAAGAGAATTGTCTGGTTAACATTCCACATGGAGCCTCTGTCAGAATTGCCTGTTGCTGATGGACAAGACTCTTTTACCTGACAGACAGTGATGCAGCAAGGCATTGGTAAAAGCTCAATTCTGTTTTCTTGTCCCCTAAAGGTGGGCAGTTTAAATACAATCACAGTAATAATTACGCCTCCTGGTCGCTAACCACCATTCCTGTGGTGACAATACAGGAACAAGATAACAGCAATGTCCAATAGATTGCAAGATAATCTGAGCTGGTGAGAGAAAAAGAATGCAGAATAAAAATAAAATGATATTTAGAGGGAGAAATCCATCCGAAAACAATCCACATTAAAATACCATCAGTTGACTACAATTAGCCCAATGCAGGGCATTGCCTCATTCTGCAGAATGCATCAGTCAATAGCTACCTGTGAGAATATGGAAAAGTGTTACAATTTCAGACGTTTGAATGGAGGGCAGACAGATCAAGGTTCCCAATCTCTGTTTGATTGGTTTCTCAACCACAATGTGTTGAAACAGCCTTAATCCTTGAACTGGTGGGTGAATTTGTATCACAGCCTCAGATTTATCACCCACTGACTTTACTATAGCAGTCTATCCAAGGGATATCTACATTTCATTGGAGTTACTGTCAGCCTAATGTGATTTATAGGCTACAAAAGCACGAAGCTTCCGCCAACTCACCCTGGATGTTGTCCGTTCTCCTCTAGGATGTCTCAAGGTTGACTCTCCGGTGTCAGCTCAGACCCGATGGTAAACAGAACAAGCTGGTCGATAGCCAGCTTGCTGAGACAGTTAAACCTACAGCAATGTGTTTATCCAAAACAACGTTTTAATCCTGCTCTTTAACCATTGTGATTTATAGAGTCGTACAGCATGGAAACTTGTCTTTCAGCCCAACTCGTCCATGCCGAACAGGTTTCATAAACCGAACTAGTTCCGTTTGCCTGTGTTTGGCCCATGTCTATCTCAACATTTCCTATCCATGTACCTGTCCAAATGTCTTCTAAAAGCTGTAATTGTACTCACCCCTACCACTTCCTCTGGCAGCTTGTTCCATATACGCATCACCCTCTGTGTGAAAAAGTTGCCCCTCATGTCCCTTTTAAAATTTTCCTCTCTCACCTTAAACCAATAGTTTCTAGTTTTGGACTCCCCTACTCTTGGAAAAAGACCTTGGCTAGTCACCTTATCTATGTTCCTCATAATTTTATAAATCTGTGTAAGGTCACTCCTCAACCTCCTGCATCCTGATTCACACTGCGGATTTTTATCAACTGAAGGAACTTCAGCCCCTCCTCATGTCCTCAGGAAATTGCAAATCACTTCATGCAAACAATATACTCAGTCAACTGCCTACAGTAAGGGTTTACAAAAAGCAATGGGATAAGTGGCCAATTAGTATGCTGTTTCTCGTATTGGTTGAGGAAGGGTGAGGCAATAGTTGACAATGTCAGATCTCTTTACATCCAACAATATTGAATGCAAAGGCTGGAATTCATAATCATCTGCCGGAAAATTAAGTAATCTACTGATTCAGGGGCAAGAGAGATCTCAAATGAACCATAGCAGATTACGAGTTAAGTCTCCCTCCAGGAATTAAGCACATAAAGCAAGACTGGCTCTCCAGTGCAGTGCAGCACTGAAGGAGTGCTACACTGTCAAAGGTACCAAATTTCAGGTGAAATGTTCACCTATCTGCTCTCATGGGGTCATTTAAGATCCTTGGTGCAATAGGGCTGTGTCCTATGCGATGTTTAGCTCTCAACAACATCACAACAGCAACAGCATGAGAGAAAAAAGAGACAGAAAAAGAGAAGAAAGAGATGGCAAGAACTGCAGATGCTGGAGCCAGAGTCAACACAGTGTGGAGCTGGAGGAATGCAGCAGGCCAGGCAGCATCAGAGGAGCAAGAAAGTCCATGGTTTAGGTCGGGACCCTTCTTCAGAAATGGTGTGGTGGAGGGGAGCTGGGAAATAAAGGGAGGAGGGCTGAAGTTGGGGGAGGGGAGGTGGGATGGTGATAGGTGGATGCAGGCGGGGTTAGTAGGGATTGGTCAGTGAGATGGGTGGGGCAGAGAAGATGGACAGGTTGTGTCAGGACAAGGAGGTGGGGATGAGAGGGTAGGTTGGACACGGGATGAGGCTGAGGTTGGGGAGATTTTAAAACTGGTGAATTCCATGGTTAGGCCATCGGGCTGTAGGCTCCTGAGGCAGAACATGAGGTGTTGCTCCTCCAGTTTGTGGGTGGCGTCATTGTGACACTGAAAGAGAGGAAGGAAGCACGTTTTGAACTGGCTTCACTTAAGGAGTAAAAGGAAATACAGAAGGCCCAATTTTCAAATATTAAGATGACATAGAGTCATAAGAGGTATAGAGTCGCACAGCCCAGAAACAGACCCTTTGGTCCAACCAATCAATGCCACCAGATATCCCAAACTAAACTAGTCCCACTTGCCTGCGCTTGGCCCATATCCCTCCAAACATTTCTTAATCCTGTAGTTATTCAAATGTATTTTAAATCTGATAACAGTACCTACAACACTTCCTCTAGAAGTTCTTTCCACACACGAACTGCTCTCTGAGTAAAAAAGTTGCCCCACATCTCTTTTTAAAATCTTTCTCATCTCACCTTCAAAATGTGCCTTTGAAATCCCTCACTCTTGGGAAGACACCTGCCATTCACCTTATCTGTATCCCTCATTATTTTGTAAATGTCTATATGATCACCCCTCATCCTCCCATTGAGAGATGTCCCAGCCTATCTAGGCTTTCCGATAACTCAAACTTACCATTCCTAGCAACATCGTGATAAATTTCTTCTGGACTCTCTCCAGTTTAATAATATCCTTCTTCTAACAGGGTCAACCAGAACTGGACACAATACTCCAGTAAAGGTCTCACCAATGTCCTGTACAACCTCAATATGATATCCCAACCCCTATACGCAAAGGTCTAAGCAGTCTCACAAACACCCTGTAATTACGACCACATCATCTACTTAGAATGGAATATTTATATTCTGACTTGCTGTCTTTTGAGCCTGACGCTTCCTTTCAGAAATTGCAGGAAGATGTTTTCCTTGAGCTAAGAAATATTTCTTGATAAGAGAAAATCTTGTCACTGTGTAACACACCAAATATTTGATGTCGGTTATAATTTAAGTGAGAATCAGTACAAGATTTCAGTAGGTTATAAAACAACAAGGTGCTCAAGATGGAAAGCTTGTTTAAATATTACAAACCTAAATGCCCTGGCCGACCCATAGTCTCTTCCTGATCCTGCCCCACTGAACTCATCTCCACTTACCTTGACTCTATTTTCTGTCCTCTCCCTGTGACCGGTCCAGGAACTCTCCATACTCTCCACTTTTTCCAAGACTTCCAATTACCTGGCTCCTAACACCTCATCTTCACTATGGACATCCAATCCCTATGCACTTGCATTCTCCATGCAGATGGCCTAAAAGCCTTCCACTTTTTCCTCTCCCGCAGGCCCAACTAGTCCACCTCCCCTGACACCCTCATCCATTGAATAGAACTTGACCTTACCCTTAACAACTTTTCCTTCAACACCTCCCACTTCCTACAGACTAAACGGGTGGCCATGGGAACCCGTGTGGGCCCAAGCTTTGCCTGCCTCTTTGTAGGATACATGGAACAGTCGCTCTTCCGCAGCGACACTGGCACTATCCCCCACCTCTTCCTCCACTACAACGATGGCTGTATCAATGCTGCCTCATGCTCCCACGAGGAGCTTGAATAGTTCATCAACTTTACTAACACCTTCCACCCCAACCTCAAGTTCACCTGGACCATCTCTGATACCTCTCACTCCTTCCTGGACCATTCTGTCTCCATCTCTGGTGACCACCTCGAAACCGACATCTATTTCAAGCCCATCGACTCCCACATCTACGTAGACTCCACTTCCTCTCACCCACCTTCCTGCAAGTCTGCGATCCCCTAACCCCAATTCCTCCGCCTCCGCCGGGTCTGCTCCCAAGATGGGGTGTTCCACTCCCGAACATCCCAGGTGTCCTCCTATTTCAAGGACCGTAACTTTCCCCCTTCGGTGGTCAAAAATGCTCTCAACCGCACTTTTTGCATTTCTTGCACTTCTGCCCTCACATTCCCTCACCCCAACAAAAATAAAGACAGAAACCCCCCAGCCCTTACATATCATCTCACCAACCCCCCACATCTAATGTATCATTCTCCACCACTTCCGCCACCGACAATCTGACCCCACAACCAAAGAGATATTTCTCGCCCCACCCCTATCTGCTTTCATAGGGACTGCTCTCTCCATGACTCCCTCGTCCGTTCCAAACTCCCCACTAATCCCATCATATCTGGCACTTTTCCCTGCAACCACAGGAAGTGCTACACCTGCCCCTACACCTTCCCCCCCTCACCTCCATTCAAAACCCTAAGCAAACCTTTCATACCACACAGGGGTTCACCTGCACATCCGTCAATTTGTTCTACTGTATCTGCTGCTCCCGATGTGTCCTCCTCTACATCGGTGAGACCAAGCGGAGGCTCGGGGACCATTTCATGGAGCATCTGCATTCTGTACGTGACAAATGACAACACCTTCCAGTCGCCAACCGTTTTAACTCCCCCTCCCTGGGTGACATGTCCATCCTGGGCCTCCTCCAGTGTCACAACGACACCACCCGGAAACTGGAGAAGCAGTACCCCATATTCCTCCTCAGGAACCTCCAGCCCGATGGCCTAAATGTGGAATTCGCTACTTTTAACATCTCCCCAACCCACGGCCCCATCCCATGTCCAACTCTCCCTCTTATCCCGCCTCCTTGACATGACACAACCTGTCCATCTTTTCTCCCACCTGTCCGTCCCACCCATCCCACTGACCCATTCCCCATCACTGCCTACCTGCACTCACCTATCACCATCTCACCTACCTTCCCCAGACCCACCCCTCCTCTCTTTATTTATTTCCCAGTTCCCTTCTCCCTCTCCATTTCTGAAGAAGGGTCCCGAACCGAAACATCAACTTTCCTACTCCTCTGATGCTGTCTGGCCTGCTGTGTTCCTCCAGCTCCACACTGTGTTGTCTCTGACTTCAGCATTTGCAGTTCTTACTATCTTTAAATGTTCTTTAGTTCCTTTGTACCTCATCCATTCAGAGTAACCTTTCATGGTTTCCCATTGTAGTTATTTATAGAGTCATAGATTCCTAAAGCATGGGGGCAGGCCCTTTGGACCTAACTAGCCCATGCTGACTAAAATGTCCATCCATGCTAACCCCGTTTCCCTGCCCTTGGTGCAAATCCTTACAAACCTTTCCTATTCATGTATTTGTCCAAATGCCTTTTAAATGTTGTTAATGTACCTGCCTCAACCACTTCCTCTGGCAACTCATTCCATATGCGTACCACCCTCTGTGTAAAAATGTTGCCCCTTACATTCCCATGTACTCTTTCGCTCTTACCATATACTGATGCCCTCTAGTCCTCAATTCCCTAGCCCTGGGAAAAAGACTGAGGGCATTCACCCTATCCATCCCTGTCATAATTTTATGCACTTCTTTAAGATCCCCCCTCAGTCTCCTATGCTCTAAGGAAAAAAAAGTCCTAGTTTGCCCAACCTCTCCCTATAACTCAGTCCCTTCTACTGAGCCCAGAGTTCTGGCGTCTAACACTCATTCACTGGTTATAGCGGCCCCCTGACCTCATAGTTCTCTGTTTAAATGCAGTGAAAATTTACACCAGAGTGTCAGCAAGTGAGTTGGATGCACAGTGGTATTAGTGTCTTATATTTACAGAATTTTCAAACCAGGATGAAAACTACAGCAATCAGAGTCTCAATTGAATCTTAAATGAATCTCAAATGGATTTCTTCAGCAGAATAGAGTGGGTGGAGGATAGTTACCTAGAAACAAACACTGTGTGTGAAATCAACCTGTAGTTACTTACATCCATGTGGATTTCGAAACAAATTCTAGTTTCTGAAACAAACTAGAGTCAATTTAATCATTTGTCATTTAACTGTTAATGAACACCGCTTCTGATTTCTTTTCTTAGGAATTATATTCTTTTGGCTGCCATAATTAAAACCCTAAACCTTCGCTTTCAACCTAAAATTTAACAATTGGTTGACTTAAGCACAGGAAACATCTTGTGTACTTTTTTCTCCCCAAGACAATAACTATCACTGGAGGAATATGATCGGGTGTGAAAACAAAATGCTTACCTCTCTATACCTTCCTACTGTTAAAACAAAGGAAGGGAAAATCACAGAGTAATTCATGTACTAAGCACACTGCAAAAGGTTGTTCAGGGAAAGAAAGTTCTAAAGAGGAAAGCCTGTGGGATTCTGTACTTGTAGTTTCATACTTCTTCACTGCCGGAAAAGTTGCTTTCTTCCAAGATACCTGTTCCTAGAGAATTTGGAGTTTATTTTCCACTGCCAAAGGATTGAAGGTGAGGGCTATAAAATATAACAGGTGATCTGGCTGTATCGGACCCCTGAGGTTTAATGGGAGGGCCGTGAGATTTGTGTTCAGTGATCCATCCACCCCTTGGAAACATAGAACTGTAGAAACATTGAAGATGGGAGCAGGAGGAGGTCATTTGGTCCTTTGAGCTGATCACCCAACTCAATAGCCTAATCCTGCCATCTCCCCATAACCTTTGATCCCATTCACCCCAGGTGCTATATCTACGGCCTCTTGAATACATTCAATGTTTTGGCATCAACTACTTCCGGTGGTAATGATTTCCACAGGCTCACCACTCTTTGGGTGAAGAAATGTCTCCTCATCTCTGCCCTAAATGGCCTACCCCTCATACTGTGACCCCTGGTTTTGGATGCATCCACCATCGGGAACATCTACCCTGTCCAGTGCTGTTAGAACTTTATAAGTCTCTATGAGATCCCCTCTCATTTGTCTGAACTCCAGTGAAAACAATCCCAACCTAGTCAATCTCTCCTTGTACGTCAGACCTGCCATCCCTGGAATCAGCCTGGTAAACGTTCCCTGCACTCCCTTGAGAGCAAGAGCATCCTTCCTCAGAGAGGTCTGTTGAAGTCCTTGAGTGACCAATTAATGATCATGTAAAGACAATATCTCAGTGCAATGGATATTTTAGAAACATATGGTGTGTAAGCAGGCCATTCAGCCCTTTTAAAGAGCATCCCACTTTGATCAACTCCCCTATCCTATCCTTGTATTCCAGCATTTCCCACGGCCAATCCACCTAACATTTGGACTGTGGAGGAAACTGGAGAACCCAAAAGAAACCCATGCAGATATGGGAGAACGTTCAAACTCCACACAGGCAGTTGCCCAAGTGTGGTATCAAATGCGGGTACCTGGCGCTGCGAGGCAGCAGTGCTAACCACCGAGCCACCATAAATGTCTATGGTGTGTATGTGTGTGTGTGTGTGGTGGCATATTCCATACTATGTGTGAAGCTCAGCAGCAAAATATGTCAAGAAAAGGTGGGGAGCGAGTCTAATTCAGGATACTCTTCAGTCCATTTGCAGGCACTGCCACACCCTCAAAGTCATTCACTGCCACTTTAACTCACTTTCACTGGCCCGTTGAAGAGCTGGAAGTGGGTCCCTGCCCCTCTCACTGACCAACCAACACCACCACCAAGCCCCGAAAAACCCCACTGACCACCACCAACCTCAACGAAACAATATCTCAAGATTTGCCTTTCAGTCCAGCTCCCTCAGCACCGGAGAAGCCAGCAGTCCCGGCAGTGGCCGCAGCTCCGGCTGGCGCTGCTGGTCTCAGTGGGACCTCCCGGCCAAGCGGATTGGTCAGTAATGCTCGCAAGTAGAATTCACTCCTCGGAAGGGGCTGAATGTCTTATCTGGAAGCGATTCATGCTGCTCGACAAGGGGGCCTGTAAAATTCAGCCCTCTGCAATTCCCTGGCTGCACTGCCTAAGGCTAAGTGTCCAGTTATCAATGAAGCTGTGTGCTGGATAACCAAGGGGGAGAGGCCACTGTTCTGGTTACCATCTCTCTCTCCAATTTTCAAGGCATCATGAACTAGTACCGTGTGGAGGGAGGCCATTTGACATTTTGAAGCCATGACAGCTCTTTTGAAGATGCAATCCAGTTAGTCCCAATCTCTCGATCTTTCCTTATATTCGTACAATTTAGGTGGGGTGGAGGTGGTTAAATTTTAAAGGTACAATATCACAGAATGATACAGAGGGTGGCAATTTGGGCTGCTCTGCACAATGAAACAGTTATTAAATAGTCTCACTCATCCTGCCGTTTTCCAATTGCCGTAAGAAAGATTAAGACTGTGAAATGGTTAAAATAAAGTGCCGCTCAGATTAAGTTGAGGCTGTGGAAATCACTACTCCAGACTGCTCTGCATCAGGAATCCCACCTTCTCCTACATCCATTGGCCCCGGCAGTTTCACAAAGTGCAGTCAAAATCACCCAGAGTGCATTGGGAATGTAAGCCAAGGGAATTCCCAGTTGTTACAACACTGGCCTGTTATATTGACATCCACAAATTAGGTCAATCGATATGTGCATCACGAGCAGGCTCAGAAAGCACAAGAGAGCTCAGAAGTGTTTTTAATGGTGAAAACATCTTTCATCTCATGAATCTGCCAGAGAATAAACTGCCTGCCACTTGTGTATTGTTAGCTGGTAGAAAATGGTGTGGAAATTGGTCCCTGTTGTTTCAATTTGAAGATGCAATTTAGAAGCAGTTCCTTGACAGCTGGCATTATAGAAATGTAGATCTTTCCTTCCAGAGATTAAACAAATGGGGCAGGTGTTCATGATCTGCGAAATCACCTGCTTCCCAATGAACGAGCAGGCTAATCTTTCAAAGTTACATTATCCAGCAGCTATTAATGAACTTCTGAGTTTTCAAAGTGAAGTAGACGAAGGTTTAATTTATTTGATTTCATTTGAATTACTATTGTCATGTACTGAGATACCGTGAAAAGTATTGTTTTGTGTGCTAACCAAACAAATCATACCTTACACAAGTATATCATGGTAACAGAACAGAATGCAGAATATAGTGTTACAGCTACAGAGAAGATGCAGAGAAAGATCAACGTTAATGTATGAGAATTCAGTTCATTAGTCTGATAACAGCAGGGAGGAAGCTGTTCTTAAATCTGTTGGTACATGTTTTCAAACTTTTGTATCTTCTGCTCAATGGAAGAGGGAGGAAGAAACGAATGTCCTTTTGGGAAGGAAACTGCCATCCTCACCTGGTCTGGCCTTCATATGAGTCCAGACCCACAGTAATGTGGGCGACTCTGAACAATTAGGGATGGACAATAAATGCTGCCTGGTCAGCAACACCAGCATCTCGTGAATGAATAAAGAAAACAAAAGTATAACTTGAGTGAGAAGGGTCATTGATTATGTTGGCTGCTTTCTCGAGGCAGCGGCAAGTGTAGACGGAGACAACGGAAGGAAGGCTGGTTTGTGTGATGGACCGGGCTGTGTTCACAACTCTCTGTAATTTCTTGTGGTCATGGGCAGAACAGTTGCCATACCAAGCTGTGGTGCATCCAGATAGGGAGGTTTCTATGTGGCGTCTATAAAAACTGGCAAATGTTATTGTGGACATGCGAATTTCCTTAGCCTCCTGAGGAAGCAGAGGCATTGGTGTGCTTTCTTGCCTGTGGCATCGGCATGGATGGACCAGGGTAGATCGCCGGTGATATTTACTCCTAGGAACTTAAGCACTACGGCCACCTCTACCTCAGCACCATTGATACAGACAGGGGCATGTCCTCCACTCCTCTTCCTGAAGTTGATAACCAGCTCTTTCATTTCACTGACATTGCACCATGCCACAAAACTCAGTCTCTTTTCTGTCACGTTGTTTAAGATCTGAGCCACTATGGTTGCATCATCAGCAAATTTATAAATGGAGTTAGAGCTGAATGTGGCCACACAGTCTTGAGTCTATAAAGAGTATAGTAGGGGGCTGAGTACGCAGCCTTGTGGGGCACTGGTGCTGAGGATTATGGTGGAGGACGTGTTGTCTCCTATTCTTACTGATTGCAGTCTGCAGGTCAGGAAATCGAGGATTCAATTGCAGAGGGGGGAGAAGATTCCTAGGTCTCGGAGTTTGGAGATGAGTTTGGTTAGAATTATCATGTTGAAGGTGGAGCTAAAGTCAAGAAATAGGAGTTTGAAGTGGTTGTTCTTGTTATCCAGACACTCCAGTGATGAGAATAGGGCCAGCAATTCTATATGAGCATCTGCCGTGGATTTGTTGCAATGGTAGGTGAATTGTACTGGATCAAGGCAACCTGGGAGGCTGGAGCTAATGTGTGCTGTTACTAACCTCTCGAAGCACTTCACTATGGCAGATGTCACAGCCACTGGCAGTAATCTTTAAGGCACTTCGCCTGATTTTTCATTGGCACTGGGATGATGATTGTCTTCCTGAAGCAGATGGGAACCTCACAACAGAGTAAGGAAAGGTTAAAGATATCAACGAGTATCTACGAGCATCCACTCTCTTCACCACTGACGCTCAGCAGCAGCAATGTGTACTATCTACAAGATGCACTGCAGAAATTCACCAAAGATTGTCAGATAGCACCTTCCAAACCCACGACCACTTCCATCTAGAAGGACAAGGGCATCAGACATATGGGAGCACAACCACCTCCAAGTTCCCCTCAAAGTCACTCACCATCCTGACTAGGAAATATATCGCTGCTCCTTCGTTATCGCTGGGTCAAAATTCTGGAATTCCCTCCCTAATGGCACTGTGGGTCAGCTCACAGCAAGAGGATTGAAACGGTTCAAAAAGGCAGCTCACCACCAGCTTCTCAAGGGCAACTAGGGATGGACAAGAAAAGCTGGCCAGCCACATCCCACAAATGAATTGTAAAAATCCTGAGATTGTCAGGACAAATGGCATCATTTCACTGACCTTTTGTTCAAAACAAGTATAGGATGCGCTGAGCTCATCGGGGAGCATAATGCATAATT
Organism: Ginglymostoma cirratum; assembly: GCA_024137785.1. Lineage (NCBI taxonomy): Eukaryota > Metazoa > Chordata > Chondrichthyes > Orectolobiformes > Ginglymostomatidae > Ginglymostoma > Ginglymostoma cirratum. The sequence goes on from JAHRHZ010000249.1 coordinate 9,543,448, forward strand.
GTCAGTGATTCAACTCGGCTTTGCTTTGTAGCCTATTATATCGTGTAAGCCTTGCCATAATCAAAGTTTGATTATGTGGTTAGCCTGGGACTCTAGTTGAGTCTGGTATTGTCTCTCGGCGTCCCTGATGGCTTTGCCAAGATTGTACCTAGATTTCCTGTATAGGTCAGGGTCACACAATTTGAACACCTCAGTCCTGGACATCAGTAGAGTCATGGACTCATAGAGCTATACAGCACGGGACCAGACCCTTTGCTCCAACTCGTCCATGTCGTCCAAATATCCTATAAATCTGGTCCCATTTGCCAGCATTTGGCCCATATCCCTTTAAACCCTTCCTATTCATGTACCCATCCAGATGCCTTTTAAATGTTGTGATTATACCAGCCTCCACCACTTCCTCTGGCAGCTCGTTCCATACATGCACCACCCTCTGTGTGAAAAGGTTGCCCCTTAGATCCCTTTTAAATCTTTCCCCTTTCACCTTAAACCTATGCTCTCCAGCTTTGGACTCCCCCTGCCCTGGGGAAAAGACCTTGTTTATTTACACTAGCCAGGTCCCGCATGATTTTATAAACCTCTATAAGGTCACCCTTCAGCCTCCAACACTCCAGGGAAAATAACCCCACCCTGTTCAGCTTCTCTGTGTAGCTCAAACCCTCCAACTCTGGCAACATCCTCGTAAATCCTTTTTGAACTCTTTCGAGTTTCACAACATCCTTCCTATAGCAGGGACACAGAACTGCACGTATTTATAAAAGTGACCTAACCAATGCCCTGTACAGCTGCAACATGACCTCACAGATCCTACACCCAATGCACTGACCAATAAAGGCAAGCGTACCAAAAGCCTTCCTCACTATCCTGTCTACCTGGGACTCCACTTTCAAGGAACTGTGAACCTGCACTCCATGGTGTCTTTGTTCAGCAACACTCTCCAGGACCTTAATATCATGTGTACAAAGAACAAAGAACAATGAAAATTACAGCACAGGAACAGGCCCTTCGGCCCTCCAAGCCTGCACCGATCCAGATACTCTATCTAAACCTGTCGCCTATTTTCCAAGATAGTAGGAACTGCAGGTGCTGGAAAATCTGAGATAACAAGGTATAGAGCTGGATGAACACAGTAGGTCAAGCAGCATCAGAGGAGCAGGAATGCTGACGTTTCGGGCCTGGATCCTTCTTCATTCTAGGCCCGAAATGTCAGACTTCCTGCTCCTCTGATGCTGCTTGGCCTGCTGTGTTCATCCAGCTCTACACCTTGTTATCTCGCCTATTTTCCAAGGATCTGTATCCGTCTGCTCCCTGCCCATTCATGTATCTGTCTAGATACATCTTAAATGACGCTATTGTGCCCACCTCTACCACCTCTGCTGGCAACGCATTCCAGGCACCCACCACCCTCTGCGTAAAGAACTTTCCATGCATATCTCCCTTAAACTTTTCCCCTCTCACCTTGAAATCGTGATCCCTAGTAATTGAGTCCTCTACTTTGGGAAAAAGCTTCTTGATATCCACCTCTCATGATTTTGTAGACCTCAATCAGGTGCCCCGTCAACCTCCGTCTTTCTAATGTAAATAATCCTAATCTACTCAACCTCTCTTCATAGCTAGCGCCCTCCATACCAGGCAACATCCCGGTGAACCTCCTCTGCACCCTCTCCAAAGCATCCACATCCTTTTGGTAATGTGGCGACCAGAACTACACGCAGTGTATAATTCCTGACCTAATTTGCCTTTCCAAAATGCAGTGCCTCACATTTATTTGAATTGAATTCCATCTTCCACTCCTTGGCCCATTGGTCCATCTAATCAAAATCCCATTGTACTCTGAGGTTACCTTACCTACTTTGCTGACCACTACACTTCCAATCCTGGTGCTATCTGCAAACTTATTAACCATACCTCCTGGTCACATCCAAATCATTCATATAAATGACGAAGTGGACCCAGCACTGATTCTTGTGGCACACCACTGGTCACAGGCCTCCAGCCTGAGAAGCAGCCATCCACCACCACCCCCTGTCTCCTACCGTCAAGCCAGTTCTGTATCCAAGTAGTTGCTCTCCCTGTATTCTGTGTAATCTAACCTTGCCAACTAGTCTACCATGAGTAAGGATTGGATCTCCCGGTTCATCCATAGCTTCTGGTTAGGGAAAACTTGGATTAATTTCTTTGTCCTTTCTACACATTTACTGATGAAATCTGAGATGGTATGGCATACTGATTTGGATTGGCCACTGAGTTCTTGAGTGCGGACCAGTCCACTGATTCCAAGCAGTCACATAGGAGCATGTGCATTTCCTCAGACCAGCTCTGTGTGACTTTCTGTACTGGGGCTTCAAGCTTCAGTTTCTGCTTGTAAGTCAGGAGAAAGAACACAGACTGATTTACCAAAATGAGAGGGGGGAGATGGAGTGGCAGGCATTGTGTGGCAATTGTCCAGGGTGTTTGGGCCTCTGGTGGGACAGGAGACATGTTGGTGGGTTTTGGTAGCACACTCTTGAGGTTGTAAATGATTCAAGTCCCCAGCCACAATGAACAAGATCGTGGGGTATTCTGTCTCAAGACTATTTGTGGCAGTGTATATTTCATCACTTCTGCATGGGGTGAGATATAAACTGCTGTCAGGATAGCGGAGGTGTACTCCTGCAAAAGGTACTAGGGACAGAACTTCACCGTTAGATATTTTAGTTGTGGGGAGCAATAACCTACCAGGGTCATCACCTCTGAGCACCAGGAAGTGTTGATAGCAAGGCAAACCCCTTTGCCCTTTGCTTTGCCCAAGGTCACCATGCAGTCTATCCAGTGAAGTTGAAAAACCTTCAGGTTGTAAGGCATAGTCGGGTAGAAGCAGGAGTATGCTATGTCTGTGAACAAGAGCACATAGCAGTCTCTCAATTCCCTTTGGTTGGTGAACTCAGCTTTAAGTTCACCCAGCTTGTTCCCAATGGCTTGGAGATTTGCTAGGAGTATGGTGGGAGGGGTGACTCGAAACCGTGTTGTTTCAGTCTCACCTGTAAGCCAACGTGTCTTCCACATTTCCTGGGTAAGCAGCAGCTTCTGGTTGGGCTTGGGAGTTGGTTGTGGTTCTTAGAAACTGTTTTACAAGGTAAAATTAAAATGACCAATGAGATTATTACAGAAGGAAATCACCTCGAATATTGTGTGTAGTTTTGGTCCCCTTTTCTGAGGAAGGATGCTCTTGATCTCAAGGGAGTGCAGTGAAGGTTTACCAGGCTGATTCCAGGGATGGAGGGACTGAAGTATGAGGGAAGAATGACTAAGTTGGGATTATTTTCACTAATGTTAAGACAAATGAGGGGGCAAACTCATAGACACTTATAAAGTTCTAATAGGACTGGACAGGGTAGATGCAGGGAGGATGTTGCTAATGATGGGTGTGCCCAGAACATCACATCACAGTATGAGGATTTGGGGTAGGCCATTTAGAATGGAGATGAGGAGACATTTCTTCACCCAAAAAGTGGTGAGTCTGTGGAATTCATTACCACAGGAAGCAGTTGATGCCAAAACACTGAATGTATTTAAGAGGCAGCTAGATATAGCACTTGGGGTGAATGGGATCAAAGGTTATGGGGAGGAAGCAAGATTGGGCTGTTGAGTTGGACAATCAGCCATGATTGTGAAGAATGGCAGAGCAGGCTCGAAGGACCGAATTACCTCATCCTGCTCCTATCTTCTATATTTCTATGTGACCCATTGCGTGTTCTGGTTTCTTACTACAGCAATCCAATATTGAAATCCCTGCCATGACCATACTCAAAACTCTGCTTCAAAAGTTAAATTACTTTTTCCTTATGTAAGTAGGCAGTGGTGATGAGGCAAAGCACTGAGCAGGTTTGGTGAAAGGAGGGTTCATAAGAGAAGCTGACAGATTGCTCAACCCATATAATTGTCAAGACTGCAAAAACTTCAATGTCTATCCTTTGTATCCCTTCATGTTTGTAATGATCTGATGCTGGTGGAATAAAGAATCCCTGCTTCATGAACTTTCAGTCATCTATGCGCTCATATTTCATTTTAGACTTTAATATGCAAATTTTGCAGATGTATCAGGAATATTTAATAATTATTGCCTTCCATTGGCCAACAGCTGTTGGGTTGGTTGCTAAATTAATGCCGACAGTGACCGTTTCCAAACTGAGAAAGACCAACAATCTCCCCTTAACATTCAATGCATTTGCCGTTGTTTAATTCCACACATAAATATCTGGTCACCATTACCACTAAGTTTAACTGAAACAGCCGCATAACTATCAGAAACTTCAAGCATCAGCCAGAGTTTGGAAATTCAATGGAAAGAAATGAGGAAAGGTCACTGGACCCAAAACGTTAACTCTGACTTTTTCTTCATAGATGCTGCCAGACCTGCTGAACTTTTCCAACTACTTCTGCTTTTATTGTGGAAAGAAATGATCTCCTAGCTCCTCAAAACCCTTCCCACCATCTACAAGACACAAAGCAAGAGTACAGCGGAATACTCTCACTTGCCTGGATATACTTTCTAACAACATAGTAATAAACATAACAAGTCTCTCAATCAGCATACAAATCATTGCCTTAAATGTTCACTTCCTTCCTAACTGTTGCACAAATGAACAAATAAATGAAGAGCAGGAGTCGACCATTCTGTTACTCCAACCACTCTGCTATTCAACAGGAACATGGCTGATCTGAGGTGGTCTCTGATCGACTTCCCCTGATACACCTTGGCCCTCTTGTTAGTCATGATTTTATCGACCTCAATCTTAAAAATAACCAATGATCTTGCCTCCATTGTTCTTTATGGAAGAAAATTTCACAAGTTCATAATCCTCTGAGAGAAAGACGTTCTCCTTATTTCCATCCTAAATAAAATGTACAAAATGATCAGAGGCATAGACAGAGTGGGCAGCCAGAGACTTTTTCCTAGGGTGCAGGTAGCTATTACAAGGGGCATAGTTTTAAAGTGAGTGGAAGTAGATATAGGGGAGATGTCAGAGTTAGGGTCTTTATTCTGAGAGTGGTAGGGGCATGGAATGCACTGCCGGAAAGGTAGTGGAGTCGGCTTCATTAGGGGCATTTAAGCCGCTATTAGATAGACATATGGATGATAGTATAAGGTAGGGGTGGTGGTTAGATAGACCTTAGGTTTAGGGTAAAAGTTTGGCACAACATCGTGGGCCAAAGGGCCTGTACTGCGCTGTACTGTTCTATGTTCTATGTTCTAAATGAAAGATCCTTTATTTTCAAACTGTGTCTCCTCATTCTAAACTCTCGTAAAGGGGAATCATCCTTTTACTATCAATCCTGTCAATTCCCCTTGATATCTTACATGTTTCAATCAGATTGCCTCTCATTCTTCTAAATGCCAGTAGATACAGGCCCAACACACTCAATGGTTTTTCTTAGGATTACCCTCTCATCCCAGTTATCAGTCGAGTCACCCTTGTCTGAACTGCTTCTAAGGCAATATGATTTTTCTTAAATAAGGAGACCAAAACCATACACTATAGAGAACAGACCAGTAAGATTATGACTAGGGTGTTAATTAGTATATTATCTATGGCAATGCCACTGCCAATCAGAGACAACGTGCAAACCAAACATACATAAAATGTTATTTGCGTTTACTTTATTGTTTCTTGTGAAGGTGATGATGAGTGTAAAATGAAAAGTTTTAACTAAATGTTTTATTTTTTTTCAGCAATAATCAAATTCTGTACTGCAAACGTACTCCAGATGTAGTCTCACTGATGCTCAGTACAACTATAGCAGAACATCTTTACTCTTATGCTCCATTTCCCATAAAATGGGCATCAACATTCCAGTCTGTACTGTCTGCTAGATGCCCTGCGGAAACTCACCAAAGGTCCTTTCACAGTTCCTTCCTATTTCACCTCCACCTTCTACAAGAACAAAGGCAGTGAATGCTTGAGTACATAATTCTTTATACCAAGAAGCCACATGATAGGTTTTCTGACAGGAACCTCTTTCAATATAGGGTTCAACAGGGTCAATTTAGTCTAGTGTGGGAGAGGAAGACCAATAACAAGTTTATCTAGAAGATGTTCTTATATTGAACACAATGTAGTTTATTGTGTGGAAGCAACTTGTTACAGTTTACTTTGATATGGTAGACAGTTACAGGGCCAATGAGAAGGAGGTGAGGGCTAACACCTCTGCAATTCCAGTCTGTTCTGCTCCACATCCACATGTCATGATCATAGTGGGTGGCATTTCTGGTAGTCTTCAGGAATAAAACTTTCAGACCTATGAGCAACAATTATATTACATTAAAATCAACATTATTAGTGTTCTACATTAGTGAATATAATTTTTATTACTATTTACCATTTACTATTACCCCAGTTTGCCTCAAGTCTCTGACTTTACAAATTTACATAACTGATGGTTTCACTATTCTGCCAAATGCTTGCTCTTCAGACTTAGAGGATGGTAGTTTGATGCGTGAAAAACTGCAGACCTCCTTTTAAACTGGAGGACATTTAATATCTCAGATTTCCTTGATGGGTGACATCTTCCTTGTCAAAAGGCAAATTCTTCCTTGCAGTGTCAAGAATCATTGGACATTGCACCATTGTTATTGGTAGAAAGTGTTTCATGACCATGTTTCACTATCGAATAATAGAGTGATGCTCATCACAATATCTAATGTAAAATTCACGAGGGGGCATTTGATTTAATTACCAACTTCCCTAAATGTATTGCCCTAGGGACACTTTTAGTTTTTCTTCTTTTGTAGGCAATTTTACCTCATTAATCTCTTTGTGTGGTTGTTGTTTGGATTTCTTGCATCTCCAAGATTGTGACCTACTTCAGCACATTTTCTGAAAGTGATCTATTGTATGACAAATAAGGCATTTAGTTTTAATAGTTGGGCACTGTCTATATTGTGAGGTTCTTTGGTCCACACCTTTGTTAAGGAATTTCATGTCTGGAGCCTGCCCTGGTTTCCACTGGACTGCTTTTTCACATTTTGCTCTTATAGTTTTGTATTTTAAGAACTGAATAAACTCTGCTGATCTCCTGTGTTAAGGTTGATCTTCTCCTTGTAGGATTAATCTGTGTTGCTTCTGTATCATTTAACATTGGAATAGCTTTCCCTTAGAACCCAATTTTCTTTGGCCTGTGATAAATCTGACAGTTGTTTCTTATGTATTCTGACTTTGCATCACTATAGTCACATTTTGTCACTAATCCACAGAGATAATTACTTTCATCATTTATAAATTCTCTTGAAAGTTAAACAATTGTATTAAAGCTTTCTCTTTCAAGAATCCTATTTGCTTCAGATTGATCCCAGAGATAGTGGGGTTTGTCATATGAAGAGAGATTGAACAGTTTGAGCCTATACTCTCTGGAATTTAGAAGAATGAGGGGAGGTCAAATTGAGGTATTAAAGATGATAAAATAGCAGTGGAGCTGATGTTTCTTCTTGTGGGGCATTCCAGGACGATAGGTCATAGTCTTAGCATAAGGGGTAGCAAATTTAAAACAGAGTTGATGAGAAACTATTTCTCCCAAAGGACTGTGAATCTGTGGAATTCGCTACCCCACAGTGCATTGGATGCTGGGCTGTGAGTAAATTTAAGGAGGAGTTAGACAGATTTTTAATTGACATTGGGTTGAAGGTTTATGGAAAGAAGACAGGAAAATGGGGGTCAGGAGCATATCAGCTATAAATGAATGATGGAGCAGGCTTTGATGGGCCGAATGGCCTAATTCTGCTCCTGTATTTAATGAACTTATGAACTTATAAAGTAATTGCAAAAATTTTGATAATACTTCTTCAGAAATATCTGTTGTTTCTTTTACAATTGGCAAGCAACAAGAGCATCGTCATACACTCAACTATATATGGAAGTGTACTAACTTGTTCAGTTTTTCACTTAGTATTTATTTTGGAATTTATTATGTACCTTAAGAATTGTTTTCTCCAAGATGTCAAATTCTGTGTACTATTTGGATCCTTTTGCAGTTAAGACATTTTAGCAATATTATTTCTAATGTCATGTTTTTCCAACGTGATTATTAATTTTATTGAATTAAAATGCATATGGTCTGTAGTAAAAGTAGTGCAATTGCACTGTGCTGATGTACTGAGGGATTTTATGCATTTTGTAGCCAAAATGGAGGCCACCCACCTATTGCTTTGGTTTGACTTCATTGTCAAATATACTGGGATAGAGTGAAAAGTATTGTTTTGTGTATTATCTGGATAAATCATACCCAATATAAGTATCTCAAGATAATGGAACAGAATGCAGAATGAAGTGTTACAGCTATAGAGAAGATGCAGAGAAAAACCAACTGTAATATATGAGAGGTCCGTTCATAAGTCTGATAACAGCAGCATGGTGGCACAGTGATTAGCACTGCTGTCTTACAGAACCAAGGACTTGTGTTCAATTCCACTCTCAGGCAACTGTCTGTGTGGGGTTTGCACATTCTCCCTGTGTTTGCATGGGTTTCCTCTGGGTGCTCTGGTTTCCTCCCAGAGTCTAAAGATGTGCAGATTAGGTGGATTGGCCATGCTATAGAACCCAGGATTGTGCATGTTAAGTGTATTAGTTATGGGAAATACAGGTTTATGGGGATAGGGTGAGTTAGGGTGGAATGGTCTTCAGAGGATTAGTGTGGTCAAATGGCCTGGATCCATGCCTTAGGGTTTCTATGCACAGCTAAAATGTATGGAACCTGGCTTTTCCTCACTTGCATTAGATAAAACTTGCTGCTTATAGCCTGGAAACGATCCTTGCATCTTTACCAGCTTCATTAAATGAATCTTGCTATTTCCAACTTTTATGAATGATGTTCACTTTGACCATCATTTTACTAAATGCTGTCCAGTATTTGCATCGTCAAGAGATTAATCCGATATCGCTAACAGTTTTTTGCTGGATGATTCCTACTCCCTGATGTCTAACTAAATGCTTCCTGCCTTTAGTGTGGTTTTAATGAAGGATCTCCAATTTATCTGTGGCCTTACTAAAGCCTCCTAACCTTTGGTTCTGTTGGGCTACGGCTGCTAAAGTTTCTAATCTGCGCCTTTGTTGCTTTGTGACATTCCCAACTCAGTGAACTTGGGACAAATTATTCTGTGGCCCTCACTGAAGCTGTGCCTTGCGGCTCTCCCACATGGCTGCCACACTTGATCTGAGCTGGAAGCACTTTTCTTACTTGTCGCTTTTTCAGTCTGCAATATTGTGTTACTTTTTAAAAAGTTTTCCTTCGCTCATTCCAACTTTTGATTTTACTCATGAAGCCTCCAGCATCTGTTTGTGCTCCGGCTGAGCGATGACTCGGGACTGTTCTCACTGACCGCTGCAATGCAGGCTGTATCTATTTTGGATTAACTAATTTTCCTTCTCTGGGGAGTTCGTATCACTCCTGCTGCAATATAGCTCTTATCAATGCTGCAATGCCTTTGCTGTTGACTGTAGATTCTTTCTAGTTGAACTTGACACTCTTTTGTAGCAATTGCTAATCTTCAACTTTTCCTGTTACTAGATGAACAGGTGGCTTAACCTGAGTCCAAAAATCTCACATGCTACCGTGCATGTTGTATCTGGTGTTGAACCATATCCGCACCTTACCATGGAGCAGGTATGTTGCCACCAACCTTTTTCAGAGTAGAGGTTTGCAAGGAATGCTTGGCTGTGTGGTTAGAGGGAAACAATTTGCTAGTCTGACTGGAAGAGGTTCTTGTATTAAACAAGAAGCCGTGCCTTGCATGTTAGACACTAATTGCAAGTCACCTCAGTTTGATAGGCATTGTTACAGAGACTATGATTAAAGAAGCCACCTTCTCAATGGCAATTATGAACAGGCAATGAATGTTTGTCTTGTCAGAAATAGATAAAAACAAAAACCCATCTCTGGAGCTTGAAGAGTTACCAACCATTTAATAATGTTAGTACAGTTCACTTCACAATGGCTTGGGGAATAATAATACCATTCCATATATTGTGTTGATGATGGGAGAGAAAATTCTGAAGCAGAGTGGCTTTCCAATAGAATGAAGAAAATTATTTCTGAAGTACAGGGCAAGGTAAGTGTCCCTAATGCTGTAGATTGTCCCCAGGCATGTTGCACTCAACCATAAAGTGTAACATAAAGGGTTTGATGATAGAGCAGGGGCAGAGGGAACATAACAAGCCCTGACTTATAAAGACAATCATTTTAGACTTCACATAAAAAAACATAATTATATTTGAACTTGGCTGGATAAATACATAGCTTCCAACACATCAATGGACAACATGAAAACAGCTCACCTCAAATAGATTAGACATAAAACATTTACATGAAAATTCAAGGCAAAAACAGAATAGAGAATATGCAGACAGCAATCGTAAGAGAGGAAATAAAATGGACAGAGGGAACTACACTCTGTTGACTTAAGACAGGAAAGATACCAAAATATTTCTTCAAAGTTGGAGGAGGAAAACATTTACCAATGGAGAATTGGATTTAATTGTCTGAATGGATTTCAAAGGGAAGGCCCAACTTAATCAACCCCATTGGGTTTTTTTGAAGAAGTAAGAGAGATGGAAGTCAAGAACAATGTGTTAGCTGTGGTTCACATTCAGAAGACCTTCAATGAAAGTGCAACATAACAGACTCAAAGTTCATACGGTGTGGACATAGGAGGCAGAATGAACAGGTAAATGGCATGGACTCAGAAACTGTAATAACGATGTTGAAATTTGTGGATGATGTCAACTTGATAAATAAGGACATAATTGATCTCTGGGAAAATGAGATCTTAATTAAATAGAGGATCTTGGAATACTGCTACATAGATCACCAAATGTAGAAACTCAGGTTGATAAGGTCATAGCAGTGAAACAAAATTAGGGGGTTCATTTTTCAAGTGAAAAGTGAAAATGGAAGTAATGTTAAAATGTTCCTGCATCTTTGGTTAGAGTGCAGTTGGAGCTGGGTTTAACAGTACCCCCATACCATGCACATTTTCAGAGAGGTGAGGATTGAAAGGCAGGTTGTAGAATATGATTGGTGTCCAACTCATCACCTTGTCCCCCAAGGTGTTACCCAAGAAAGGACATTATAGTGATCACTCCACAACACAGTGTGGGAGTGTGGACAGCCGGGCTGGAGTGACCTCAATTTGATAAAAGGTAGAAAGGAAGGTGGAGGAATGCATTTCCAGAGGAGGAGGTAGAATCAGACACAATAGCAATGTTTAAGAGACATCTTAACAAACGTATGAACAAACAAGGAGTAAAAGATTACAGACTACATAGAGGCAAAAGGATTTTAGTTTAGAAAAGTGTCATATGTCAGCAGAGTCTTGGTGCGCTGAAAGGCCTGTTCCTGTGCTGAATTGTCCTTTGTTCTTTGTATCTCTTCAAAATCTCCTGCTTCTTAACTTGAATATATGTCCCTGATCACTGATCCCTCCGTCAAGGGGAAAGATTTCTTCTTGACTAAACTATATATTCTCCTCATGGTTTTATATATTTCAATCATGTCCCTTTCAGTCTCCATTGCTCTAACAAAAAATACACTGGTCCGCCCATACTCACTTCATAAGTAGTCCAGGCAACATCCTGTAAATCTCCTCTGCACAATCTCCACTGTTATCACATTGCTCCAACAATATGGATTGCCAAACTGCACATCACTCTAACAGTGGCCTAATCAGCACTTTATCCAACATAACCTTGTTGTTCTTAAACTATACACCACAGCTAATCAAGACAAATATACCATGTGCCTTCTGAACCACATTATCCACCTGCCCTGATACCTTTAGTGGCCAGTGAACATGCACACTAATGTCCCTCTGATCCTTGATACTTCTTAGGATTGCACCATTCATCTTGTAATCTCTCGCCTTGTCTCTTCTGCCTAAGTTCACCTCACATTTATCTGGATTGACAGAAGTTTGAATGTTGAAATAGGATGGCATTAGCTATTGAACATTGGGGATTTGGCGATCTTGCTCATTAAGCTTTCAGCATCCAATAGGCAGATGTTTATCCCAAGAGATCAAATGGATGGGGCATACTGCAGTATAGTGATCTGAGATCTTCTCCTGTAGCGTGGTATTCTGATAGAAAGTGTGCTATTGCCAATTCAGACCACAAGTACCATTGAGAGAATTGGAACCCAAGTCAAGCACAGAACTATGAACATTTCACAAGACATGAAATTGAAAGAAGCTCAAATGAATGAGAATATATATTGTAATCCTGCAACTGCATGAAATGCTGATATCAGCAGAATTTGCTTCCCCTGTTTGGCATCTCAAGTTCATAAATGTGATTAACTAGAAACCTTTAGACATATGATCTGATTTAGGAGCAAGCACCAGCGGCAATTACATCGCAGGACTGAAAAAGACGCAGACAAAACAGGATTAACTTGGTTATACATGACAATATTTGCCTATAATGCAGTCGTTAATGAGTGCTGTCCTTGGTCCTGAAACGTTAAAAGTAGAGTGATTCCTTAATGAACTCTCAGAATAAAATGAAGACGGCAAAGTTCATTCAGGAAAGTTGTTTTTCAAATTACAGCCTGTCTCTGTGCATTTATCTGTTAGCGGAACTAGACAGCTAGCAAACATATTGGACCCAAATAGCCCACTCACAAAGCAAGAATAATTTGCACAAACATTCTGTTTTTCATCTTTCATGGATGTGGGTGGTACTGGCAAAGCCAGTGTTTGTTGCCCATCCCCAATTGTACTTGATAAATGGTAGTGCGCCACCTTTTGAATGGTTACGTTCATTGTAGTGTAGGTACATCGATAATTACAAAGCATTCACTGGGTAGAAATAGGCTATTTGATATTCTCACAAGCCCCTTTCCAACAACTTTCTCTAAACTTATCAATATATCTTCCATAACTTTATCCCTCATGTGTTTATCTGGCTCCATCTTATGAATATTTATGCTATTTACTTCAACGACTCCTTTTGGTAGTGAGTTTCACTTTCTAACAATTCTCTTAGTAAAGTAGCTTCAAGTCCTTATTTAATTTGTTAATGAATTTCATATATTTATGGCCTTTAGTTCTGGCTTCTTTCTCCAGTGGAAATGTTTTCACCATGCCCTCTTTATCTAACCCATGCTTAGTCTTGAAGGCATCAACCAGGACGCCACTCAGCCTTCTCTCATTTAGAGAAAACAATCCCGACTTGTTCAATTGTTCCTGATAGGTGTAAATGTTCAGGTCTGGCATTATGTGAGTAAATAATTTTTAACCACCCTCTCCCGTGTTTCTATGGATTTCTTATTAATTATGTGGTAATCAAAAATGTTCACAGTACTCCAAATGTGATCTGACCAAGTTCTATATTTGTTGATGATAACATCCCTGTTTCAAAAAAACACAATTAAAAATGAACTCCAGCAATTTATGTACTTTTAAAAACTGCCTTATTAAACCTGAGTTACTATCTTTAGTGATTTAGTATCTGTCCACCTCCCCCACACTCTCCTGTGCTTTTCTAGTCATTTAAGCACGATTTTCCAAGGTGTGCGTGACCTCCTTATTCTTCCTCCTACAAAGAATGCAATTTGTCTATACTGAAAATCTTTTGCCAATTGGACACCCTTACTCCACGTTAATAAAGAGCTTCCTTCTTTTTGTTGGCCCGCTTGCATATTAATTATACACTTCAATTTGTTTTTTTTTAAATTCACTTATAAGATGTGGGAGTTGCTGGCTCAGCCAGCAATTCTTGCCTGTCCCTTGTTGCCCGTGAGAAGGTAGTAGTGAACTGCCTTCTTGAACCGCTGCAGTCTATTTACTACAGGTAGACCCACAATGGACCTCTCAAATTTGTCCCCCTTTTCTGCAGGTGTAACATTGTATTCTTCGCTCTGTTCTATTACTCTAATGTAATTTATATGGCATGATCTGCCTGTACTGCACACAAAACAAAATGCTTCACTGTACCTCGATATATGTGACAATAAGAAATCAAATCAAAAATGCTATTAGGAAGAGAATTGCAGGATTTTGACGCAGCAACAATGAAGGAAAGATGATCTATTTCTAAGTCAAAATAGAGAGTGAATTAGAGGGGATTTGCAATGATATTGTTCCCATGTATTCTGTTTCTCTTGTCTGTCTAGTTGTGGGTTTGGAAGGTGCTGTCTAAGAACCTTTGGCGAATTTCTGCAGTGCATCTTGTAGACGGTGCACACTGCTGTTACTGAGCATCAGTAGTGAAAGGAGTAAATGTTTGTGGATATGGTTTCAATTAAGAGGGCTGTTTTATCCTGGATGGTGTCAAGCTTCTTGAGTGGCATTTGCAAATGATGAAACTGTACTTTTGATTTTATAATTCGAAACATTTGCTTCGCAACTTCAATGTGGTAACATGCCCCAAGGCACCTCATGGGAGGGTTACTTCACACACACACAAAAAACAAGTTGAAAGGAAGAGACATTAGAGACTTGGCTAAAGTTATTGAGACTTTATCTGATGAAATTATTGTTGTGTGCTTTAAGTATTTCATAAAATCTGAAGGCAACTACAGAGAATATCACTAGCAATGTCATGAACAGAAACTGTGACCTCCAATTCCCTTCAGAATGCTCCACAAATTCAGGATTTTTAATATTTGCACATTTTACACCAGTAACATATATGAAGGAATGATACACGTTCGTTAGAAATTTATGAAGACATTTTTGGTGTCAGGCTAAAGTTTAATAGTTTGAACCTCTGCTCTTTGATTCTGATCTCACAGTTTAAATTAAAGTGATGTTCAAGATGAAACTGTACCTTACCAGTTACTAAATATACTTCCATTAGAAAGAATGGAAAGGCCGCATAATTTCTGGATGAAAGGTCTGAATAAAGTAGAGAAGTTCAAGGATTGATGAGGACATTTGCAATAAGTAGAAACACAGGTTAGCAAAGACATTCAAAAACACACAAACACCAAATTTAATTTTGAATGGATATAATTGAAAGCAGAGAAGGAATGATAAACTATGAACCTTAAGTGGGCCACACTAGGTATTCTGCATGTAATGTTGACGTCCATATAGCAAAACAGAATAAAGAGACATTGAGAAAGTCTAAGTCAGATTCAGAAGGATGATGTAGACATAAGAGTAGGTTAAAGTCCTCTACTGTCTGTGGGAACATTGCAAATACCCAAGTTGAACTGATGGATTTCCCAGAAAAAGGGTGAAGCACTTATTTTAGGAATAGGGAAAACGGGGGGCTGACCTAATGGAGATTTTTAAAGTTTTAAAGATGTTGACTACTGTAGATATGGAGAAGATATTCCTATTGGTCATAGTGCAAGACTTGAAGTGCTGAATTGAACTTTAATTATGAGACTTAAGTCAAATAGAAATATCAACTAAGTGAGAGAGTGCCAATCTCAAGGCCCTTCAGCCCTGACTACCTACAAAGCCACCTGGGACATGAGTACTTTTTCACAAATTTTAATTTATCTTAAATTTATGACAATAGGTACAAGAGACTGATAGTTATCATAACAGGAAGAGGAGCACAAACATTCTCTCATTAGAGAGAGATGACTGGTGGTGAGTGCAGTCTAATGATCACCATGTCTCAGGCAAGACCAGGGTTGAGAATCCAGGGCCGACGCAGTGATCTTACCTGGTGAGTGAATTAAACCGGTGCTGTTGGTGGGATTCTGCATTGTAAATCAGCCAAATGAGATAACCAACTCCCACAAAAAGTAACGTGTAGTGGATCGATAAGTCCACGTGGTGACATCAGTTCACATATTCCAGCTGACTGGGAGTTTACTCCTTGTTCTGTTCTGTTGACTAATGTTCCTCTCTCTTCACTCCTTACTGCACTTCCAACTACAAAACCTTATTGCTTATTAACCCTGGTTAGCTGCAACCTCCATGCATGGTCTGCAACATCTCAGAGTTCTGTTTGGATTTCCAGCACATAAATATTTGCATGTTCAATCTCAGTTGGCTGGTTTACAATGCAGAGTGGTACTCCTTACTTGTGCATTGTCAAATTCCTTTGTCTGTCTCTTTCCTTTTCCCTGATCATTTTCTTAATTCACTTGTGGGATGTGGGCATCGCTGGTTTTTGTTGCCCATCCCAAGTTGCCCTTAAGGAGCAGTGATGAGCTGGCTTCTTGAACCGCTGCAGTCCACCTGATGTACGTTGACCCACAGTGCCATTTGGGGGGTGGGGGTTGGGGGTAGAGTGCCAGGATTTTGACCCAGCAGCACTGAAGGAACGGTGATATATTTCCAAGTCAGAATAGTGAGTGGCTTGGAGGGAAACTTAGGGGGATGGCGTATCTGATGCCCTTGTCCTTCTAGATGGAAGTGGTCATGGGTTTGGAAGGTGCTGTCTGAAGATATTTGGTGAATTTCTGCAGTGCATCTTGTAGATAGAACACACTGCTGCTACTGACCATCGATGCTAGAAGGAGTGGATGCAGTGCCAATCAAGTAGGCTGCTTTGTCCTGGATGGTGTCAAGCTTCTTGAGTGTTACTGGAGATGCCCCCATCCAGGCAAGTTTTCCTTTATTCATTCACAGGACGAGGATGTCACTGGCCAGGCAGCATTTATTGCCCATCCCTAATTGCTCAGAAGGCAGTTAAGAATCAACCACATTGCTGTGGGTCTGGAGTCACATGTAGGCTAGACCAGGTAAGGATGGCAGTTTCCTTCCCGGAAGGATATTAGTGAACCAGATGGGTTTTTCCCCTGACAATCAACAATGGATTAATGGTCATCATTAGATTGTTAATTCCAGATATTTATTGAATGCAAATTCCACCATCTGTCATGGCTGGATTCGAACCCAGCTCCCCAGAACATTGTCTGGGTTTCTGGATTAACAGTCCAGTGACAATAACACTAGACCATTGCACTAATGGGGAGTATTCCTTCACACTCCTGATTTGTGCCTTGTAGACAGTGAACAGGCTTTGGGGAGCTAGGAGGTGAGTTATTTGCTGCAGTATTCCTAGCTCCTGACTTAGTCTTGTAGCCATTGCGTTTATGTGCTGAGTCCAGTTGAGTTTCTGGTCAATGACAACCCCCAGGATATTGATAGTGGGGGAATTCAGTGACGGTAACACCATTGAATGTCAAGGGGTGGTTGTTACGTTGTCTCTTATTGTTGATGGTCATAGCCTGGCATTTGTGTGATATGCATGTTACTTGCCACTTGTCAGCCCAAGCCTGGATATTGTCCAGATCATGTTACTTTTGGACACAGACTGCTTCAGTATCTCACTTTATGATGGACGGCAGGTCATTGATGAAGAAGCTGAAGATGCTTGGGCCTGGGATACTACCCTGAGGAACTCCTGCAGAGCTGTCCTGGAGCTGAGATAACTGACCTCCAACAATCACAACCATCTTCCTATGTGCCAGATATGATTCCAACCAGCAGAAACTATGCTCTCTCATTCCCATTGATTTCAGTTTTGCTAGGGCTCCTTGATGCCACACTTTGTCAAATGCAGTCTTGATGTCAAGGGTTATCACTCTCACCTCACCTCTGGAATTCAGCTCTTTTATCCATGTTTGAACCACGGCTGTAATGAGGTCAGGAGCTGAGTGGCCCTGGCGGAACCCAAACTGGGCGTCACTGAGCCGGTTATTGCTGAGCAGGTGCTGCTTGATAGCACTGTCAATGACACCCTCTATCACTTTACTGATAATTGACAGGTGACTGATGGGGCAGTAATTGGTTGGATTTGTCCTGCTTTTCATGTCCAGAACATACTTGGGCAATTTTCTACATTGTCGGGTAGCTACCAGTGTTGTAACTGTACTGGAACAGCTTAATTAGGGGAGCGGCAAGTTCTGGAGCATAAGTCTTCATTACTATTGCCAGAATGTTGTCAGGGCCCGTAGCCTTTGCAATATCCAGTGTCTCCAGACTTTTCTTGATATCACGTGGAGTGAATCGAATTGGCTGAAGACTGGTATCTGTAATTCTGGGGACCACTGGACGAGGCTGAGAGGGATCATTCACTCGGCACTTCTGGCTGAAGATTGCTGTGAATGCTTCAGCCTTATCTTTTGCACTGAAGTGCTGGGCTCTTCCATCATATTTGTGGAGTCTCGTCCTCTGGTGAGTTGTTTATTTGTTCACAAAATAAATTTGATCTGGATGTGAATGTAGGAGGCATGATTAGTAAGTTTGTGGATGATACAAAATTTGAGGTACCATTGACAATGAGGAAAGTTATCAAAAATAATAGAGGAATATTGATCAGATGGGGAAGTGGGCTGAGAATTGGCAAATGTAATTCAATACCGATAATTGTGAGGTGTTGCACTTTGGAAAGTCAAACCAAGCTAGGACTTATAGAGTAAATGGCAAGGTCCTGAGGAGTGTTGTGGAACAGAGGGACCTAGGAATAAAAGTACATAGTTCATTGAAAACTGTGCAACAGGTAGACAGGGTGGTGAAGAAGGCATTTAGCATGCTGGACTTCGTCGTTCGAGGCATTGAGTATAGGAGTTGGGACGTTATGTTAGAGTTGTATAAGTCATTGGTGAGGCCACACTTGGTGTATTGTGTACAGTTTTGGTGACCCTGTTAAACTGGAAAGTGTGCAAAGAATATTTATGGGGATGTTGCCAGGACTAGTAGGCCTGAGTTATAGGGAGAGGTTGACCAGGATAGGACTTTATTCCTTGAAATGTTGGAGAGTGAGGATGGCCTTACTGAGGTGTATAAAGTCATAAGGGACAAAGGTGGGATGAATGCATACAGTATTTTTCTCAGGGATGGGGAATTGCAAACTTGAGGGCATGATTTTAAGGTGAGAGGGAATAGATTTAAGAAGGACACAGAGAGTGGTGCGCATATGGAATGGCTCCCAGAGAAAGTGTTTGAGGCAGGTACAATAGCAACATTTAAAAAACATTTGGATAGGTACATGGATGGGAAGGGTTTAGAGAGATATGGACCAAATGTGAGCAATTGGAACTAGCTGAGTTGGCACCATGGTCAGCATGGATCTGTTTGTGCTGAAGGGCCTGGTTCAATGCTGTAATACTCTAAGACTCTCTATGACTCCATGACCATTCATGACTGCAGGACAGCAGATCTTAGATTTGAGCTGATGGTTGTGGGATTTCTTAGCTCTGTCTATCACTTGCTCCTTTTTCTGTTTTCCAAGCAGTAGTCCTGTTGGGTGGCTTCACCAGGTTGATACCTCATCATCAGGTATGCATGGTGCTGCTTCTGGCATGTCCTCCTGCACTCTCCATCGAACCATGGCTTGATGGTAATGGTTGAGTGGCGGATACGTCAGGCCATGAGGCAACAGGTTGTGCGGGCATACTGTTCTGCTGCTGTTGATGGTCCACAGTGCCTCATGGATGCCTAGTGTTGAGTTGCGAGATCTGTATGAAGTCTGTCCCATTCAGCACAGTGCCACACAACATGATGGAAGTTATAACATAAGAACATAAGAACTAGGAGCAGGAGTAGGCTGTCCGGCCCTTCGAGCCTGCTCCGCCATTCAATAAGATCATGGCTGATCTTTTTGTGGACTCAGATCCACTTACCCGCACTCTCACCAGATCCCTTAATTCCTTTATTGCTCAAAAAAAATCTACCTTAGCTTTAAAAAAGTTTACTGAAGTAGCGTCAACTACTTCACTTGGCAAGGAATTCCATAGATTAACAACCCTCTGGGTGAAGAAGTTCCTCCTCAATTCAGTCCTGAATCTGCTCCCTCTAATCTTGAGGCTATGCCCTCTTGTCCTAGCTTCACCTGCCAGTGGGAACATCCTCTCTACTTTTATCTTATCTATTCCCTTCATAATTTTATATGTTTCTATAAGATCCCCCCTCAATCTTCTGAATTCCAATGAATATAATCCCAATCTACTCAGTCTCTCCTCATAAGCCAACCCCCTCAACTCCGGAATCAACCTAGTGATTATTCTCAATGTGAAGGTGGGACTTCATCTCCACAAGGACTGTGCGATGGTCACTCTTACTGATACTGTCATGGACAGATGCATCTGCAGCTGGCGGATAGTAAGGATGAGGTCAAGTATGTTTCTCCCTCTTGTTGGTTCCCTCACCACCAGCCACAGACCCAGTCTAGCAGCTATGTCCTGTAGGACCTGACCAGCTCGATCAGTAGTACTGCTGCTCTTGGTGGTGGACATTGAAATCCCTCACCCAGAGTACATTCTGTGCCCTTGCCACCCTCAATGCTTTCTCCAAGCGTTGTTCAACATTGAGGAGTACCGATTCATCAGCTGAGGGAGGACGGTATGTGGTAATCAGCAGGAGGTTTCCTTGCCTATGTTTAGCCTGAAGCCATGAGACTTCATGGGGTCAGGAGTCAATGTTGAGGACTCCCAGAGCAACTCCCTCCCGACTGTGCCGCCCACTCTGCTGGGTCTGTCCTACCAGTGGGACAGGATATATCCAGGGGTGGTGTTGTTGGTGTCTGGGACACTGTCTGCAATTTATGATTCCATGAGTATGACTATGTCAAATGTTCCTTAACTAGTCTATGAGACAGCTCTCCCAATTTTGGCACTAACTTCCAGATGTTAGTAAGGAGGACCTTGCAGAGTCGACAGGGCTGTTTCTGCCGTTGCCTTTTCCAGTGCTTAGGTCAATCCCAGCTGATTTGTCTAGTTTCATCTCTTTGAAGACTTTGTAGCGTTTTGTACAACTGAGTAGCTCGCTGGGCCATTTCAGAGGGCAACGGAGAGCCAACCATGTTGCTGTGGGTCTGGAGTCACATGTAGGACAGACCAGGTAAGGATGGCAGATTTCCTCCCCTGAAGGACGTTAGTAAACCAGATAGGTTTTTCTGACAATTGCCAATGATTTCATGGTCATTAGTGGATTCTTATTTCCAGATTATTTTCCCTTTCCCTCTCTCTCTCTCTTTCCATTCATCAATGATGCTATTACTTTTCCAGTGAGCTTCTATTTGACTGCTCTAGCTACCCTCCCTCACCACCGCCACCAGCTGTTGGAGGTCCCACAGGACTGCTCGGCTCCCATGCTTTGTTTTATGTCCAGAAGAGCTTTCACACACAACTGAATGACTTTTCCCATCACCAAATCACCCATGATGCATTTCATCTATGATCCACAACCATTAAATTACACATGCAAAACCCATCGTGGGCAAGCTCAGTTCCTATGCCCAGTGGCCCCCATCATTATCACTACCTGATATTGCAGGTCCCATAACAATCACTATCTGGAAATCTTATGGAAATAATATGTGTGTTGCTTAGAGGGTATGTATGGGGATGTCCTAATGATTAATACCATACCACACAGATAATTGATACATCTAAGTCTTTTTGTAGAGTTCCAGAGACTACCAAGATAGTTTTGTTAAAAAAGCAATCTGTTAATGTGTGACAGGGGTGACTGTTTCTGCCTGGAGCGTGTTTTTAAAAAAAGCTACTTTGAAAAACAATACAACTTTATTTTGTTCTCCACGGAGATAAGGATCACATTACCACGAATCAAACCTTATCTCAGTACTCAATCTGTACACTCCAGATTGTCTTATTTAGAAAAAACTATATAAAACTGATTACACAACTTAAGTCCAACGGAATGTGCATGTACAGGCCTGGTAAACAGATTTATTAAAAATACTAATTGTTTCACTATAAGTTACAAAGATAAACAGCTGTTGCTTAAAACTCAAAGCTGGTTTTACTTGAAGTATTTTCATAGAATCAGAGAATCCCTACAGTGTGAAAACAGGCCATTCGGCCCATTGAGTCAACACTGACCCTCTGAAGAGTATTCCAACCACAGTTACCATCCTCCCTACCCTTTCACGGGCATTTGTCCTGCAATCAAGTCATAAAAGAGTGTCTCTTCATCCATTGGGTTAATGTTGACGCAGGGTCATATGTTCAATCTGACACAAAAGCAGGAATGTAGCTACTAACAAAGGCCTGCATGATCCTAGTGTCTTACATTGACCATCATTGAACAGAATGTAACATATAACAGAGCATACATTGCTTGTTCGATCCAGGCACATGGTGAAAACTAAACGCAATCTGACAGTTCATGCCAGAAATGGAGGACATAAATGTAAAGTCTTCATCAATGAATCCAGGAAGGCATTCAGGAGAAATGTTTTTCCTCAGAATTGGTTGGGATGTAGTGAAATAACTCCACAGAGGCCGGCATCATGTCACCAATTCACCCTTTATTTGGTGACATGAATAATCCTAGACTTTAGAACTGCCTTTTCAAAGTCATCTCTCAGAGTGCCAGAATCTCTGACACTCCTCTTTTTATCTGTCAGCCAAGGCTCCCTGATTAGATCACATTAATGAGGTTGTGCCCCAATGTGGTTGACTTAACTGCCCTCTGGGTAATTAGGGATGGGCAATAAATGCTGGCCTAGCCAGCGATGCCCTCGCCCAGTGAATGAACAAAGAAAAAATCATCATGGAACTCATATTCTATGATATCCAGCTGGCTAACTTCATTATAATCACTACATGTGGATCTTGCTACTTTAAGTAGTCGAAGAAAATGCCATAGGAGCATTTCAGGGCAAGTTAGATAAGTAATCCATAATATTTAAGGTCAGAACTAGGCTTTTCAGCTCATTGAGTCTGCCCTACCGTTGAATGAGATCATGTCTGATCTGATAATCCTCAACTCCATTTTTCTGCCATTTCCCCGTAATCCTTGATTCTATTACTGATTAAAAATATGTCTATCTCAACCCTGAATACACTTAATGACCCACCAACCACAGTCCACTGCAGTAGATAATTCCAGAGACCATTGAGGGAAGAAATTTCTCCTTATCTATGTCCTAATAGGGTGACTGGTTATTCTGAGAATATGCTCTCTGGTCCTAGGCTCTTCTGCAAGGAGAAACAACCTATCAGTCTCTAACCTGCCAAGCTCCGTAAGAATCTTATATATTTCAATAAGGTTGTCTTTCATTCTTCTAAACTCTAATGAGTACAAGCCTAACATATTCAACCTCTCCCGACAAAATCTCTCCATATTCAGGATCAACTAAATGAACCTTCTTTGGACTACCACCAATGCTCTACTTTAGGGGAACAAAAACTGTTAACAGTTTTCGAAGTGCGCTGTCACGAGTAATTTGTATACATTTAACAAGACTTCCTTCTTTATCTACTCCTTTCCCTTTAAACTAAAGGCCAACATTTGCCTTCTCTATTACTTGCTAAACTTGCTCAGAGATAGTGGGAATTGCCGATGATGGAGAATCTGAGATAACAAGGTGTAGAGCTGGATGAACACAGCAGGCCAAGCAGCATCAGAGGAGCAGGAAAGCTGACTTTTTGGGTCTGGACCCTTCTTCAGAAATA
>JAHRHZ010000249.1:9567208-9654417 GCA_024137785.1 Ginglymostoma cirratum
GTTATCTCAGATTCTCCAGCATCTACAGTTCCTACTATCTCTGAAACAATATTCCATTGCAGACTCTTTGCGTCAACCTCAAAACTGGTCAAACAGGTGGAGGGAGTGAACACAGTTTGATGAATCATGAGAGAGATAAATGCCGTGTCAAGTGCTAACAAGGAGTGCAAGTGTTCAATTCCACCCTCCGGCAACCGTCTGTGTGGAATTTGCACATTCTCCCTGTGTCTGCGTGGGTTTCCTCCGGGTGCTCCAGTTTCCTCCCACAGTCCAAAGATGTGCGGGCTAGGTGGATTGGCCATGCTAAATTGTTCCATAGTGTCCAGGGATGTGTAGGTTAGGAATGGGTCTGGCTGGGATGGTCTGTGGGTCAGTGTGGACTTGTTGGGCCAAAGGGCCTGTTTCAACACTGTAGGGTTTCTATGATCCATGATCTATGGTTGGAAATACTTTGGCAGTGCTGGAAACAAAACAGGGCCTAGGGGTGTGTGGAATGGTAACAAACACCCAGAGGAGGTAACCCGTCCTCTGAAGAAGGGCCACTGGACCTTAAACATTACCTCTGTTTTATCCTTCAAGGATGCTGCCAGACCTGCTGAGCTTTTCCAGCAACTTTGTTTTTGTTCCTGATTTCCAGCACCCGCTGTTCTTTCAGTTTTTACCCAGAAGAGGTTGTTCATGATCTGAAATCGTTAAACTCAATGCTGAGTCCTGAAGGCTATAAGGTGACCAGGCGGAAAATTTTGTTCCTTCAGCTTGTGTTGAACTTTGCTGGAGCGCTGCAGCAGGCCAGAGACAGAAATATTGGCCTGAATTAAATTGGAATTTTTCAACTTCTCTGCCGTTACCTGGTTCCCCATTATTATTTCATCAGCCTCATTCTGTAAGGGGCCTGTGTTCACTTTGGGCTCTCTCTTCCTTTTTATTGTATGTATCCCACTGCACAGAGTGCATTCACTGTCACCTTCAATCAGGCTGGAAATCAAAATGACACAATGGAGAAGAAAAACACTTTGAGCCACCAGTATTTGACCTTCGTTCACTGTCACTGGGTCAAAATCCTGAAACTTATTCCCTATTGGCATGGTGCCAGCCCCCGCCCTTACACATGCCCTGCAGACAAGCCCCAGGATTGCAGTGGCTCAAGCAGATGACCTAAGAGCAGTTAGGGATAGGCAATAAATACTGACCTTTTCAGCAAAGGTCACATCCCATGCCTGCAGTTGAGTAGCCGCTCCAACTTTCTGAACTTGGCCATTGTTGTGACCAAGTAAATCACAACATTGAACATAGAACATAGAACAATACAGCACAGTACAAGCCCTTCGGCCCACGATGTCATGCCAACCTATTATCCTACTAAGATCAATCTACCCTGAATACCCTACATTTTACTATCCTCCATGTGCCTATCCATTGACTTCCGTTTCCAAAAGTCCCTGCCCTGTTTCACAGACCAGTTGGAAGAAAAAAAATTCCTAGGAATGCTGCACATGACCAGATACTAAGAACAATTACAGTTTGAGGGAATGGCCAACCCATCTCTTATATTTCTTTCTTGGTCAGATAATTTAGTTTCACTCTCTTACCGTCATGCATAGTCATCTGGCACATCATATTTTAGACCCTGCAGCCGGGAAACATTTCAATTTTTTGGTGTTAGCAATATCTATTCAAATAATATAGAATATTTCTGAAGGAGGGAAAATTAACAAAACAACAAGGCTCAGAATTTGAACTTAAACATCAGAAGAGTCATGTTCCATCCTGTTGTGCACAAACATGTTGTTCTGATGTTGAGTAATAACTTGCACCACACAATTGATCCCATGTAGAACAAGTGCAATTGGAGAATGCTCTTGTTTCAGCGATAGGCATATGGCTAATATTGCAGGTGAAGGCTTTGATGGAGGAGGTATATGGTCAAAGAAACTTGGCATATTGCACTTATGATCACTGAAGCCCAAAATTGCCCTAATTCTCAAGCCACTTTTTTTTATTCATTTGTAGAATGTGGTCAATATTGCCCATCCCAAGTTCCTTCTGAGAAGCTGGCAATAAGCTGCCTTCCAGAACTGCTGTAGTCCACCCACAGTGCTGTTAAGGAGCGACAACCAGGACTTTTGAACCAGTGACTCTGAAAGAAGGGCACTATCGTTCGAAGTCATAAAAACAAAGAACTGTAAATGCCAGAAATTCTGCATTACGACTTGAAGATGATACACTCTGCTGCTAATGAGCATTGGTGGTCGAGGGAGTGAATGTTGAAGATCAGGGATAGGATGTCCATTCGGCAGGCTGCTTTGTCCTGGTGTCACGTTTCTCGAGAATTGTTGGAGCTGCATCCATCTAAACAAATGGAATGTATTCTGTCACACTCCCAACTTGCATCTTTTAGATACTGGAGACTCCTAGGGGAAACAGGAGTTGAGTTAATCGTCACATAATTTCTAGCCTCTACCCTTCCCTTGTAGCCATACTATTGGTAAGGTTGTTCCAGTTCAGCTTCTGGTCAATGATAATCCCACAACATTAATAATAGAGGATTCAGTGATGGTAATTCATTACACATCAAGGGGCAATGGTTAGCCTGGATTATGCATTTCCTTTGGCTCAAAAGCTGAAGAAACCCAATGCGAAATGTGTTTTGAAACATTCAAGGAACCAAAACTCACATTAATGTGTTGAAAAATGAGTAAATTATTTATTGCACCATTAACGTAAGATGTTCTGATCCCCGGGAAGGGGTAACTCAATCCCCATGTGTAAACAATTTATGGAAGTTGGTAACCATTGAACTAAAATATGTGAATATGTGTCTAGGCAATGAATAAGGAGGTATATATATCATAAATCTGAATCTATAGTCAGCCATCAGACAGGTACACAGCTACTTAGATAGAAGGACAAACAGGCAGGCAGACAGATAGATAAATAGATAGATATAAAGTGACAGACAGCTATATCAGATAGACAGAAAAGTTACACCAGTAGATGAAAAGACAGCTAAATCAGTTCAGACAGATAGAGACAACTGAATTGGGAATTTGATAGATAGACATAAAGATGGAAGCACTAACTGATAATATAGAGATCATTGTACTGGAGATTTTAATGTGAGGCTTGTGCCGATGCACTTCAATAAGGTTTTGCTTTAGCCCTTCACTGGCGGATTGATTGCACTCAATCTCAATGCATTGCTTACATTCTCATTGCTAGAATGAGTCATGTTTAAAAGAGAACTTCATTTAGTATCTTGCTGATACATTTGAATAATTCTGCTGCATTGTTTTTTCGCTAAGGTTACATCTTTCATGGGGTAATAAAACATCCTGCGCTGACTATATCCTGTCCACATGGAAAAAAGTAGCATTCCAAAGCCGAGTGTGTTACAGGAGGAGATGTCACCCATCTGGAGGAATGCTTTGGATCCTCCTGTTACCCAGTGAAAACCAGGGGGTAACTGACTGGATAAACAAAACCTGGAGTCAGAGAGGTGGGTTATTCAGTTTCAGTCTCTGTTGGGTAACTTCTTCAGGTTAGGCATCCTTAGAAGAGGCTTCGCAGTGGGTTTAAAATTGTATCTGAGATAATAGGAACTGCAGATGCTGGAGAATCCGAGATAACAAGGTGTAAGAGCTGGATGAACACAGCAGGCCAAGCAGCATCATAGGAGCAGGAAAGCTTGACGTTTCGGGCCTAGACCCTTCACCGAAACGTCAAGCTTTCCTGCTCCTCTGATGCTGCTTGGCCTGCTGTGTTCATCCAGATCTACAGCTTGTTATCTGGGATTCTCCAGCATCTGCAGTTCCTATTATCTCAGTCTCTGTTGGCTCTTTTCAGGTGGGCTTGGGGAGGGGTAGGTGTATTTTGAACCACGTTGTACATGTAGGGGGAGGTGATGGCTTAGTGGTATTTTCGCTGAACTGTTAATCCAGAGACGCACATAATGTTCTGGAGACATGAGTTAGAATCCTGCCATGGCAGATGGTGGAATTTGGAAACAGTAAATATCTGGAATTAAAAATCTAATGATGACTGTGAATCCATTGTCGATTGTTGGAAAAACCCATCTGGTTCACTCATGCCCTTTAGGGAAGGAAACTGCCATCCTTACCTGGTCTGGCCTACATGTGACTCCAGGCCCATAGCAATGTGGTTGACTCTTAACTGCCCTCTGGGCAATTAGGGATGGGCAATAAATGCGGCCAGCGACGCCCTCATCCGATTAATGAATAAAGAAAACCCTAATGTTGTTGGAGGAGGGGTGACACCAGCAGCGGCTCTCTCCGCGCAGCAGGTTAATGAGGTGGCAGGTGTAGTCAGTGGATCCTTCTGTATTGTCCACCATTGCCAGAGCTATGGCTGCAGGGATCCTTATTGAGAGCACTCCCTCGCCTCCCAAACTGGAAGCTTTGGCAAGGACTCGTTAGCAAAAATGTAAAAGTCATCTATGTTCATCTCTGTCTTGAAGTGTTCTTCCTCTAGATTGACAGTGCTATCACTCTCAGGTTGACCAGCTCCAGGTGAAATAAAATATTAAGGGTCACTTTGGCATTAAGGGTGAGGTTAGTGGCTGGCAGAGCACTGACAACCAGGACAAACAGCATGTCCTGTACCGGTTCTAAAGCTGCTGCATGCCATCATGGATCCCACACAGACACCAGGCCAGCTCAGATTATAATTGACCCTTAAAAGCATGTGTGGAAGCCAGGATGAACGTGTCCTGGGATGGTCGTATGGACCATAAGATGCAGGAGCAGAAGTAGGCCATTCAACCCACTGAGCCTACCCTGCCATCCCATGAGAACATGGCTTAACTGATAATCCTCAGCTCCCCTTTCTTTCTCTTTCCCCCTAATCCTTGATTCCCTGACTGATTGGAAATCATTATAGAATCCCTACAGTGTGGAAACAGGTAATCTGGCCCAACAAGTCCATACCAACCCTCTGAAAAGTAGCACCTGACCCAGGCCCATTCCCCTACCCTTCCCATGTCTAACCCACCTAATCTAAACATCCCTGGGCACTAGGGACAATTTAGCATGGCCAATCCAGCTACCCTGCACATCTTTGGACTGTGGGAAGAAACCCAAACAGACACAGGGAGAATGTGCAAACTCCGCACAGACAGTCGCCTGAGGCTAGAATTGAACCCAGGTCCCTGGCTCTCTGAGGCTGCAGTGCTAATCACTGAGCCACCGTGCTGCTCCATCCCTGCTCTAGCAGGATCTCAGCCCTGAACATACTTATCGATCCAGCCTCGCCAGCCCTCTGCATTAAAGAATTCCCCAGATTCACTCTCCTCAGAGGGAAGAAAGACCTCCTCATCTCTGCCTTAAATGTCTCAAAAGTTAGGAAATGTTGTAATGCCTTGTTTTTGGCCTGAGCTTGTGCCAAATATCTGAAGCACTGAAACCAAATTGCGTATTTAGAATTTTAATTTTAAATCTCAGTTAAGCTTTTATTTATTTTTGCAGTATAGGATTTGTCAGGAATTGGCGTAGAATTTTCAGTATCTAATAATATTGCCTGATTGCATGTCATTGATCTTGAATCATTGCTACTCATAATACAATCTGACTGATTCACTGCTACTGGCTTGAGTAATATCCAGTTGTTTGCAGTCTATTCACTTCATTTCCAATCTGAGAGTGGAGTGGAGTCTGGATATGACTCCTACTCTCTGATTCAGTCCTTAACTGGATGCTGCATCAGTCTAATGGCAGTTTGCAAAGCTCTCAGTGAATCAATGTAGTTCATCAACTACCAAATGCCCACAGCCTTCATTCGGCTTCCTGGGGCTACTGCTTATTACTGAATTGCTGAATGATCTTGTACACTCTTTCAAATACTTTGGGGAGGTGATGGTCTAGAGGTATTATTGCTGGACTGTTAATCCAGAGATCCAGGTAATGTTGTGGGGACTGGGGTTTGAATCCCACAATGGTGGAATTTGAAATCAATAAAATTTTGGAATTAAGAGTCTGATCATGACCATGAAACCATTGTCGATTGCTAGAAAAACCCATCTGGTTCACTAATGTCCTTAGAGAAGGAATCTCCTATCCTTACCTGGTCTGGCCTACATTAAACTCCAGACCCAATGTGGATGATTCTTAATTGTCCCCTGGGCCTTCATTAGGTGAAGTCTTCAAAAGCTTGTGATTTCAAGTAAATCTGTTGGACTATAACCTGGTGTTGTATGACTTCTGACTTTGTCCGCCCCGGTCTACCTTCACATCATGGTCCTCTGGGCAACCAGGGATGGGTAATAGGTGCTGGCCTAGCCAGCGATGCCTTCATCCCATGAATGAACTGAAAAAAAACTGACCCAGTTGGTTTTAGAGGTGAATTCAGACCATCCAGAAATTCAGTTGAAGCATCCAGTTAAAAACTGAATCAGAGAGGAGGGAGTGAATTGTATCGGTTCCTGTATCTCACCATGCTACAAACCCCACCCACTCATTCTCCCATTGTCCTATAGGCATGTGCCAAGACCACATGGCCGTTTGAGCCTTCCCACACTTCAATGGCTGGACCATCGCGATTATCCCAGGGATCAAATTTTCATTTTTTGACAGATGCTCAAGATTTTCATGAGAACATCGTTTTGATGTTCAGCATCTACTTTGTTTTTTTCACTAACTCATTTATTTGAGATGCTAATGCATGGTAATAATACTTTTCCTTTGCACGCTTTGACATACGAGATATTTGGAGTCACACCAAAGCAGAACTAGAAGCAAATCATTCATATCCTCAATAATTATCAAATCTCCATTAAACGCAAAAGTCATAAAGTCACAAGCAGAATATGAGGTCCTGCTCCTCCAGTTTGCAGGTGGTGACATTGTGACACTGAGGGTGGCGGGAGCCTACAGCCCAATGGCCTAAACATGGAATTCACCAGTTTTAAAGTCTCCCCACCCCCGGCCTTTTCCCATGTCCAACTCTCTCTCTCATCCCCACCTCCTTGACCTGACACAACCTGTCTGTCTTCTCTCCCACCTATCCGCCCCACCCATCCCACTGACCAATCCTCGCCAATCCCTACCTGCACTCACCTATCACCATCCTACCTACCTTCCCCAGCCCCAGCCCTCCTCTCTCTATTTATTTCTGAGCTCCCTTCACCCTCCCCCATTTCTGAAGAAGCGTCCTGACCTGAAACTTCAACTTTCCTGCTCCTCTGATGCTGCCTGGCCTGCTGTGTTCATCCAGCTCCACGCCTTGTTATCTCTGACTCCAGTATCTGCAGTTCTTGCCATCTCCGATAAAGTCACAAACATTCCTATCCCAGACATCACAGAATTTAACCTGGTATCAGGCAATATCTTGCAGCAAGGACACTTTGCGTGCAGCGGTGGTAACCAGCTCACAAATTGAGCCAGGCTGCATCTTAGGACTGCTCACTTGCCCATTTAGTATTTGCTCATTCAATGCCAACCTGCATGCTCACAGCAGCCTTGCCTTGCCTTATCTTGTCTTGCTGTGCCTATTAGCGCAGTCATACAACCAAGTGGTTTGCCTTGCTGGTCAGCAGTCCTTAGTCAAGGGGGCACACATCTTGCTATACAGTAACATGTTACGTCAATCTCACACTTACACCATGTGCCAGCAGCCTACGCTGCATGTGCTACCATCAAATAGCCATGTCCAAAAGTATTATGTGAGTAGTCCTCACTGAAATCCATGGAGGCATCTGTCAGTCAGTGAGATCTGGGACAGGAAGTCAAGGCAACCTCCAGTAACATTTAAGAAGGATTCAGATGTACACTTCTGATGCTAAGGTATGCAAGACTGTGGACAAAGGGCCAGAAAATGGGTTTAGAATAGTTAGGTGGCTAGTTTTGACCGGTGCAGACCTGAAGGTCCAAAGAGTCTTTTTCTGTTCAGTAGTTTTACAACTCTATGACCAGTCCAGGAAATTGGCTATGGCTGGGCAGCATGGTGGCTCAGTGTTTCACACTGCCGTCTCACAGCTCCAGGGATCTGTGTTTAATGTCACCCTCGGGCAACTATCTATGTGGAGTTTACACGTTCTCTCTGTGTTTCTGTGAGTTTCCACTGGGTGCTCCATTTCCTCCTACAGTCCAAAGATGTGCAGGTAAGGGTGATTGGCAATGGGCTATGCAGGGTCACAGGGATAGGCTAGGGAGTGGGTCTGGGTAGGATGATTTTCAGAGGGGCTAATGTGGACTTGATATGCTGAATGGCCTGCTTCTACAATGTAGGGATTCCATGATAGAAATGATGCACACAAATGGTACTGACAGCAGGGTTACTGTGAGAGTTACAGTGGAGTGAAGAGTGGCACTTACTCAGTTGGTACAACATGCATGACTTGGCCTCCATCTAGGAACCGCCCTGGTCTTGTCTTGTGAGGCTAAGGATCCCCCTGCACTGCTGACGGCTGCCTTCTCCTGGAATGAGGGAAAGGGAAAGATTGGCTGAGATGTAAGTGGGAGGCACAGCTGTTAGTACTGGAGCAAGTGGAGGAAAAGTGTGCAGAGGGAGTGAGCAGACAGTGCAGAGAGTTTGCAGGGAAGTTGGAGGCATGGTGAGAACAGGTTAGAGAAGAGGTTGAAGGATGTAGTGGAGCGAGAGAGCATTAAACTTGGTGGAAGGTGTTTACTGCAGCAGAGATAGAGTAAGTGAGGTACGCACTGTGGTAGCATTTCCCCTGGCAGTATAGGGGAGGTCATTGACCTCACTCATGCCACTGCTCTGTGGAGATGACATTGACTTGGCTGGCACCAAGGATCAGATTGGCAGGATTTGGTGGCCAGTCCTCTGGAAAAGTGACACAAATCCTTTACACTCACCCCATTAACCAGGTCAGAGAATTGTGGCGCCATCTTCCCCTTCTCCAAAGTGTTCAGATTATGTCCATCGCCAAGCAGTGCAACCTCGGAATGACGGTGCTCATCTGGGTGCACAGCAGCCTTTAAAGACGGAGCAGGTACCGGGATGGGGAGGTGGGGTGCTAGTCCCTTGGCAGATATCGTAGTGAGCTGTTTTGAGAACAACACATGGCCAGACTCAGAGAAGAAGGACCCATAAAGGTGGGTTGGCCACTTAATGAGGCCTGTTTGGTCAAATACAGTGAGAAATCTCATTAGGCCTGATGGTGAGATTTCCCTCGAGAAACAATGCAACCCACACTTAACCAAAAAAAGCCAAAACTCAGCTCTTCCTTCCAGCACCCCAACTGCCACTTGATTTCCTGTGAATGACAAAATACCCACATCAAAAGGATATCAAATACAATGGAAAATTCCTCTCCAGTCCACTGGTATTCTTGATTGTATGTCCTTCCTTTCCATAACTTCGGGGCGAGATTTTTGAAACACATAAGTAAATAAATGCCGCCATAAATACTTCAATTTGATTTCTCTTCTGTTGCTGAATGAGAGTGATGTCAAATTGAGATATAAAGAAATCGGCCTCAGTGTGACAGATGGACCACAATCGGGTTAGCCCTGATCTTATTGAAACGTGGAGAAGGGCACATGGTCTATTCCAGCCCCTATTTCTTACAATTGTACACTCAAACCATGATGACTTCAATTATGTTGCTTCTAGCCCTTTTGCTCCTCAGAAACCAGGATGGGATGCTTGTGCTCCACTGTACAATATGGGCATATTATGTAAACTGGCCGACAGTACACTACTGAGGAAAGTATTACATTATCAGAGGTACTGTTACCAATGTAATTGAATTAGCTTTATTGTCACATTTACTCAATGAGTACAATGAAAAGGTTACATATCACCACTTATTGCGCCACCTTAGTTACAAAGGGACCTACGTATTATTTCCTTAGTCACAAGTTCTTAGAAGGTAGAGAATAAAAATGTCCAGCATTGCAGAAAAAGAAGTCCAGAACAGTGGTCTTCCAACTCATACCATTCTAGTACCTGGCCTCCAGTCTCCCCCTGGTCCTTGGATCCAGACTACACCGTGAGGCTGACGCGGGAGGCTGCTACAACAGGCCGGGAGTCATTGGAGGCTGGGAGTTGTCGAAGGCTGGGTGTCATCACTGAAGGCCAGAAGTCATTGGAGGGCCAGGAGCCATCGGAGGCTGGGAGCTGTCACCGAAGGCTGGGAGCCATCGCCAGAGGTCAGCAGAAAAGAAGAAGAAAACAGCAAGAGCAATAAAAAGAGAAGAAAAGAAGAAGAACGAGCAGAGCAGCCGACTGGATCATCCTACTCTTCCACCATCTTGGAGCAGAAACGATATTAAAGCAAGGCCCCACGTACCTACCAGGTAGATGTGAAACGTGTTTGAAAAGGAATGGTGATGTTCTCCAAGCCCGCAGACCTGAAATGTAGCCTTTAACCGAAAACGATATGCCTTAATTGATGTCGATGCCAAATACTGTAGATGCTGGAAATCTGAAATTGGAACAGAAAATGAGAGAATTTGAAAGATTCACAACACTTAAAACAAATAAATTTATTCTTTTCTCTATGCTAAAGGGCCAAACTTACTTATGCTGAGACAGTGAATACATGTTCTTTTGACGTGAGGTCTGTTGGATCAGCCGTGGCTGGTGGAGTGGGCTCAAGGGAGGGGCCGAATGGCCTCCTGCAGCTCCTATACCTTAAGGTCTTATGAGCCTGTCAGGGGATGTGGGGCATCGCTGTCAAGGCTGGAATTCATTACCTAGCCATATCTGTCCCTGAGAAGGCTCAAGATTCAGTTCGCCACAAAGCATACCAAAATTCTACCAAGCCAACATTGCAAATTTCTGAGGACGGCTCTGGTTTGGGAAGGTTTTTCAATGTGCTTTCATCCCGTGAGATCCGCGGAGAGAATCAGTACATTTCAAAGACTTTTTGATATTGAAACCTGTTTAGTTTACTAAGAAACTGATCAGTGCACACCAGCAAAACAGTTAGATTATGCAATACTTTTTTTAAAATCTCATTTTCAGTGTTTTTAAAATTGTGTTACTCACAGATGGTGATCTGGACAGGTGTTAAAATGTTTACTTTTGATAATAAACTCATTTTCAGCTGCATTAATAAAGCCACACCAGCTTAGCACTCTTAAACACATCATGGGATAATTCTAAATGTGAAGAAAACAGGCAGGATTATTTTGCACTACGCAGCCTGAATGCTGTGATACATGGGCGATTACACAGTCATCAATTAATTTTAGCAGAAACTGAACGTGTAACCTAACCAGCGGAATTTTGGTTCATTTCAGTGCAATTGCCCATTCGTGCCCAGAGCAGAAATCTATGGGGACAGGGAGAGAAATCATTTGCCAGTTTTCAGCCGTTTATTTCGCCCTTCAATCTGCTCCCTCACATCTTTCAGAATTTGGAAAAGGTTTTTTTTGAGTACTCGTCTTGAAATTTTCATAAGGGCTCCTTTCTTATTTTTGGGAGGCTACATTTTAGTTTCCAGGGACTCCTCTATAATTCTCCCTAACTCAATTGTTCGGTCATACAATCACATAGCAACATTACCTTCTGAATTTGTGTTGACGTATGAGGAATTTGGACTCAGATGGGCAGAACTAATAAAAGAATTTATCAATAACTGCAATAGTTACCAACACCCTGCATTATGCTTCGAGTCACTACCCACAAGAGGATCGATTACTTTAGGTACCACCTAAATCGGCGCTGTATTACAGGAATAATTTAACAACAAAAGTATTATTTTCAAAATAGCTGGCGCACACTTCTACACACACAAAGTCATCACCCTAAGGGGAGGCAATGGCCGAGTGGTACTATCGCTGGTCTGTTAATCCAGAGACCCCAGATAATGTTCTGGGGACCCAGGTTCAAATCCTGCCACAGCAGATGGTGGAATTTGAATTCAACAAAAAAAAAATCTGGAATTAAGAATCTAATGATGACTGTGAATCCATTGTCAGGAGAAAAACCCATCTGGTTGACTAATGCCCTTTAGGAAAGGAAACTGCCTTCTTTCCCTGGTCTGGCCTACATGTGACTCCAAACCCACAGCAATGTGGTTGATTCTGAACTGCCCTCTGGGCAATTAGGGATGGGCAATAAATGCCATCCAGTCAGCGATGCCCTCATCCCATGAATGAATAAAAACAAAACACATTTCCCATGGACTGGTAAGGTCACAGTTAATGCATTTTTTACAGTTAGTGCAACAAATTGTTAGATTTATTTAACATCTGTTGGTTGCTGCATCTTGGCTACAGTTTTCACCTTGTCAAGACTGGGTCAATGTCCTTTCCCTGTCAGTCCACATCCTATGATCCTGACATCAGGCATCTTCAGTGGCGTCTTTTTTTTGTCATTTAATGAGCTGTCTGTAGCAGCGTCGGCTGATTCTGAGAGTGGTTTGAGATAGCCTCTTCCATAAATTTTCCCAATTCACCTATAATAGCTTTGATTCCAGGAAGGTCAGTGACTATCTCATGTTGTCTGCGTTGCTACTTTTCCAGAGAAGTGGAAATGCCAAATGGCATGCACCACCATCTGTATCCCTGACTGGACTCCAAAATGTTGTTAGAAAACTGCAGTATTAATTCAGCTTCACTTGGCAGTTGCCATCCATAAGACATTGACCATAAGATGTAGGAACAGAATTAGGCCATTCAGCCCATTGAGTCTGCTCCACAATCCGATCATGGTTGATATATTTCTCAGCCCCACTTTCCTGCCTTTTCCCTGTAACTCTTACTCCCTTTACTCATCAAAAACCAATCGCCTCAGTCTTAAATACAATCAATGACTTGGTCTCCATAGCCTTCTGTGGCAATGGGTTCCATAGGTTCACCTCCCTCTGGCTGAAGAAATTCCTCCTCATCTCAGTTCTAAAGGGTTGTCCCTTCACTTTTGGGGCTGTACCCCTGTGATAGTCCCTTCTACTAGTGGAAACATCTTCTCCGCGTCCACTCTATACAGGCCTCTCGATGTTCCAGAAGTTTCAGTCAGATCACCCCTCATCCTTCTAAACTTATCGTGTACAGACCCAGACCCTTCAACTGCTCCTCATATGATAAGCCCTTCATCTCCAGGATAATTCTTGTAAATCTCCTCTGGACCCCCTCCAAGGTCAGGACATCTTTCCTGTTGGTGCCTTTGTAACCATGAAAAATCCCATTCGGTTCACTCATGCCCTTTAGCGAAGGAAATCTGCAATCCTTACATGTGACACCCGACCCGCAGACACCACGCCTTGTGGGCTGGTATTGGCAGCAATACCTACAACCTTTGAATAATATTTTTTAAAGAAACGCAGTCATAGAGATCGACAGCACAGAAGAAGTCCCACTGTGCTCGTGTTCCACAAAAGCAGCCACCTAGCTATTCTAATCCCCCCATCCCCATCATCTGCTGGATGACCATTTATGAACGTTCAGATATAGACCACTCAGCCTCTTCAGCCTGGTCTGCCATTTGATAAGACCACGGCTGTTCTGTTTGAGTTTCAGATTCAACATTCCCGTCAACATCCAATAAACCAAAGTTCTGTTGATCGAGCCAAGGTTATCCCCCCCAGAACGTAGCAAGTAAATGATACACTGTCCATGTATTTTTGTGCTTAATTGCTTGCCAACGCCATGTAACTTTTCCCACTAACTTGTGCGCACAGGACTGGGGTGGCCATCAACATTACAACTGCCCTGAATTTTTCTATCACTGGCTCGTTTCAAGGAGCAACAGGGAACCTCCCAATCCCCGACTCATAAACGTATCCGGGACGTCACTGACACCATTGTTCTCCCATAGTTTATAACCTGTTTCCCATGACAGGGCCTGTGTGATTCTCCAGCACCTCTGTCTTGCCTAAAGTGCAGAGAGCTATTGACACCACTCACACTGATTTGAGAATCTCCTGTAACCAACTTACTGGTTTCATCAACAGAAAATGCACCCACTCACTCAATGTGATCTCTGACCATCGATGACACATTTTGAGGGTCTTTTCTCAATATTTCGGGAGCTACCATGACACATGTGTATTAGAGAACTTGCAGGCTCCTCTGTCCTTCCAAGGTCCTCAGGCCACATAGGGATGGCTTCTGGGAGACATGGGGCCCCCCTCCATACATGAGGTGACACCTTTCCGAAACTCCCAGACTGACAGAACCCTAACTCTAACCCAATTGCTGCTCATGCTTCCACTATTAGGACAAACTATAGGTCTCTTCAAGGTGATGTTAAGGTTAAGGTGAAGATAAGTATTTCGTGGAACCTTGCAGACAGGAAGGATAGGCTGCATTATTGTAGCATGCTGTGGCCATCACACTGGGAGCTGATGCTGGAGATGTACAGGATGGGGGATATGATATGAGCAAACACAGCATTCTTCTGAGAAAGAAGGAGTAAGCCAATTGACCTTTCCAGCCTGAAGACAGACTGGATTGGTGAGGATTACATTCACTGGAGTTTAGAAGAATGAGAGGGCTCTTATAGAAACATGTAAAATTCTAACAAAATCAGACAGGGTAAACACAGGAAGGGGAGTCCAGAACCAGTCCAGGACTATGGGAGACGATGAGATTGGTGAACTTCATTTCCTGTAAAGACTCTATCCCATTCTCTCAGTTCCTCCATCTCTGTCGCATATGTTCAGATAAGGCCAACTTCAACAAGGGGGCCTCCAAAACGTCCACATTCTTCCTCAACCGAGGATTCCCCAGCTCCATTGTCGACAGGGCCCTCAACCAGGTCTGACCCATCTCCCGCACTTCCACCCTCACCCCTTCGCTTCCCTCCTGCAACAGCGATAGGGTTCCCCTTATCGGTACCTACCATCCCACCAGCATCCACATCCAGAAGATCACCAGACGCCATTTCCGCCACCTCCAGCAAGATGCCACCACCAGACACATATTCCCCTCCCCTCCCTTGCCCGCCTTCCGCTCTCTCCAGGACACCCTGGTCCACATTTCCTTCACCCCCAACACCTCCCAACAGCCCTACAGCACCTTCCCCTGTAACAGGCGAAGGTGCAACACCTGCCCATTTACCTCCTCCCTCCCCAGAATTCAACGGCCCAAACATACCTTCCAGGTGAAACAACACTTCACCTGCACTTCCCAGAATCTAGTCGACTGCATTCGCTCTTCACAGTGTGGTCTCCTCCACATTGGACAAACGAAGCGTAGACTTGGCGACCGCTTTGCAGAACATCTATGTTCTGTTCGCAAAAAAGACCCTGAACTACCTGTTGCCTGCCACTTAAACGCACCACCCTTCTCCCTGGCCAACATCTCTGTCTCTGCCTTGCTACATTGGTCCAGTGAAGCCCAACGCAAACTGGAGGAACAACCCCTCATTTTCCACTTGGGGACCGTACAGCCTTCCGGACTCAATATTGAGTTCAATAATTTTAGGGCTTAAACTCTCCCATGTCCCAGCCCCCCACCCCATACAGCAGGCCTTGTTACCACATAACAAGCATGGGGCTGGATGAACACAGCAGGTCAAGCAGCATCATAGGAGCAGGAAAACTTGACATTTCGGGCCTAAACCCTTCATCAGAAAACTTCTCCAGCATCTGCAGTACCTTTTATCTCTTATCCTTGTTACCACATAGCCTGCCATTACACACCTCCTGTTGTTAGTCACTAACAGTCCCCATTAACAACTACTTGCCCTCCCAGCCTGATCGTTAGCAACTCCTTTGTCTGTCCAACTGTCTTTCTCTCTCTTCGGGCTCTATCCTATCGTCTACTCCCCAACCCACCCACCTCCCTATTTTCTGCATATAAACTGACGTTTTCCCAGCCACCATCAGTTCTCAGGACGGTCACCGGACCCGAAACGTTAAATCTGTTTTCTCCTTCACAGATGCTGCCAGACCTGCTGAGCTTTTCCAGCAACTATATTTTCATTCGTTGTTAATTATTTCCAAAGTTCTACACAGCAAGATCCCACAAACTGCACCTATCTTCTTCT
Organism: Ginglymostoma cirratum; assembly: GCA_024137785.1. NCBI lineage: Eukaryota > Metazoa > Chordata > Chondrichthyes > Orectolobiformes > Ginglymostomatidae > Ginglymostoma > Ginglymostoma cirratum. The sequence continues at coordinate 9,583,124 of JAHRHZ010000249.1, forward strand.
TTATCCATGTTCTATCCCCCTCCCCCTTTCTCCCTACTTATTTCAGAATCATCTTCCCCTCCCACATTTCTAAAGAAGGGTCTAGACCCAAAACGTCAGCCTTCCTGCTCCTCTGATGCTGCTTAGCCTACTGTGTTCATCCAGCCCTATACCTTGTCGTCTCAGATTCTCCAGCATCTGCAGTTCCTACCATCTCTGACCCAGTTAGATAGACAGGATCATATTGAAAGATGGAAAAGGATCGAAGGGTTGAATGGCCGACCCTTATTCCTATTTTCCATGTTTCTGTGCTTCTAAAAGTCACCGTGGGATCATGTACCTTGAATCTCACAGAGAAACGGTGACAAAAAATTGGAAAAATTCAGCCCCACATTTCATGTGATGAGGTTAAGCCACTCAATCTAGAGTGAGAGAAACTCATAACGGAAGTCACATGACTGCAGCACACGACAATCTCAAAATGTCTTTCCAAATGCGGATCTCTGAAAGCCCTTCGCTTACTAGCCCCACTTTGTAGCATAATTCTCTCCTTGCTGCGCGTAACCATCCTTTCTCCTCCGCACGTCCCCTCAGCCTCTCTCCCTCTCTCTGGGACCTTACTTTGGTTGAACACTATCTCACATGTGCTACAGCTAAAAACACAGTCCGCTTCCATCCTGACACCAGGCTACATTTCATTTTCTGTGAGACACTTTGGGACATTATGGAGGTAAGAGTCATAGCAAACCAAACTCTCTGCTCTTGATGGCAGAAATAAGAAAATTAAAGCCTTACACTCGCAGTAACAGGGCAGTAGTTATGAGACTTTTTACGTATTATAAAGTTAGATTTCAACCAAGTGTCAACATTGAGCATTCCCAAACACATCACATCTAGCCGTAAGGGATAGATCTCTCTCTCTATTTTGCTCCAGTTCAATGATTTAACTGTGCCTCACCAAAAGACTGCACTTCAATGTGACTCCTTCACTCAAGTCACTAATTCCTGTGGTTTTTCTGATTGAAAGTGACAATATGACCTGACTTTTCGGCTGCTTTGTGCTCTGGACTATGAACTGGTCTGAAGTTGCCAAAACTGATTTCTGTCAGAGTAGTTATAGTCAGGAGAAGGAGGAGAATGTCACTCCTATCAGACAAGGCTGAATTTAATCTGTGGGGCCGCTTAGTGAAAGGAACAACTCCAGTGCTTCTTCGTAATGGGTCTCTAAAGCTGAATAAATACTTGATGCAAATTCTCAATGAAAGAAAGAGGAAAAGGAAAAGAGAGGAAAAGACAATGAAAGAGAGAAAGACAGATAGAAAGAGACACAGAGGGAGAGGAAGGACAAGAGAAATAAATGAATGAGGTGAGAAAAGGGAAAGAAAATAAGAAAGAAAGATGGAAAAAAGTCACTGTCGTTGGTGGCTCAATGATTGCACTGAGTCTCAATCAGCAGATGTTCATCCAGGCCACACTTCGCAGTCTTGACCATACACTCTTGGCAGTTATTCCAGTGCAGTATGGAAGGGTTACAGTCTTTTGAATGAAGTATTAACCCTGAGAGGCCAGGCTGCCTTCTCAGATGGATATAAAAGATCCCATTGCTCCATTATGAAGAGGAACTGTGCGTTACATGTCAAGTTAATAGCAATCTGCTGGTAATGACTACATCTGACTGTGACTAGGAAGATTGTTGAGGGAAGGGTAGTAGACATAGTCTATATGGATTTCAGTAAGGCCTTTGATAAGATTCCATGTAGTAGGTTGCTCTGGAAGGTTAGATCACATGGAATCCAGGGAGATCCGATAAATTGGATATGCAATTAGCTCGATGGTAGGAAACAGAAAGTAATAGTGGAAAGATGCTTGCCGGACTGGTGGCCCATGACTAGTGGTGTGCCTCAGGGGTCGGTGCTGGGCCCATTGCTGTTTGTTATCAATTATTTGGATGAGATTGTACAAGGCATGATTAGTAAGTTTGCGGATGACACTAAAACAAATGGTATTGTGGACAGTGAGGAAGTTCATCAGAAATTGCAGCAGGATCTTAATCACCTGGAGAAATGGGCCGAGAAAAGGCAAATAGAGTTTAATACAGATAAATGCGAGGTGTTGCATTTTGGAAAATGAAGTCCAGGTAAGAGCTTCATGGTGAATGGTTGGGCCTTAAGTATGTAGTAGAACAGAGGGACTTTGGAGTTCAGGTGCACGGTTCTCTGAAAGTGGAGTCACAGGTAGACAAGACAGTAAAGAAGGTTTTTAGCACACTGGCCTTCATCAGTCAGGGCACTGAGTATAGATATTGGGAAGTTATGTTGCAGTTGTACAGGACATTGGTGAGGCCGCACTTGGAGTATGGTGTTCAGTTTTGGTCACCTTGCTATAGGAAGGATGTTGTTAAATTGGAAAGAGTGCAGAAGAAATTTACAAGGATATTTCCAGGACTCAAGGGACTGAGTTACAGGGAGAGGTTAGATAAGCTAAGACTTTTTTCTTTAGAGTGTAGGAGACTGTAGGGGGATCTGAGAGAAGTGTATAAGACCATAAGAGGCATGGATTGGGCGAATGCACTCAGTCTTTTTCCCAGGGTTGGGGAATCGAGGACTAGAGGGCATCAGTTTAAGGTAAGAGGGGGAAGAATACATGGGAACCTGAGAGGCAACTTTTTTTTAAACACAGAAGGTGGTACGCATATAGAATGAGCTGCCAGCGGAAATGGTTGAGGTGGGCACATAGCAACATTTAAAAGGTATTTGGATAAATACATGGAAAGGAAAGGTTTAGAAGGATATTGGCCAAGTGCAGAGAAGTGCAGTTAGCATGGATGGCCATTTTGGTTGGCATGGACTGGTTTGGGCCGAAGGGCCTGTCTCCATGCTGTACGACTCTATCTTCAGGGATCTGAGATGGTGTTAAATCACATAGGTATGTGACCTGATAGTGGAAGATTCAAGGCAAGATCAACACATTTTTACATAGTTCCCTTCTTAATAATTATTCCTTGTTTTACCTCCAGCATAGTGTGCAGCCTTTGGCTAAGACTGTCAGATTTAACCCAGGAGGTCCATGCCCTACAATATTCAAAGCCAAAACTGAAATCAACAGGTTATCTGAGATAACAAGATGCAGAGCTGGATGAACACAGCAGGCCAAGCAGCATCAGAGGAGCAGGAAAGCTGACATTTCGGGTCTAGACCCTTCTTCAGAAATGGGGGATGGAAAGGGAATTCTGAAATAAATAGAGAGAAAGGGGGAGACGGATAGAAGATGGATAAAGGAGAAGATAGGTCAACTGGTTATCTGATTGGTGCAGTTTGTGGGATCTTGCTGTGTAGAACTTTGGAAATAATTATCCTGGGTATAGTTGACAAGGGCAGCATTTCAATCCCGTCTCTAAGTGCCAATGAACTGAATGGCCCACTGGGCCATTTCAGAATCAACCACACTGCTGAGTGTCTGGGGTCTCATACACTTCAGAACACGGCTGGAAATTCTAGGGGACAGAGGGTCAAGCATAAAGGAGGAACTAAAGGAAACCCTTATTGGTCACGAAATCCGAAATGGTCCTGGAGAAATTGGCATTAAAACCTGATAAATCCACAGGGACTGATGTTCTGTATCCCAGAGTACTTAAGCAAGTGGACCTAGAAATAACAAATGTTTTGGTGATCATTTTCCAGAATTCTACAGACTCTGGAAAAGTTCCAGTGGACTGGAGGGTGGCTAAGGTAACTGCACTTTTTTTAAAAAAGGCGGAGAGAGAATTATAGGCCAGTTAGCCTGACACCTGTGGTGGGGAAATGTTGGATTTAATTATTACGGATGTAATAACTGAGCATTTGGAAAGCATTGACAAGATCTGCCCAAGTCAGCATGGATTGACTAAAGGGAAATCATGCTTGACAAATCTTCTGGACTTTTTTTTTGAGTAGGTGACCAGCAAGTGGACAAGCTCATGGTACCAGGGGTAAATGTATTGACATGAATATAGAACTAGTTGGCAGACAGGAAACGGAGAGTTGGAATAAACGGGTCCTTTTCAGAGTGGCAGACAGTGATGAGTGGGGTGCCACAGGGTTCAATGCTGGGACCTTGGCTGTTCACAATATACATCAATGATTTGGGTGAAGAAATTGAATGCCATATCTCCAAATGTGCAGATGATACTAAGCTGGGTGGTCGTGTGTGCTCTGAGGAGGATGCTGAAGGTCTGCACGGTGACTTGGACAGATCGGCCGAGTGGGCAAGCACTTGGCCAATGCCATGTAATGTGGATAAATGAGAGATTATTCACTATGCCTGCAAAAACAGGAAGGCAGATTATATTCTGAATGGTGGCAGTTTAGGAAAAAGTGAGGTGCAATGCATGCCATGGTGGAACACACACTGAAGGTTGGAATGCAGGTGCAGCAGGTGGTGAGGAAAGCTAATGGCATGCTGGCCTTCATTGTGAGAGGATTTGAGTATCGGAGTGAGGATGCCTTGCTTCAGTTGTACAGGACCTTGGTGAGGCCACACCTTGAGTATTGTGTGCAGTTTTGATCTCCTAGACTGAGGAAAGACAATCTTGCTATTGAGAGAGTCCAGCGAAGGTTCTCTAGACTGATTCCTGGATGGCAGGACTGACATATGAGGAAAAACTGGATTGATTGGGCTTGTACTCACTAGAATTTAGAAACATGGATATCCTGATGGGACTGGACAAACTGGATGCGGGAAGAATATTCCTGATGTTGGGGAAATCCAGAACTAGAGGTGATAGTCTAAGGATAAGGGGTAAGCCATTCTGGACTGAGATGAGGAAGGATTTCCTCACTCAGAGAGTTGTGAACCTGTGGAATTTTCTCCCACAGGAAGCTGATGGGGCCAGTCTGTTACATATATTCAACAGGGAGCTGGACGTGGGGCTAAAGGATCAAGGGGTATTGTAAGGTGGGGCAAAATCCCCTTCAGCTTATGGATATACCCTGGACTAAGACTCTCTGAAGACATAAGTTTATGGAAATTACGTTGGACTAAAATTCACTGAACTTTTGGACTCAAGAAACCTTGGGCCTGAACCGAACTAGAAAAATTCTGATTGGGACAGACTGGGTAATATGTAAACCCATGGGCAGATGTGCCTGGAACAGGGATTAGCCTGGAAAACTAAAGGAAGACCCCGACTCATGCCCAGCTTAAAACAATGGAAGCCAGACTGCAGGAAACAAACAATTTCAGACCTTCTGGAACCTACAGAGGTACAAAGCCATTCAATTTCCAATCAGTGCTCAGGCATAGAAATACCAAACATTCCTCATCCCATTGTGCTACATGCAAACCTGTTTCTCCTTTGGATGTAAGAACATTCACATTACTATTCAAAATGTAACAAATACCAATTCAAGGGAAATATTGGACATTCCAAACCATCGAAACCATTCACCTTAATCGAAAAGCCATTCACATCTCCTCCAGTGATCAGGAAGCTCAGCCCCGAGAGGGGGAACAATAGCTTGGCAGCCGAAACCAGATTTGGCGGGAGATATGCGGGCCTGTAGCTGAGTATAACTGGGGGCCCCATCCCAGCAGTGTGCGCGGTGATACCAGCAATGTGCTCTGATTCCAGCTAAGTGTGTGTGCTCTGAGATGGGCTGTGTGTGTGCCCGGTGTGAGTGGTTCACGATAGGAGTTTGAGAATCTGAACAAGAAGCAGGCCCCACAGAGGTTGGCATCCATGAGACATGAGGAAGGGAAAGGAGATCAGTCAGACTTACTGACTGAGAAAAAAGTTCCTGCAGACATCTCCGTATCAAGTACTCCATGAACCCTTCACACCGAGAGCAGTACTTGCAACCACTGAACACCATGAACCCACCACCAACCTCCACTCAAATTCTGGAGGCAACCAAAAGCATCCAGAGCCATAAGACACCAAGCGAGGCAATGCCAGCAACATCCATCACCACCATCTAAGACAACAACGCGCTCACAAGGACCATCAGAAAAGGAAAGAAACCCAAGGTACTCTCCATCAGGTCCAACATGCCTAACCGCATCAGCGGACACCACCAAACTGACAGTCATCAGCACTCGTGGCCCCCCAACAGAGCCCCAGCTACGGCAAGAGACTATGGACAAGAGCAAGTCAAAATCGTGTTCCACTCCAGGGGTGAGTCTAAGCTCATTGAGACCCCCTAACCCAGTTTGGCTAGAGTAAGGTAGGGGAAGGTGGGTTTGGGGGCAAACGGTGTAAAGCATCCCTAAGGAAGGGAGGCAGGTAGGGCTTTGGGTTAGCAAGTAATCTCTCTCTCTCTCTCTCTCTCCATCAGCCATTAAGTAACAACCACTGGCTGTATATATTAAACCCACCGTATCAAATCTTAGCTGTAAGGCTTAACTGGGGTAACAAGCATGGGGCTGGATGAACACAGCAGGTCAAGCAGCATCATAGGAGCAGGAAAACTTGACGTTTCGTCAAGTTTTCCTGCTCCTATGATGCTGCTTGACCTGCTGTGTTCATCCAGCCCCATGCTTGTTATCTCGGATTCTCCAGCATCTGCAGCACCTTTTATCTCTGATACAGGCTTAACTGGGGGTCAGGTTAACTGTGAGACAGTTCTCAGTCAGTCATAGTCGGGTTTGATGTTCACTTTCCAGTCTTCCTGTAAATATTTTCAATTTGCTTGATGTTTTCAATAAAATCAGAGTTTTCTTCACCTATGAAGCATCTGCCTCCCGTGTTTTCCCACCACACCACATTCCGCTACATAAGCCCAGGGTCAGAAGTGGGGAGCTGGTGAACGATGAACAGGGCAGCAGTCCCTGAAAAATGGAGAGAAAGTGGGAATGGGACACTGAGATTTCATGATTGGCCATGATCATATTGAACGTTGGTGCAGGCTCGAAGGGCCAAATGGCTTACTCCTGCAGGCCAAGCAGCATCATAGGAGCAGGACAGCTTGACATTTCGGGCCTAGACCCTTCATCTGGCCTGAAACATCAAGCTTTCCTGCTTCTATGATGCTGCTTGGTCTGCTGTGTTCATCCAGCTCTACACCTTGTTATCTCGGATTCTCCAGCATCTGCAGTTCCTATTATCTCCGGCCTACTCCTGCACCTATTTTCTATGTTTTTATGTTTCCATGTAAGGATGTCAGTTGCCATGTCTTGAGACCACAAGGGACCAGATAGATTTTACACTAATCAATATTAGTTTCATGGTCGCCCACTCAGGCTAACTTTCAATTCCACATTTAAGAATGAATTGAATGCAAATTCTACCTATGACCATGGGGGGCTTTGAAACTACATTTTCAGTGCGCTTTCCACTGGGGCTGCCAGACCTGCTGAGTTTCTCCAGTGTTCTGTGTGTTATTTCCAGAGCATTAGTCAGCACTGCTGGTTACTGGCCCAGTGACATTATCCCTATGCAACAATCCCACTCATTCGCTACTTGCATTTCCTACATTATAGCAGTGACTCCAACTCAAAAGTACTTTAAACTGGCACTTAAGGACTTCAGGGTATTCTGAGATGTGAAATAAATATGAGGATCTCTCTCTGTGTCATTAAAAGAACCAGAAGGCAATTTCCCCACATTTGTTCTCTCTTTTCCATTAAATGTCTGACAAAGTAACCTTTCATGAGGACAATCTCATGAGCCCTCATGTACAGCATTCAGGGCTATTGAACTGTGGACAGCAACACTACTAAGCCAAACACATTCTTTTTCTATTCATTCACGGGAATGAATAGAAAAGGGCAATTGAGAGTCAACCACATTGCTGTGGGTCTGGAGTCACATGAAGGTCAGACCAGGTATGGATAGCTGTTTCCTTCCCTAAAGAACATCAGTGAAACAGCTAGGATTTTCCAACAAATTGGTAATGGATTCATGGTAATCATTAGACTTTTAATCCCAGATTTTTACTGAATTCAAATTCTACCACCTGCCGTGGCAGGATTCAAAGCCGCCAACGTTATCTGGGTCTCCAGATTAACAGCTCAGTAATAATACCACTAGGCCTGCATCCAGCCTATTCTCAACTGCTTTCACACTTGGTGCTTGATGAACAACTCTTCAGAGTTGTTGAATCTCATGGATGGAGTTTAATAACCATAAACCCCTTGCACCCCCTCAGCCCCCATGAGGGTATTTAATGGGAACCTATCACTTGTCAGAATTCCTCTGATAAAGCCAGGGAGTAAGTGGCTAATCAGCAGGAAACTGAGTGGGGAAAAGAGGTTCTTTCCCAGATTGGTAATATTAAAGGAGAGGCAATGGCCTAGTGGTGTTATCACTGGATGGTCAATTCAGAGATCAGGGTGAGTTTTGGGTTCCAGGGTTTGAATCCCACTATGGCAGACGGTGGAATTTGAATTCAAAAAACAATTTGGAATTAAAAATCTAATGATGTCCGTGAGTCCGTTGCCAGTTGTTGGGAAAAAAACCCATCTGGTTCATTAATGTCCTTTAGGGAAGGAAACTGCCATCCTTACCTGGTATCGCCTACCTTTGACTCCAGACCCACGGCAATGTGGTTAATTCTGAACTGCCCTCTGGGCAATTAGGGATGGGCAATAAATGCTTCACAGCCAGCGATGCCCTCATTCCATGAATGAATAAAGGATGCTCTTCCAGATCAGAGTGAGCAGAGTTCTCCACCAGATTTTGTGATCAGGCCAGCTCATGTGAGAAGGGTCCCGGCACCGAAGCGTTAACTCTGTTTTTCCCTTCACAGATGCTGCCAGAGCTGCTGAGCTTTTCCAGCAACTTTGTTTTTGTAGCTCGTGTGAGCAACTGCTTTAATCAAGAAGTACTACATTTGTCTATTAAACATATGATGATGAAAGGTCCAGTGTACATGTGTATGCCTGTGTGTGAATATCTGTGCACGTGTGTGTGTCTGTGAGTGCATGTATGTTTGTGTCTGCTTGTGTTTCTGTGTATTAGTATCCGTGTATGTGTGTGTCTATGTGCATGTGTGTGTGTGTGTCTGTGTGTGTGTGTGTGTGTGTGTGTGCGTGTGTGTGCGTGCGCGCGCGCGCCGGTGTGCATGTGTGTACTTGTGCGTATGTATATGTACATCTGTGTCTCGGTCCTAAGTTTGTTATTTTTCTCACATTGAATCAGGGAAGGCAAGAAATAAAAACAAGAAGGCACCTAATTTCTAATCTGCTTACATGAAAGTCAAATATGAAGCCATGTGTTAAATTAATTTTTTTGTTGCAATCCATATCTTTTGCTAATTCAGAGCACAGGATACGGCAATTCTGAATGGATTTGCATACTTTATTAAATGCCTTGGGCAAATTATCTAATATTAGCTGGAGGATTAATTCCTTATTTTTGGTTGGAGATGTTTCCCTTTGTGTATATGGATAGATAACGTACCCCTGACATTTAATAAGCTGCCAACACAATGTTACTCTTGCTTTCTCATTTAATATGTAATGTATGGCAACTATAAGCCTTTGAGCCTTGCTTTAGTTTGATTAGACTCTGAATTGAAAAGAGCATCTTAGATAGAAAAAAGGGAGGACTGAATCCTACAATTAATATTCACCTACATCCCAGCTGAGTCAGACACCCACCAGGAGCAAGTAACAATAACTGTCAAGAGGTGACATTTCCCCACACACGACAAAATTTACTCAGAGAAGAACATGCATGATTAACGGCTGTGAGGATGTTACTGAAACTTTTTGCATTTGGAAAGGAAATGTGGCATTTTCAGAAAGGAAGAAGGAAAGGTTTAACAGAATTACGAGAAGTCATAAAATGTTCTCATTTACAGCGAAGGGGATTTGAATACAGAAGTACCAAACGTTTTGCCGCAGAACTGGATGGCTGCATCTGGAGAAGAGTGCGCAGTATTGGTTTCTTTCTTCGAGGAAGTATTTAATTGGATGGGAGGAATTTCAGAGCAGGTTTACCTAGGGTTGTCTTATGAGGAAAAGTTGGACTTGTATCTGCTGCTTTTTTGGACTGTTTAGAAGAGTAAAGTTGAATGAAACACATCAGATCCTGAATACACATTAGAGGGTAGATGTAGAGAAGATGTTTCCTCTTATGGGAAAATCTAAAACCAGGGGGTCACTGTTTAAGAGCAAAGGATTGACCATTTAAAACAGAGGGGAGATGATTTTATTTTCTCTCAGAGGGTCATGAAATTTTGAAGCTGTCTTCCTGAACAGTTTGTAAATAGTTTTAAGGCAGAGATCCTTGATAGTGAAGGGGATGAAAGTTAATTAGGAGTAGACATAGTACATCCAGACAAGCATAATCATAGAATTCCAGCAGTACTGGAGCAGGCCATTCGGCCCATCAAGGCCGCGCTGACGCTCTGAAGAGCATCCCATCTAGAACCCCTACCCTATTCCCGTAACCCCACATTTCCAATGGCTACCCCACCCAGCCTGCACATCTCTGGACACTATGGGCAATTTAGCATGGCCTATCCATGTAACCTGCACATCTTTGGACTGAAGACCAGAAGATAAGAAAAGTATCATAACTCATTGCATAAACATTTATTTTCCACACATTTCTAATATTACTGCTAATTACCTAATTACCATGTCCTCTAGTAATGGGCCATTCTGTTATTCTCATTTATGCGGCACCTTTCTCAGGCTCAGGCTGGGTCAAAATCTTGGGCAAGGGAAGCAGATGCTTGGGAACATGATCAAAATGATTCTCCTTGAGCTTGCAACTCTCCGCCTCGAGTGCCATTAAAATTTAATATGTTGGCAGGAATATAAGAACTGGGAGCAGAAGTAGATCATTCAGCCCTCGAGCCTGCTCCACCATTCAGTACAACCGTGGCTGATCACATTGGCCTCAGTTCCACTTTCCTGCACATTGTCCATAATCCTTCAACCTGTTACTAATTTTAAATTTATTCTTATTGAATGTACTGACATTCGTTGCATGCTACGGTAGTCAATTCCAGAGATTCACGACCCTTTGAGGGTGAATCAGAGGGCGGCTAAGAGTCATCACAGTGGCATTCTGGGAGACGTCGCCACAGCAGGTCAGAGAGAACCTAGTGTCAAGGTGCAGTTATTCTGTGTATGTAGATTCTGTGGCCACAGAAGAGACACCAGGATGGTGTGTTGCCTCCCGGGTGCCAGAGTTTAGGATGTCTTTGAGCAGCTGCAGAACATCCTGAAGGCATCATGGTCAGCATGGACTAGTTTGGGCCGAAGGGCCTGTTTCCATTCTGTATTACTCAATACTCTATAACTTTAAGTGATCTCTGTTATAAATCTGCTACTCATTATCCTAAAACTACAACCTCTCATTCTAGATTGCCCCAGAAGAGGACACTTCCTCTTTATGTCTCTTTTGTCAATCCTCCTTAATATTGTATATACCTTAATTAGATCCCCTCTCATTCTTCTGAACTCTAAACTGTCCATACTAGAAATGTTGCCCTTGCCAGCAAAGCTCACATCTCATGAATTAATTACTTTTTTTTGGTCAAAAGCAAATTAATCCGCTAGCAGTAAAGCATTTAATGTCTGGATAATCCTTTTGTGTGAAATCCTTTACATCTTCAGTGACAATCCAAAGTTTGAGATAACAAGGTGTAGAGCTGGATGAACACAGCAGGCCAAGCAGCATCCGAGGAGCAGGAAGGCTGACGTTTCGGGCCTAGGCCCTTCTTCAGAAATGGGGGAGGGGAAGGGGGTTCTGAAATAAATAGGGAGAGAGGGGGAGGCGGAGTTCATCCAGCTCTGCACCTTGTTATCTCAGATTCTCCAGAATCCGCAGTTCCTACTATCTCTGAAGCAATCCAAAGTTTGTTCTCTCTTATTGCTTATTCTCTCGATAGTTGAAATAATCTTTCAATATTTACTCTCTCAAACCTTTTTAATAATTGTGAGCAGCTCTATTAGATTCTTCTTTAACCTTAACTGCTCCAGTGAACTCAAACCTGTCTTATATCAATCTCATCATAATTACAATCCCTTTCTGCCTTGTAAATTTACAGTGGCCTTATTATCCAGTGACTTCCATGGCCTTAATATCCTTTCTGTAATGGAATATCCAAAACTGCACACTGCACTTTAAAACGAACACTGACTAGCGTTTTGTCAAGACCCATCTTTATCTTTTGCCTGTCTAAACAGTGTTCCAGAATCCCACTTGCTGACTGACAAATTTCCATTATTGGATGGGGAATGTTCATAAATGTTAAAGAATGTGAAAGAATCTGGTATTTTATCAACAATTGAGAACAGGCAATGTGGAAAGTATTCAGTATGTCAAGCAAAATCTGTGGAGAGAGAAAAACAAAGTTGAAGTTTTAGGTTTCTGCAGAATTGGGAACATTAGAAATGTGTTCAGATTTAAGAAAGAGAAAGGAGGAAGAGTAAGAAAAGACCAAAAAGGAAAGTCTATGATACTCTGGAAGACAGGAGATTAAATGAGAAAATCATAGTGTTGATGACAAAAGACAAAAGAGTTGGTGGTGTTGGGCCAAAGGGAGCAGTAATAGGACAAGTTGATACAATTACTACATTTAAAAGACGTTTGGACAGATTATGAAATCATAAAGATATACAGCGTGGAAACAAACCCTTCAGTTTAACTCTCCCTTGCTAACCAGACATCCTAAATTAGTCTAGGCCCATATACCCATCCAGGTACTTCTTAAATGTTGTAATTGTACCAACATCCACCACCTCCTATGGCAGCTCATTCCATACACAAACCACCCTCTGTGTGAAAAAGTTGTCCCTCAGGTCCCTTTTTAATCTTTCCCCTCTCAACCTAAATCTATGCCCTCTAGTTTTGGACTCCCCTACCCTCGGGAAAAAGCCTTGGCTATTCACCTAATCTATGCCTCTCATGATTTTATAAACCTCTATAAGGTTACCCCTCAGCCTTCTGTGCTTCAGAGAAAAAAAACCCAGCCTGTCCATCCTTTCCTAAAACTTAAAAGCCCCAGTCTCAGCAAAATCCTTGCAAATCTTTTTTGCACCCATTCCAATTTAATAACGTGCTTCTTATAACGGGACGACCAGAATTGTAGAAAGTATTGCAAAAGTGGCCTTACCAATGTCTTGTACAGCCGTTACATGATGTCCCACTTCAAATACTCAATGCTCTGACATGAAAGCAAGTCTGCCAAATGCCTTCTTCACCACCCTGTCTACCTGTGTCGTTGACTTCAAGGAACTATGTACCTGCACTCCTAGGTCTCTCTGGTCGACAAAAAGCTCCTACTGTAAGCTGTGTAAGTCCTACCCTGGTTTGTCTTACCAAACTGCAACACCTCACATTTATGTAAATTGAATTCCATCTGCCACTCCTTGGCACACTGGCCCAGTTAATCAAAATCCCACCATACTCTTACATAGCCTTCTTCACTGTCCACTATACCAGCAATTTTGGTGTCATCTGCAAACTTACTAACCATGCCTCCTATATTCTCATCCAAATCGTTAATATAAATGATAAATATCCGTGGACCCAGCACCGATGCTTGTGGCACACTGCTGGTCACGGGCCTCCAGTCTGAAAAGCAACTCTCTACCATCATCCTCTGTCTCCTATTGTCAAGCCAATTTTGTGTCGAATTGGCTAGCTCTCCTTGGATCCCTTGTGATCTAACTTTACTAACCAGTCTACCATGTGGAATCTGGTTGAAGGTCTTGCTAAAGTCCATGTAGACAACATGCCTTCATCTATCTTTTTGGCCACCTTTTCAGAAAACTCAATCAAGTTGATGATATATGATTTCCCATGCACCAAGCCATGTTGTCAATCACTAATTACTCCATGCCTTTCCAAATGCATGTAAATCCTCTCTCTCAGAATTCCCTACAATGAATTGCCCACCACTGACATCAGGCTCACCGGTCTGTAGTCCCCTGACTTTTCCTTTCAGCCATTCTTAAATAATGGCACAACATTAGCCACTCTCCAGTCTCTAGCACCTCAACCATGGCTGTCGATGATTTGTCACCTCAGCTGAATGCCTTCTATCTTGTGCAGGCTCCTGAATGTGAGCATTTTGCCCCAGTTATAATTTTAGCAATTTTGTACCTGCATTCTTATTGTGCCCATTGGTGGTTTTCCCTTGCGGTTTCACAAGTAGCCCTTGAGTTTCAAAAAAAGTATGAGTTGGTAAATTGGCACTCACTGGGTCTGCCAAATGTTAGCACCACAGGTATTGCAATGGTTGCTTAATTGAAGGTTTCTATTTAAGCAATATGAATTCTAGTCAACAAATATGGAAGATTAATCTGACTCCGAATTAGTCTTCTAATGTGGCCCAAATCTTTTGGGGATCTTTTATCTCTTGAGCTACTAGTTCAGATGTTTCAGCCCTGTGTATATCCTTGTTCCCATTTGTTAATCAAAACATGTTTGTTTTGATTGTTTTTGAACTTTTTTTTTGCATTGGACACACCCAAATCTGACATCAAAACTTCGAATTCTGTTTAAACATTTCAAATTTTGTTAGGAGGACTGCTGTGTCCCAATTTAATTTTGTGGATATTCTGATGATATGTCTTCAACCTTTCCTATTTTGCTGTCAATCTGGCAACATACCATCCACCTGCCTTTGTCAAATTAATTAAGCAGGCTGCTGGATAAGGATTTGCCCAGTTACTAGCAAGCTGCATTTCCAACACTCTTTGGTGCTATACTGAACAAAGACAGCAAGTGTTGTCACGTGTATTTTAACATGATTTGAGACCATGGACCATATATTTCATTTGTAAAATAACTTATTTGCTAAATGTACAATCATGATAGATGTCAGAAGCACAAAGTTTTTTTAGCACCATTCATTTCATGCTCATGATAATGATCTAAACTCCCATCAGGGAGATTAACACCATGGGTCAGTTTATTCAAAACATTAAAACACATTATAAGTTATTAAGCAGGTCTTTGAGTAAACCAATCGATTTCTACATCTGCAAACACATTGCAGACTGACGTGTCAGGCAGAGCTGCAATGTTGTATAGACACAGTATGTGTAGTTCTTAAAAGTGAACTCTTTTAAAACCAAGCTTCTCATACAACAGCACCCATTACAAAAATGGCTAGACACCAAAAGTATGCAAAAACCGAAAGTACCGCAGATGCTGTAAATCAGAAATTGCTGGATAACCTCAGCAGGTCCAGCAGCATCTGTGGAGAGAAATCAGAGTTAATGTTTTGGTTCCAGTGGCCCTTAAGTCCCTTAAGGAATGAATAATCTTTATTCATTCACAGGATGAGGGCATTGCTAGTTTGGCCAGCAATTGTTGCCCAGAGGGCAGTTCAGAGACAACCGCATTGCCCTGTGGGCCTGGAGTCATAGGGAGGCCAGACCAGGCAAAGGTGGCAGTTTCCTTCCCTAAGGGACATTAGTGAACCAGATGGGTTTTCCAACAATTGACAATGGATTCACAGTCGTCATTACACTATTATTTCCAGATATTTATTGAATTAAAATTCCACAGTCTGCCATGGCAGGATTTGAACCCAGGTCCCCAGAACATTATCTGAGTCTCTGGATTAACAATCCAGTGATAATACCACTCGGCCATCACCTCCCCTATTCTTGTGTAAAAGTATTTCATGGGCTTTCTGGAACATCCTGAGGTCCTGAAAGGCACTACAGAGATGCAAATCTTTCTTTCTTTCAGACTCAAGAGGCGGGATAGTTACCGAATGAGCCACAGCTGGTGCTGAGCTTTAATTTCCTTTTGTATAGAAAAATTGATTTTTTTTTTAGAAAAGCAGCACACTGGACAATTCTGTCTATTTTCAGATTGCCACGTGAGGCATGTAAGGTATTTGGAAAGCATCTGACCTATTGATTTTCTATTGAATGAGCTTTCAAACCCAGTTTGCTCCTCAGCCACTGTCAAGCAAAGTGGCAGCTGAGAACCGTGCTCACTAAGCCCAGCATGAGCCGGCATGAAGGACTGCCCAGCGTTATCGGTAATTCGAGTATGTGGTGAATTCTAATGGACCTCTGGGAGTCCTTGGAGCAAGGGCATGCGATATTACCTCCTCCGTTGCCTTGTATATCAACCTCGCCGGCAATTAAGCCTCGTCACACCCTCGATTAGAGGACACTTTGTCGGCAAGAAGTGAAAATAAACAGTCTTCAGCTATTTCACATTCCAGGAAGGGGAGAGGGGACTGGAGGGGAGGTAGGGGTGGGCTTAGTTGGGTAGGAAGAAACAGAAAGAAAGGACAGAGGAGCCAGTATGATTATGAAGGAACAGGCAATATAACATCGACAGTAATTTGCTCTTGAAACACTTGTTTTATTGACAATGACAGACAGACCGAAGTAGCAGAGATCCTACCAAGGAGCCTGTCGACACAAAGTGAAATACATCTTTACTTAAAATTAATGTGTCGAATATTTTTGGAGACAAACCTGCTTTTCATAGCTTTTTTACAGGACACCCATTGTAAATTGTGTCATACCATTTAATGCTTTGAGGGCTTGATTATCCTGATTGTTATTCATGCTTCTGTTTTCCAAATGTTCTGAACGTTAATTTTTTTTTTGCGCATCTGGGATTCAATTGCATTCTGCTCTGAGTTCAAGTGCAACAAGATACTTGAATGGATTGCAGTTATACTGTGGCCCGATGCTTAAAGCTAGTCCAAAGCCTGTATCAGTCCCTGAGGCCTCTGTACATAATAGAGGCATAATTCTACACATGCGACCACCACCTGCGGATATCAGCTAGCTGTGCATAAATAGTGGTGGCTATGAAGAGTTGATTTACAACTATGCAGTGGTTTCCTCAACTTTATTTAGAGCACTTTTTGTCAAAAGTTTCCTTCAGGAAGATAAACAAAACAGGGAAGCCTTGACAGGACAAATGTCCTCTTTGATACAACGTTAAGGAAGAAAGAACTTGAATTTATGTAGCGCCTTTCACAGCATTCAGACATCCCAAAGCATTTCACAGTCAACAAAGTACTAGTCACGAGCTGTCAGGTACTTAGGTTTTGATTATCCATTGCTGGTGGTAGGAGCACTTCCTAGAACAAAAGCTCTCAGCAAAGACTTGTGGTTTGTGCGTGGAATTGACTTCTTGAGGAAGTAGCGGATGTGGATATAATTATAACATTTAAAAGACATTTGGATAAGTACATGAATAGGAAAGGTTTGGAAGGATATGGGCGAGGAGCAGGAGGGTGAGACTAGTTTAGTTTGGAATTATGCTTGACATGGACTGGTTGCACCAAACGGTCTGTTTCCATGCTGTATGACTCTAGGGCGCTATGACTTGGAAAATTGGATCCCAGGCTGCGCAATGTGGGTTTGTAAAGCTCCAAAATGAAGCTTCAGCTGGGAACTTTTTTTTTTGAAAAGTCAAATTCAGAATGCAAAACTAAAGAATCAGACTTTGATTCTTCCAAAGCTTTTCGAGAGAGTGCAATGGAGATTTGCTAGAATAGGACCTCAGGTAATCCATTGTATACAACTCTTGGCATTACGCTTTACTCAGGCAGTTGGCCTGGCTTTGGACAGGGCACAGCGGAGAGCAGAATGGTATCAGAAATGAGGGACATCAGTGACAGAGAGAGCCAAGAAGCTGGTATTGATCTCAAGATGCAGACATCAAGGAGAGATTTATTTCAAGCATTCAGAATTGTTGTCATAAAGTAGGGAGTGAAAACCTGTTCCCCATCAGCAGGATGGTGTATTACTAAAGGACACAAATGTAAAATAATTGGCAAAGGAAGCAGAGGGAAGAATTACTTTTGGCACAGCAAGTTGGTATGATCTGTAGTGCTTTTAAAAAAAATGTTTCATTCATGGGGTGTGGGCATCACTAGCTAGTCCAGCATTTACAGCTCATCCACAATAGCATGTGAGAAGCTGGTAATAAGCTATTTTCTTGAAATGCTGCAGCCCGTGTGGTGTAGGTAAACCTACTGCTGTTGAGGAGGGCTTTTGACCCAGCACTGAACACAAAGCTTCACAGGGTATTGGAAGCAGATTCACTGGTATGTTTACTTATATAATTGCAAAAGTACTGAAGGAAAAAAAAACGCAAGTGTGGCTAATAACAATTCTTGCAAAGAGCTAGTACAGGCTGATGGGCTGAATGGAATCTTTCTTTACTGTATCAGACTATGATTGTAAACAGGCCAGCTGCAGATTGCTTTGCTTTTATTTCTAAACAACCTGGTGCCCTCCACAACAAAGTGGATCAGTTACACCCATCAGTGTCCAGTTAAATGTGGGGAATCCCATTGTGGGATTAAATACCATTTTATATTTAGTTGTGGATGTAATGGGTATCAATGAGCGTTGTTGTTGCTGCAGTGGCCAGTGATTATATTCTGTGTCCCTGTTGGACTCTCGAGCCTTGAACCTGTGAGCAAGACATCTGGTTTGTAAGTGAGTTTGAAAATAGCTCCGAAGAATGTTCGAGTTTATTTTAAGGAGACACCGTCTGTAATTTGTTCACAAATGCACAGCAGGATACCACAGGCCCTGCTGCTACATGTCACTGCCTCTAGCTGAAGGAAGGGCCAACATCTCACCATGAGGTGAGACATAGTCAAACTGAAATTCACCCTGGATCCCTGCTCAAGGGAGGGAGAAAGGAAGGAGTGTGGGGAATGAAGAGACGTCAGATAGGAATTCTGTATTAACAGGAAAACGACGATGTTTGTTGTGTTGGTATAGAATTGTTTTCCTGAAAAGCCAAGGAAAGAGGAAAGAATGCAAAATGCTGCTGGGAGATTTTATAACAATTGAACATGTCTCAGCAGGGAAATGAAAAAGAAATGGCTAGTGAAATGCAAATAATTGTGACAAGAGAGAGCAGCAGAGTTAGAAAGGGAAATAGATTTATTCAATTCATTGCTGACACTTTGCCAAAACAACAACAATTGTACCCAACCAGCGAGCAAGGGATATATTTGTTTCAGTTGTTAGTAATTGGCATTAGGCATGGTTTGATCATTTGAAAGCATCTTGATAATATTAACCTTAGAGAGGAGCACAGGGCACAAAATAAATTGAGCAGACAGAAAAATGGAGAATAATACATAACATTGGAAATAAAACCATATTTGGAATAAAGCCCGAAAAGATATTTTTTATTCATCCACAGAATGGGGCTATCCCTGGCTAGGCCAACATGTCATACCTGATTGCCCTTGATAAGTCAATGGTGTGATGCTTCTTAAACCACTGCAGTCTATGTACACCCACAGTGCCGTAGAAAAATATAAGCT
Source organism: Ginglymostoma cirratum (assembly GCA_024137785.1). Taxonomy (NCBI): domain Eukaryota; kingdom Metazoa; phylum Chordata; class Chondrichthyes; order Orectolobiformes; family Ginglymostomatidae; genus Ginglymostoma; species Ginglymostoma cirratum. The sequence goes on from JAHRHZ010000249.1 coordinate 9,602,320, forward strand.
TTGTTCTCCAAAAGAATGAAACCAACCTTCAGATGAAGATGTGAGTGCTCATCCTCTGATATGAGCGAACCGTCCTCAATTGTTGTAGGTTGTTTGCTTCATTTTGTGTAATTAACTAGTATCATGTTTAAATTGTTGCTTCTTAACTAACTTAATAAGCTACTTGAAAAATTTCCATGAATGATTGACTGCCTACTTTCGATAATTATGGTCACAAACCCCCAAACTCCAATATCTTCAATATTGGAGTGTACCGCTGTGGGAGTTCATGTTTATGGGGTCTGTCATGTTCTCCATTATGCATCAATATGAGGGTGCAGCCATTACAATGAGGACTTCAAGCACCATCTTAGGGGTTACCATTGACAAGAAGCTGTACTGGGCTGGCCATATACATACCACGACTACGAGGCATGACCAGAAGCTAGAAATTGTGCAGACAGCAACTCCTGATTTCCCAAAGTCTGTCCACCAACTACATCACACAACTCAGGAATGTGACTGCAGCCTGGGTGGGTGCAGCCCCAACAACACTCAAGAACTACACTTCCCACCATCCAGGACAAAGCAGCCCGCTTGTTTGGCACCACATCCACAAACATCCACTTCCTCCACCACTGTTACTCAATTGCAGCAGTGTTTACGTTCTACAAGATGCACTAGAGAAATTCACCAAAAATCTTTGGACAGCACCTTCCAAACCCACCTCCATCTTGAAGGACAAGGGAAGCAGATAAATAGGAAAACCAAAACCTGCAAGTTCCCTTCTGAGCCACTCACCCTCCTGACTTGGAAACATATCGCTGTTTCTTCACTGTCACTGGGTTAAAATCCTGGAATTCCCTCCCTAATGGCATTGTGGGTCAACCGACAGTGGTTCCAGGAAAGCAGCTCACTACCACCTTCTCAAGGGCAATAACTGCTGGTCCATCCAGACATGCCCAAGTCCCATGAACAGAAAGAAGAAATGATTCATGTAGGCAATCTGTGGAAATGTATTGGTCAAGCTCAGGTCAGCACCTGGTGGAGGCCTCCTGTGCCAAAGCAATGAAATCATGGTGGACAAAGCAGCTTGCTTGATTGACACTACACCTACAAGCATTCACTCCCTCCAGCACCGACGCTCAGTAGCAGCAGTGTGTACTATCTACAAGAGGCACTGCAGGAATTCACCAAAGATCCTTTGACAGCACTTTCCAAACCCACAACCACTTCCATCTAGAAGGAGAAGGGCAGCAGATATATGGGAACACCACCACCTCCAAGTTCCCCTCCAAGTCGCTCACCATCCTGACTTGGAAATATATCATCGTTCCTTCAATGTCTCTGGGTCAAGATCCTGGAATACCCTCCCTAATAGCATTGTGGGTCAACCCACAGCAGGAGGACTGCAGTGGTTCAAAAAGGCAGCTCACCACCACCTTCTCAAGGGCAACTAGGGATGGGCAAGAAATGCTGGCCAGCCAGCGACACCTACATCCCACAAATGAGTAAAAAAACCTGATTGCGATTTCAATTTCACTTTCCAATCTGCTCATATTAACCCTGTTTCTCTCTCCTATGAAGGATCAGATTAACCTACCACTGAGAATATTCAATGGCCCACCTGAGGTGGAGAATTTGGATAATTAATTCTCCTCCTCTCCATATGAAATGGGGAGACCCCTTTTTCTGACCAGACCTCTCCTTGTGTCGTTGTGTATTGTTGACCTGATTTGGTGCAATTCCTAGTCTGGGAGAAGCAGTCACTAGGGACAGCGAATGCACTTTACGGCCTCTGAGTTTTAGCAGTTCCGAATCCAGATGCTTCTTGGAATCCAGCATGGTGGTCAATGCTTTTATTTTATTCATTCATGGCATGTGGGCATTACTGCTAGGCCGACATTTATTACCCATTCCATATTTCCCAGAGGCCAGTTAAAAGTCGACTACATTACTTAGACCAAGTAAGAATGGCAATTTTCTTCCTGAATGGGAATTTGTGAACCAGACTTTCTTTTGCCAACAAGTGTTTTGTGAGATCATTTGACTCTCATTTCCAGATTTTTTTTTGATATTGAATTCAGATCCCAATATCAGCCATGGATAGATTCCCAAAACATTATGTAAATCTCTGAATTAATAGTCTCAGCAATAATAGTACTGAGCCTTTGATTCCAATGCAAAAAGATCATTGGGGTCTCCTTTTTTTCCAAACTCCAGAGAGTTTCGCCCACCTTCTCAACCTCTCCTTGTAAAATAACCCTCTCATCACAGGAATCAACCCAGCGCGCCTGCATTGCCGTTTTAGAATTGCTTCCTTTGTTATATTCATTGTTGGGGGAGAGAGTTGATATTAGTCTGGGGTGAAACAAGTGATAGGTTTAATGACCCCCAGCCAAAGCATGAAATTCCGTGGTAAAGCGAACGTGCTGCTCAATTTCACCCCCATTGCAAGTCTCCGGGTCTGAGCTGCAGTAAATTACTCACCGCCTCAATAGACTGTGCTGCTATGAATTTCCACACCAGTTCACCACTAATGGCCCTGGCAAGAGAGACAGAAAGACCAAATTATCGGTCACCCTTTGTTAATCCATGTTAGGAATGTCGGAATCCTCAGAGCCACATGAAGCAGATCTGAAGGTCGCTCCGCACTTTTCTATGTCTGGGGACCCAGGTTCGAATCCCGCCATGGCAGATGGTGGAATTTGAACTCGATAAATATCTGGAATTAAGAATCTAATGATGACCTTGAATCCATTCTTGATTGTCAGGGAAAACCCATCTAGCTCACTAATGTCCTTTAGGGAAGGAAACAGCCTTCCTTACCTGGTTTGGCCTATCTGTGACTCCAGACCCACAGCAATGTGGTTACTCTGAACTGCCCTCTGGGCGTTTACAGACGGGCAATAAATGCTGCCTAGCCAGTGATGACCTCATCCCGTCAAAGACTAAAGGAAAAAAAAATTATAGTGCGCCAGCAAAGCAAAAGTAGACAAAGAAGCTGAGGAAGGGAGAGTTCAGGTTGAATGCACACTCTCATAGCATACTCCCCAAAGATCCTAAGACAGTATCTTTGAAACCCACAGCTGCTTCTATCTAGAAGCACAAAGGCAGCACAGACATGGAACACCACCACCTGCAAGTTCCCCTCCAAGCCACTCACCATCCTGACTTGGAAATATATCGCTGTTCCTTTACTGTCACTGGGTCAAAATTCTAGAACTGTCTCCCTAAGGGCATTGTGGGTCTATCTACAGTACATGGACTGCAGCGGTTCAAAAAGGCAGCTCATCACCACCTTCTCAATTGTATCTAGGGATGGGCAATACGTGTTGACTCAGCCAGCAATGCTCATGTCCCACAGAGAGAAAAATAACCTGTAGTCTCAGTGTGAAGCTGACCTTACTAACACCATCACTACAAATGAATGCATGACTGGTGGCCAGGTTATATCAATCTCACGGACATGTACAAGAAATAACCAGAGTGAGACCACACTTGGGTACCATGAACCGATCTTAGCACCATACCTTTGAATGTCTATGGAATTCTCTTCCTGAAGAGCAGATGATTGGGCTCCATGAACATCTAATGGTGAACGTAAAGACATTCACGGCTAACATGAGAGCCCAACTGTTGTAGGGAAGCAGACAGAAAAGTGGTCAAGATCACACATAATCTTATCAACTGGCAGATAAAGCCAAAGGAGCCGTAAAGCTCATAATTTGAAAGTGGTCATTGTACAGGAGGAAATATGTCAGTAAGATCCCTCAAACAACAGCGAAAGGAATGTCCAAATCATCTATTGCCATCATTGTTGAGGGATGAATGTTGAGCAGGCCACTGATAAAGTGGCATGGTGGTTCAGTGGTTAGCACTGCTGCCTCACAGCACCAGGGACCCAGGTTCAATTCCACCCTTGGGTGACTGTTTGTGTGGAGTTTGTACATTCTCCCCGTGTCTGTGTGTGTTTCCTCTGGGTGCTCCAGTTTCCTCCCACAGTCCACAGATGTGCAGGCTATGTGGATTGGCTGTGGGAAATTGCCTGTAGTGTCCAGGGATGTGTAGATTGGGTGGGCTATAGGGTGATGGGGCTGGGTGGGATGCTCCAAGGGTCGGTGTGGACTTGTTGGGCCAATGGAGCATGTTTCCACACTGTAGGGATTCTATGTCCTGTCCTGTCCTGATAGAACCCCTCTGCGTTCAAAGAAAAATGTCATGCATCCATCAACATAGCTAAAAGGAAAGTAGGTGGTCAAGCTTTTCATCAGAACTAGGACACTAGAAACAGACTTGGTAAAATGGAGACTATTTGATACAACATTGGAGAGGGTGCGGCTTAATTGGACCTTCACTGCCATTGAGACTCAGCAAGAACTGTTAACTGTCATTCTTAATTCGAAGACCAGGTGGGGGGATTCTGATTGGTTGGGATGTTGCCACAAAGACTTTGGCTGTCTTCATAACCCTTTTTTTTGAGAAAGGGGCAACGAACATACAATTTCCCTTAAGCCTACGTCAAACTGGGTTCTGAGTATTTATAACTGTCGTCTCCAATTCTGCAAATACATCATACTGTGGGCCCAGCTAATGATCTGACCATTGGTTTTTGGTGTAACTCTCAGCACAGTCTGGATTATTTAACAAATAATTTGCAATAGTAGAACAATATCTATTGGCAGATATTCTTTTTTTTGAATCCCTACAGTATGGAAACAGGCCCTTCAGCCCAACAAGTCCACACTGACCCTTGGAGCATCCCACCCAGACCCATCCCCCTATAACCCACACACCCCTGAACACTACGGGCAATTTAGCATGGCCAATCCACCTGGCATGCACATCTTTGGACTGTGGGAGGAAACCGGAGCACCTGGAGGAAACCCATGCAGACACGGGGAGAATGTGCAAATTCTGCATAGTCACCTGGGGCTGGAATCGAACCCAGGTCCCTGGCGCTGTGAGGCTGCAGGGCTAACCACTGAGCCACCATGCCGCCCCTTTTCTGAGGCATGAGTTAGTTGAACACAATTAGCATGGTGCCTGATGCAAATGGTTCCTGTGATAGGTGGTTGAAAAGTGTGGTCTGTTTACAGCCTGCCTTGATGATATGTGACAGAATACCCCTTCCAAAGATGCCACCACTGACAGTGCAATGCTCTCTCGGTATTGCTCCAGAGAATCCTAAATTGTGCTGGAGGCAAGGAAGAAGAAAACGCACATGAACGTCAGAAGGAACAAAGGCTTTGCCTAATTTATAAATCTCATGAGAAGCTTTATAGAAAGAAAATTGCAATTGGAGTAGTTCAAGTGAACTGACATTGTCCTTGTGTATTCCTGTTTAAGATCAGGGGCTTAGCTCCGAAAGGAATCACCATGTGTTAAGACATAGACAAAGCATTGGTCTAAAATTTTACACATAATCTCTCAAAGTCATGAGTAGTGTGGTTTGGAATTCAGAACATAGACAGATCAGCCATGATCTTACTGAATGGCAGAGCAGGATTGAGTGGCCTAGTTGCCTACTCTGGTTCCAGATACCTATGTAGGTTCATACTTTCAGAGCATCATTTCCTTGCCTTTTGACCTTGGGAGGCCTTAGAATTTAGCCCAGTGTGAAACACTTAGCCCTGACAGAAATTAGTTCTGAGAATTCTCAATTCGGGGACAGGTGCCAATTTAAGGGAAGAAAAAGTCAGTAAAATTAGCACGAGTGGGTATAAAACTGTCAGCCTCACCCCTCTCTCTTCTGCGCACAGATGGGTGATATTTGCAGAAAATGCAAGGCAATTTTCACCAATGTCAAACTGCCCTATTTCTGCTGCAGCGTGAGAACAGCTTCATATACCAGCCTACCAGCACTGAGTCAGTGTCATCATGCCCTGCTTGTTGTGACTCTCCAGGCAGACTCAGGCTCAGCCCCTCTGTACTTCACAATGTACTGAGTGGGTCTAAGCAGATTTATTTTTAACAGTACACAGTCACCGTGTGGAATTCACTGCCTAAAAACGTGAGGGAAGCAGATCCACTAATAACCTTGAACAGTAAATTGAATAAATACTTCCTAAAGAATCACAATTTGAGGTGCTACATAGAAGGGTCTAAATAGACAACAGCAAGGGTCCAATTTCCACACTGAGGTTACTATGAAGATCCTTTGAGTTTGTTGGCTTGTTCGCCGAGCTGGCTAGTTATCGTACAAATGTTTTGTTACCATGCTAGGTAACATCATCAGTACGGCCTCCGATGAAGTGATGTCGCTCTACTCCACTTGGAACTTATATGATCCAGTCTGTTAAGCTGGATTGTGTCATTTCCAGTTCTGTTCCGCATGTATACGGGGTCTAATTCCATATGTTTGTTGATTGCGTTATGGGTGGAGAACCATGCCTCTAGGAATTCCCATGCGTGTCTGTGGTTGGCTTGAACTAGGGTGGTCATGTCGTCCCAGTTAAATTGATGACCTTCATTGTCCAAGTGCACTGAGATGAGGGAAAGTTCGTTGTGTGTTCTCCACCCGTACTGCAATCAATAAACTTGTGGAATCAGACCCCATATACAAACCCTTGCAAAAGAGAACCGGAAATGACACTAAACACCTCAACAGACTGGACAGTATAAATACCAAACGGAGTAGAACAACATCGCTTCATTGGAGGCCTCACTGATGACGTCATCTAGAATGCTGATGAGACGTCTATAAGATAGCCAGCCTGCTTGACGAGCAAATCAGCAACCTCACCCACAACCCGAGCTACAAATCTTCGCAAGAATCTTAAATGAAGCTCCTTTCTTCTCAATCCCTCCTCACGCCTGAGGCAGAGTGATCCTCAGGTTAAACCACCACCAATTGACTCTATCCCTCTCTCTCTCTCTAATGAGAGAGTGGTACAATAGCAACGTTAACTTTTATGTTGAAACTTTTAATGGTTCTACTTCAGTGGTTATGTTACAATCGAGAAAACGCCGAGACAAAGAGGTAATAGTATTAGGATAGCAAGTGGCAGATTTAAAATAGAGTTGAGGAGAAATTATTTCTCACAGAGGGCTGTAAATTCGTGGAATTCACTGCACCAGAGCACAGCAGATGCTGAAAAGTGCAGCAGTGATGTACTGCTGAGGCTGTATAAGTCTCCGGTCAGACCACATTTGGAATATTGTGAGATTTTTGGGTCCCGTATCTAAGGAAGATTTGCTGGCCTTGGAGAGGGTCTGAAGGAGGATCACAAGAATGATCCCAGGGATGAAGGGCTTGTCATTGGAGGAACTGTTGACGACTCTATGTCTGTATTCGATGGAGTTTAGAAGGATGAGGGAGGATCTGACTAAAATTTACTGGGAGGCCTGGATAGTGTAGACATGGAGAAGATGTTTCTACTAGTAGGAGAGACTAGGACCCACCCGAAGACTCAACCTCAGAGTGAAGGGACAATCCTTTAAATCTGAGATGAGGAAGAATTTCTTCAGCCAGAGGGTAGTGAATCTATATAACTCATTGCTGCAGAAGGCTTTGGAGGCCAAGCCATTGAGTGAATTTTAGACAGAAATAGATGGGTTCTTGATTGATAAAGGTGTCAAGGATTGCAGGGAGAAGGCAGAAGAATGGGACTGAGAAACATATCAGCCATGATCGAATAGTAGAGCAGACTCCATAGGCTAAATGGCCTAATTCTGCTCCTACACCTTATGGTCTTATTGAGTAAATTTAATGAGGAGATAGACAGATTTTTAATTAGCAATGCATCAAAGGGATATAGAGAGCAGACAGGAGAGTGAAGTTGAAGTTGAGATGAGATCAGCCATGATCATATTAAGTGGAAGAGCCAGCTTGAGGGGCTGAATAGCCTGCTCCTGCTCTTAGTTTGGGCTGTGTAATTCTGCACAACAACTGCAGAGATTGATTAGGCCTCAGCAAGGTTCAGAACAGTGTAACTGTGCAAGGGGTGGGGATTGATATCCTGATTGTATGAGCTGGCTGACCATGAAAGGGGGTCCTATCACTGGGTTTGTGAGTCAGGTGGAGAGGAGGAGGAGAGTAAGCTCCAGGCAGCAGCTTATAGCCACTGGGCCACTGAGAAGGCAGCTGAATGCCACTGGCTCTGTGCAATTGTGGCTCAGGAAGCAAATCCCTGGAGTCATTTGATGTCCGTTTGCAGTTCAGGCTTAGAAGATGTCCTGCAGATTTGAGAAGATCGTGGAAGGTTACTGGCTCTGTGCTAGAGAGAGTTTAGTCTCAGAGGTAGCCCTGGAAGCTTTTGATAGTTCAGTACAGCTGAGAGCAGGGATAAATAAAGCCCACAAGCATGGGTACTTGTTACAATTGAGAAATATTAGTGTTGAAGAAACCCAGGAGCAGTGGCAGATTAATGAAGCTAATTGTCTGCAAAAGAGCCGGAACTGTGGCTGTAAGTAAGTACTGGAGTGAAGTCTCAGGAAATCTATGGAATGAAATAGAATCTAATGGAATTATAGGAAGAAATTAAAATGCCTAGAAATAAGCCTTCATAGAAGTAGTCCATTTTGAATAACTTGTGAGGGAATTCCAAAGCTAAACTTTCAGTCGTGAAGAATGAGAATCCCCGGTAAAAGAGACACCATTTTAATCATTTCTGAAGAAGGATCCAGACCCAAAACGTCAGCCTTCCTGCTCCTCTGATGCTGCTTGGCCTGCTGTGTTCATCCAGCTCTACACCTTGTTATCTCAGATTCTCCAGCATCTGCAGTTCCTACTATCCCTGAAACAATTTAATTAGATTTGGTGATCCACAGTTTCACCACTGTCTGTGTAAATAGCTGAGAAATCCATTGGTTCTTCTAGACTGCATGTACAATTTGATGCGCTCTTTGATGCCTGTCTGATTGCAGTTTGTCTGTTAACTCATACTTACCTCATGTTAATTCTGGATGTTAGCTTACAAGTTATGCATATTGGTTTTTAATGCTTCTAACTCTGAGCTGTAAAGTTTTGTTTGTTTACTTAAAACTGTGGAACCTTGTGGCTTGGTAATACCTGAGATCTCAAACTTTGCTCACTTTAAGCAAACAGCGAAATAAGAACACAACAAGAACCAAGAAGGCTATTCAGACTATCGAGCTTGCTGCTCCAATCATTGAACTCATGATTGTTCTCACAATGGCCTCACTCCATTTTTCTGCCTATTCCACAAATAGGCAAAATCCTAGACTCCCTTGTCAACCAAAATTTGTCGAACTCTCCCTTGAGCATATTCAATGACCCAGCCTCCTCTGCTCTCTGGAAGAGAATTCCATGTGGTAATTATCCTCTGAGAGGGGCAATTCCTCTCATTCTTATTCTTAAATGAGAATTCCCATCACTTCAAGATGTTGTTCCCTGATTTTAGGTTTCCCAACAGGAGTTGGGGAAGTATCTACCCTGTCAATCCGCTTCAAATTATTCTCTGTGACGATAACCGGCAAATTGTCCTGGATTTCCCATGTAAGTGCGACAGTTAAGAAGGCACAACAACGCCTCTTCTTCCTCAGGGCTCAGGAAATTTGGCATGTCCCTAAGGTCCCTCACTAACTTCTACAGATGCACCATTGAAAGCATACTGTCCGGGTGCATAACGGCCTGGTATGGCAACTGCTCTGCCCAGGACCTTAAGAAACTACAGAAGGTGGTGTGCACAGCCCAGACCATCACGGAAGCCAACCTTCCAGCCATGGGTGCTGCCGTGGAAAGGCTGCCAACATCATCGAAGACCCATTGCACCCTGGTAACGATCTCCTACAACCTCTTCCGTCAGGCAGAAGATACAGAAGCCGGTTGTTATCTGACTGTTGAATGGACTGTAGCCTCAAATAATGTAACTTGCAATGTAACCTTTATGCCTCTAAGTCTTTTTGATCTGTACATCCTTTGCTTGCTGTGATCTGCCTGTACCACTCATAAAACAAGCTTTTCACTATATTTTGGTACACATGACAATAAAATCAATCAATCAACCAACCAATTAATCAATAAGATGCTCATTCTTCCAAGGTCTGATGAATATAGGCCAAAGTTGCTTCACCCTCCCTCATAAGACAATGCCTTCATCCCAGAAATCAACTTTTTGCACATTCTCTGATCTTCTTCCAATGCAAGTAATCTCACCCACCTCCTGTAGTTCCACACATACACTTTGATTTTTAAAGGGGCGCTATTCTCTCCTTAGTTATTCTTTGCCCTTAATTTACAGAATTTCTTTGGATTCTCCTTAACCCTATTTGCCAAAGCTATTTCATGTCCTGTTTTTGCCTCCCGATTTTCCTCTTGAATACACTGCTACTGCCCTTATACCCTTCTAGGGATTCGCTCGATCCCAACTAACATATGCTTCCTTCTTTTTCTTGACCAGATCCTCAATTTCTACCAGAGGAAGTGGTGGAGGCAAGTACAATTACAACATTTAAGATGTATTTGAATGGGTATGTGAATAAGAAGGGTTTAGAGGGATAAGTGTCAAATGCTGGTAAATGGGACTAGTTCAGCTTGGGATGTCTGGTCAGTGTGGTTGAGTTGGACCAAAGGGTCATTTCTGTGCTGTATGACCCTATGTCTCTAAATATATCCCTTCCAAAACAATGAGACCAAAACTATACACAGTAGTCCAGATGTGGCCTCTCCAAGGTCCTATAAAGATGTAGTAAGACTTCCCTGCATTTATACTGTCTCCCCTTGCAATATGAAACGGCATGAAGACAACTAGACATGAGTCACAAATGTAGGTCTTGAAATAATGTTCACATTCTGTGAATAAATAAGGGATAATCAGTTTTAAGATGTTGTAACATAAGAAATACAGCCGCCAACACCCTCACAGCTAGACCTCACCAACAGCAATGACTAGGTGGTCTGTCTGGTTTTATGGTGAAATTGGGATAAATACTGGCCAGATACTGGGGAGAGCATTTCTGAATGAAGAGAGTAAAGGTATTTTTTACATTCTGCGATTCCCAAGTTTGGGGCTTGTACAAATTACAACATTTCAGAAAATTTGGCCCGCTCCGAGATTGACACCTCTTGTTTTGCTCAGCACAAATTTTCAAAAGAGAGCTGAAGGAGAAAAAATTAGCTGCTAAACTGCAGCAGAGAAAAAAAAGCTCTGATTGAATAGCAATCACACCCCTACGTTTGTACAGTGCAATAGCAAAGAGCAGAGTTGATTGAAAGACTCAGACACTGTCCTTCAATCAAGCTGTTCGGCCTCAGTTACAACCTTCAGCTTGTCCATTATTGCTTAAATATACGGCTACAAGTGAGTTACAAGTCATACAATCAAAGAGGTTTAGCAGGCATCGTAAATCACAGGAACATAAACTTTTGTGGATTACGTCATTAGAATAGGGTGATCTGTATAACTACCTTGAATTCGCTCTTCGTACTCTGTTCTTTTTTGTAAAGAGAAATGGTTGTTCAATTTCAAATTATTAACTGTTCACATTCCATAGCTTCCAGCTAGACAGAAGGAGTCCATTCAGCCCATTGAGGCTATGCCAGCTCTTTGAAAGAGTTGCCCACTGATTGTCACTCTTTGATACTTCCCTCATAGCACTGCAAATTATTTTCCCCATCAAGAATTTATCCAACTCCATTTTGAAAAGTACAATAGAATCCACTCGTCTCTTAATTCATTCACGGGATGTGGGCATTCCTGGCTAAACCAGTATTTATTGCACAGCACTAGTTTCCCTGGAGAAGTGATGGTGAGCTGCCTTTCTGGCCCTCTGCACTCCATGTGGTGTAGGGACGCACACAATCGAAGAAAGTTCCAGAATTTCAACACAGTGACAGTGAAAGCCACCATGATGTAGCTGCAGCTGAGGATGCTTTGCGTCTTACAGTAGGTTGTGCAGGAGGTGTTAAAGGGCATGAGTTTTAAACTTGCTTTTTAAGGAGTCCAGGTGAGTTGTTGCAGTGCGTCACATATATCCATGTTAGATATGCAAGTTCCTTTAAGGTAAAACAGAATTGCTCCAGAGTTGATTGAGAGCAGGCACCACTCAATGGCATTTATGTTTAATGTCTGGATTATTGGGGGTCATGAGTTGCAGTGGTAGTGTCCATACCTCTGGAATTAGGAAGCCCAGGTTCAAATCTCATCTGGTCAAGAATGTGTAACAACATCTCCGAACAGGTTAATTGGAAAACGCCTAAGACCTGAGTTCTTCCCCAAATGGGTTTGTGGTCAAGAAGGGAAAGATGGAAACTGTTGATTGTGCTAAATTATAGATTTACAATTAAACTCATGTAAAAGGTCTCTTACTGTCTAATTCAACATATGGATATTGCTCTGTTAAACTGTCAACAATACTCATTGCTACAACTGCCAGCCATTGGTGGAGATAATGAATAATGAAGGTGGTCGATAGGATGTTAATCAGGTTGGTTGCATTATGCTGGAAGTTGTGCTTCTTGAGTGTTGTTGGAGCTGCACTCATCCAGGCAAGTGGTAGTATTCAAGCGCATTCCTGACTTGTGCCATGTGGATGATGGACAGTGTTTGGAAGTCAGAAGGTAAGTTAATTACCACAGAACTCCCAGCCTCTAACCTGTTCTTATAGCCACAGTACTGAATGGCTTGGTCTAGTTCAGTTTCTGGTCAATTGTAACACAAGTTGTTGATATTAGAGGAATTTAGCAACGTAATGCCATCAAGGGACAATGGAGAGGCTCTCTCTTGTTGGAAATGGTCATTGCCTGGCACAGCGTGGCATATGTACTACCAGCCCAAATCTGAATATTGTCCAGGTATTGCTGCATCTGTATATGACCGCTTTAGTATCTGAGGAATTGTTCATGTTTGACTGGATGCCATGAGACCTCATGAGGCCCAAAGGCCCAGTACTTACTTATAGCCGCAGTTCCGGCTCTTTTGCAGACAATTAGCTTCATTAATCTGCCACTGCTCCTGGGTTTCTTCAACTCTAATATTCCTCAGTTGTAACAAGTACCCAGAGTCTCAGGCAGCTCCCTCCCACTCATATGCTACTTTGCTGCCACCTCTGATGAGTTTGTCCCATTGATGGGACTGGACGTACCCAATGATGGTGTTGTCTGTGACATTGCCTGTAGATACACAACAGACTTCTGGGGAAAGTTAAAGATTATGGAATTAAAAGGACTGTAGCAACACAGTATAAAACTGGCTAGGTGATGAGAAACAGGAAGTAATGGTTAATGGATATTTCTTGGGCTGGAGGAAAGTTTGTTGTGGATTCCTCCGGGGTCATTTTTGGGACCATTGCTTTTCCTAAGATACTTGATCTTGGTTTGCAGGGGACAATTTAAACATTAGGAAATGCCATAATATTTGGGAAGAATTACAAACCATGAGGACAGTGTGGAGCTCCAAAAGGACATTGACAATTTGGTTGAGTAGACAAACAGGTGGTAGGTGAGGTTCAATGCAGAGAAGCACACTGTGGTAGGAGAAACATTAAAAGACTATATAAAATAGAGGACACAGTTCTAAACGGGGTGGAGGGGTAGAGGGACCTGCATGTATATGTGCACAGATCACTGAAGTTGGCAGGATAAGTGGGAAGAACAGGGTAAGTAAAGCATACACTGTCCTCAGTTTTATTAGGAGAGACATGGAGTACAAGAGCACAGAGGTGATGTTGGACAGACATTTGTTAGACCTTAACTGGAATATTATGTACAGTTCTGGCTGCCACATTGTAGAAAGATGTGAGTGCTTTGGATAGAGTGCAGAAGTGTGTTACAAGAATGAGAGAGAGGAATGAGAATTTTTGATGATGAGGATAGATTGAAGAAGTTGGAACTGTTCTCCTTGGGGAGAATAACGCTCAGAAGAGATTTGACAGTGGTTTACAGAATCGTGTGCGCTCTCGATAGAGTATACTGGGAGAAGTTGTTCCTGCTTGTAAAAGGAATGAGAACAAATGTGCATAGACTTTAAGTGGTGTGCAACTGAAGCAAGGGTGATATAAAGAAATCATTTTTCACTCAGCGAGTAGTTAGGGTCTCCAAGGCACTGTCTGGAAAATGTGGTGGAGACAGATACAATTGAGGCAAACAAGAGGGAATTGGATTTTTTTTGGATAGAAATGGTGGAAATACAAATGATGGAATAGGGCATTAAGTAATGACACTCATTGAAAAGCCAGCACGGGCATGATGGACCAAATGGCCTCCTGTGCAATGTAACGCGTCACTGATTCTGTGATATGATTCAGTGAGAAGGACTTCTTCAGGCTATTCCTTGCGTAGTCCATGGGTTTGCTCTCCCAGTTTTGGCACAGGCCCCCCACATGTTAAAAAGGAGTACTCTACGGGATAGACAGGGCTGTGTGTGCCATTCCCCTTTCTTGAGTCATGGTCAATACCAGGTAGTCCATCTAGCTTCATTCCTTTTATCAGATTTTTAGCAGTTAAAGTTAAGCTTGCTTTGGCCAGTTCAGAGGGTAATTAATAGTCAACTACAGATTAAGCATTCCAAATTGTGGCAATTCAGTCTTTATTAACTCTCCTCCATGCAGTTCTCTCAGGCTTGTACCAACAAGTGACAAAAAGAGATGAACTACTGAGAAGTATTGAATTAACTTAGAATTTAAACAACCAGGCAAGGATTGAGGGGTAGCATCACACTGAGTTAGATGCAAGATGAGTCCATAACGCTTAACATCAGTCAGGGCAGAAGGACAGAAATCCATTAGGGTCACCAACAAGGCAAGCTCCATTCAATATTGAACGAGTTTCTTGTACACTTGGCGAGGGCTTTATTTTGACACTGAAAAGGTTGTGTGAAGGCAATGGATGTCAAACCCCATTAACTATCCCCGAGGCGATATTCAATGGAAAAGTTAATTCGATATTTTCTTTACCTTGGGGATTCTGATCTTCATTGTATAAATTCACCATCTATCCCAAAGGAATATTATTCAACGTCAACATTTGACCTTGATAAAACAATTGTGATGAACAATTTGTTCTATTTAGCTACAGTCAGTTGTCTCCATGCCAGAATTTGAGAAAACAGTATTGGTAATCTTAGAAAAGTAATAAAATTAATGTGGAGCACCCATCGTAACCAGCTAAATTCATAAAGAAAGCCGAATCACCTTCTCAGTTCAACAAAACCAGCTAGAGAAATTGTAGTGAGTATTTTGGAATACTGGCCTCTGTAGCTAGACTACAATATGAAGGAGAGGAAGCTGTGCTACAACTATATAAAATATTAATAAGATTACATCTGGAGTACTTTGTACAGTTCTGGGCACCACATCATAGAAGGAATAAATTGCCCTTGGAAGGAATGCGATACAGTTCATTGGAATGTTACCAGAACTTCAAGCATCAGATCTACGTATTTCCGAACCTATACATTACTGAGACATGTTGTCAAAGTTTCTTCATTCGCATTCATCAGGCCAAATGCAAGAATGTCAAATTTTAAGCAATCACAACAAATCAAGCCTTAGGAGATTTTTTTTTGCTTGGTTGGCACTGCCACAGGTAACTATAGATTCTCCAAGATCCCAAGTAGCTTGAAAAATGTGCAAGTCTTGAATATATTCTTTTGCAAAGAACAGGTCACTTCAAACATAAATGAGGCATGTTGTGAACTCAGTAGATTATCTTAAATGCTAATATAGTTATTAGAACACTCGGAATTGTTCAGCATGGGCCTATGCACTGTAGAATCACATCTGATAACAGATGTGTGTTTTGGGTTTTACAAGCATGAGCCAGTTTTTTGAATATAATTTGTACGCTGTGAACAGGACATGCCGGTAGGTTTGATCAAACAATTGCTGTTAGGAATGGAGTTCCAGTCTTGATTCTGCTTCAGTGAATGGATGGCAACACAATTCCAAGGCAGGATGGGTGGTGGTTTGGAGAGGAATTTGCAGCCAGTGGTGTTTTTCTACATCTGCCTCCCTTGTCATTGTAGGTTTTGAGGTTGTGTGTTTGGAAAGCATTGTCAAAGGACCTCTCCAGTGCCTCCACTGTCTACAAGGCACAAGTCAGGAGTGTGATGGAATACTCCGCACTTGCCTGGATTAGTGCAGCCCCAACAACACTCAAAAAGCTTGACTCCATCCAGGACAAAACAAATGCCTGATCTGCCGCATATCCACAAGCCTCAAGATTCACCCCACTCACCATTGACACAAAGTGTGTACCATCACAAGACACAGTCCGCAACCCTTCAAATCACATCTCACAACACTTTCCAAACCTGAATCCTTTACCATTTCAAGGGGCGAATGCAGCAGATGCAACAGCATCGCCTGCAAGTCCCCTTCCAAGCCGGGCACAGTCTTGAATCGGAACTATATTCTCATTCCTTCATTGTTGTTGGGTTAAAATCCTATAAGACCATAAGACCACAAGACATAGGAGTGGAAGTAAGGCCATTCGGCCCATCGAGTCCACTCCGCCATTTAATCATGGCTGATGGGCATTTCAACTCCACTTACCCGCACTCTCCCCGTAGCCCTTGATTCCTTGCGAGATCAAGAATTTATCAATCTCTGCCTTGAAGACATTCAACGTCCCGGCCTCCACTGCGCTCTGTGGCAATGAGTTCCACAGGCCCACCACTCTCTGGCTGAAGAAATGTCTCCTCATTTCCGTTCTAAATTGACCCCCTCTAATTCTAAGGCTGTGCCCACGGGTCCTAGTATCGCCACCTAACGGAAACAACTTCCCAGTGTCCACCCTTTCTAAGCCATGCATTATCTTGTAAGTTTCTATTAGATCTCCCCTCAACCTTCTAAACTCTAATGAACACAATCCCAGGATCCTCAGCAGTTCATCGTATGTTAGGCCTACCATTCCAGGGATCATCCGTGTGAATCTCCGCTGGACATGTACCAGCGCCAGTATGTCCTTCCTGAGGTGTGGGGCCCAAAATTGGACACATTATTCTAAATGGGGCCTAACTAGAGCTTTATAAAGTCTCAGAAGCACATCGCTGCTTTTATATTCCAACCCTCTTGAGATAAATGACAACATTCCGTTCGCTTTCTTAATCACGGACTCAACCTGCAAGTAACCTTTAGAGAATCCTGTACTAGCACTCCCAGATCCCTTTGTACTTCGGCTTTATGAATTTTCTCACCGTTCAGAAAATAGTCCACGCCTGTATTCTTTTTTCCAAGGTGCAAGACCTCGTATTTGCTCACATTGAATTTCAGCAGCCATTTCCTGGACAACTCTCCTAAACTGTCTAAATCATTCTGCAGCCTCCCCACCTTCTCCATACTACCTGCCTGTTCACCCAACTTTGTATCTTCGGCAAACTTCGCCAGAATGCCCCCAGTCCCTTCATCCAGATCATTTATATATGAAGTGAACAGCCGCGGCCCCAACACTGACCCTTGCGGGACACCACTTGTCACCGGTTGCCATTCCGAAAAAGAGCCTTTTATCCCAACTCTCTGCCTTCTGTCAGACAGCCAATCCTCAATCCATGCCAGTAACTCACCTCGAACACTATGGACCCTCACCTTACTCAGCAGCCTCCCGTGAGGCACCTTATCAAAGGCCTTTTGGAAGTCTAGATAGATAACATCCACTGGGTTTCCCTGGTCTAACCTACTTGTTACCTCTTCAAAGAATTCTAACAGGTTTGTCAGACACGACCTCCCCTTACTAAATCCATGCTGACTTGTTCTAATCTGACCCTGCACTTCCAAGAATTTAGAAATCTCATCCTTAACGCCCTTAATCCTGGAACACCCTCCCTATCAGAATTGTATGTGTCCTTACATACCAAGAACAGCAGTGCACCACCATCTTCTCCAGAGCAATTATGAATGGTCAGTAAATGCGTACCAATCCAGCAAAGCTGATAACCCATGAACTAATAAATTTTACCCTTAAGTGGTCTGGCCCACTTGTGACTCCAGATCCATGGCAACATGGTTGATGCTTTGCTGCTGTCTGAAATAGATACTGAAATGGACCAGTAAGTCATTTGGTTCAAGGGCGACTACAGAAGTGCAATAAATGCTGGCCTTTTCAGTAACACCCACGTTCCCTGAAAGAACAAAGGAAAAAACAGGATACCAGACCCGATGAGTATTTTCAGTGTTTCCCTTTTTCTCTTCACTAAAACAGAAAATTGACCATTATTGCACTGTTTGGTTGTGGGACATCACTGGGTAAAATTGACCATCACATTTCCTTCATTGCCATAGATGACAATGTGCCAAAAGTGCCAAAATTGGCTGTAAGGCATTTTGGGATATACAAAAGTCATCAAATACATAAATGCAAACGTTACTTCTATATCTGTCTTCTGCTTGAGTGCCAATATTCTCTTATTGCAGCTATCCTTTCTATAAATAAAATATTTGTTCATCTCGGGCTACAGTCTTGAATATTAATAAAACGTTGGCACAAAACTGCTTTAATACTGAATAGATTTGATTTCTTTTGAGCTCTGCAAACCAAAACCAACCGACGGGAATAGAAAGTCTGCTAAAATGAATTTCCTTGAATATTGAAAATTGTTTGCATTGTCGGGAACATATTTACTTCTCCCCTTCATTTAAACATCAAAAAGGATTTTCTTTTTATGTGAACAATCTAGTATGACAGGCCCTCACAACCAGCCATTTCTTAATTCAATTTTTAATTCAGATTACAATCTCTTCTTGATTTGGTTGTCGAGGAGTAAAGGTCTGGGGGCAGATAATGACAAGTTTAAGAGCATTAGTTAATTCCACAGTTCCAATCCTTGCAGCCAACCATATAGTGTAGACCAATTTAACAGTCTATAAAATCTTGATGGTTGACTACTAAAGGGTTCAGACCCTGGCATTCATCATTAACCGAGCACCAAATAGTGCCAAATCCTGCCTCATCCACAATGTAAACCATAAATAACTGTTTCTCACTATGAGGGAGGTATATGCTGGAACTGAACTTGGAGCATGCTGTTTCACTTAAAAGAAAAGCATGACACAAGCAAACACAAGTGTTTGAAGCGAACTTCTTTGCAATAATGTCTCAACTACATAAAAAAAGCATTATAATTCCCATTACAATCAGAAGCAGTTCAGCCTCATGCTAAAAGATGAAATTTCTTTAAAAAAAATCATGTTCATCCAGTACAGATGAGGCTATTCAGTCCATCATGCTCGATCTAGCCCTTTGAAAAAGCTTATTTTTAATTCACTCATGGGATGTGGGCTTTGCTGGCTGTGCCAGCATTTATTGCCCATCCTAAGTTACCAATGAGAAGACAGCACACACAGTGATCATGAAGTGATGGCGAGATTCATTTCATTTTATTCTTTTCATGAAGCTGGACAGCTTTCGGTTTTGCTGGAAGCTGGGTGCCGGCTCTTTTGCCCCTCAGCCCTTCTATAACCTAGCATATTAATAACATTTATATTCATGAATAGAATTAAATATAATAATTGTAATTGTTAATTACTGTAATTATTAATTATTATGACTAAAAATTTAATAACAATGCTAAAAATAATTACATGCTTAATAGTAGCATTCAACCTTTCCACTAAAGCTTTCTGACACTGGGTGGACAAGGAAAGTAAAAGTTTGAACATTCCCCATCATTAACCAAAGTTGAATTCAGCATTGAAACTTTTTTTTGTTGCCAGCATCTCAAAATAATAATAGTCACTGTCCCTGGCAATGCTAGGCTTTAGTACATGCATAGAATGTTGTTACCACTTTGTCCATCGCTTACTTGAACCTGTTGACTCATAAATGATGAAGACTGTCATCTTACAGAGGCCCCAGAAACATGAAGGCTCTGTTCCCCTACAAAGAGTAATTTTAAACAACTCCCTGTTGACCAGTCTCTCCCAGCCATCCTATACCTCCTGCACCTCTCCTTTCTCATGCCCAGCTGGCAAGTTTTGGATACAGAAGCAAAACACTGGCGATATTGGAAATCAAAAATGAAATCTAAAGTGTCACAAGGAGGGCAGGG
Organism: Ginglymostoma cirratum; assembly: GCA_024137785.1. NCBI lineage: Eukaryota > Metazoa > Chordata > Chondrichthyes > Orectolobiformes > Ginglymostomatidae > Ginglymostoma > Ginglymostoma cirratum. Next base: position 9,622,245 of record JAHRHZ010000249.1, read on the forward strand.
CATGCAGGGACAGGGTTTAGGGTTTGCTCATTTATAGTCAAGCCTCCAAGCATGCTGCGATGCAACTGTGATTTCGGTAGCTGACTGTACTAAAAAGTTACAATGAGTGGAGCGTTGAGCAGCCAGCTTGCTTATCATATTAGCATCTATCTATTGTTAATACAAATTGCTGAAGGAAACAATGAGGTTTGACCTGATCTTGTACAACAAACAGAAGAATCCATATGAAAACATCAGGGAGCAGCAGTGGAGACACCATTGAGGGTGCATCGTGGGTTTTTTTTAGCGGAAGAATCTGGATAAACAGGCAAGAGTGAAGAGCCACAGGACATCTCACTGAATATTGACTGTAAGACATTGGAGCAGAAGTAGGCCATTCAGCCCATTGAATTTGCTCTGCCATTCAATGAGATCATGGCTGATCTAATAACTCTCAACTCCATTTTCCTGCCTTTTCTTCATAACCCTTGACTTCCTGAATGATTTAAAATCTCAGCAACGAATATATTTTATAACCCAGCCTTGAAAGCCCTCTGCGGTAAAGAATTCCACAGATTCTCTACCCGCTGAGTGAAAAAAAAATCCTCATCTCTGTTTTTAATCTCTTATTCTGAGATAATGCCTATTGGCCCTAAACTGTCCCACAATCAGAAACGGTCTTTCCACATCCACCCTGTCAAGTTCTCAAAGAATCTTGTATGTTTTAGTAAGGTCACTTCTCATTCTTCTGCATGCATATGAGTACAGGCTGAAGCTATTTAACCTCTCTTCATGTGACAGTCCCTCTACACCAGACTTCAGCCTAAATGAGATAGTAAGAACTGCTTATGCTGGAGTCAGAGATAACACAGTGTGGAGCTGAAGGAACACAGCAGGCCAGGTAGCATCAGAGGAGCAGGAATGTTGACGTTTCGGGTCGGGACCTTTCATTAAGGTTCTGAAAAAGGGTCCCAACCTGAAATGATGATATTCCTGCTCCTCTGATGCTGCCTGGCCTGCTGTGTTCCTCCAGCTCCACACTGTGTTATCAGCCTAAATGAGCCTTCTCAGGACTGCGTCCAGCACCATTATATATTTCCTTAGGTAAGGGGCCTAAAACTGTTTCCAGTTCTGGCATGACTAGTGTCTTGTATAGTTTTAGACAAAGCTCCCTACTTTAGACTTCATTCCCCTTGAAGTAAAGGCAAACATCCGACATGACATTGCTTTTACCTGCTGAACTTAGATGTTAGCTTTTTGTAAGATATGGAAGAGGACTCCCAAATGCCTCAGAGGTGCAGCTTTCTGCCGGTCATTCTTTATGTAAGTAATATTCACCTCCTCCATTCTTCCTGCAAATCTCACACTTCCTACCTTATATTCCACCTGTCAAGTTTTTAATCCAATTGCTTAACCTGGTTTGGTTTTGATTTGATTTATTGTCATGCGTACCTAAGTACAGTGAAAAGCTTTGTTTGTAAGCAGTACAGGCAGATCATAGTAAGCAAGGACATACAGATCATAGGGTGTAAAAAGACTTGGGCAGAGGTATACAGGTTACAGCGCAGAGGGCATGCGGTAAGTAAGATTAACACTAACAAGATCAGCACTATTTGAAGTTTGAGAGTCCATTCATCAGTCTAATTACGGCAGGAAAGAAGCCATTCTTGAACCTGCTGACGCGTGTGTTCAAACTTCTGTATCTTCTGCTGGACTTGTTTATATCTCTCTGTAGACTCTGTGTCATTCTCATCACTTGCCTTCCCACCTATTTTTGTGTCTCTCACAAACTTGGTGATAATACATTCACTTTCCTCACCCACATCATTGATAGATATTGTAAATGATTGTTCACCCAGCACTGATCCCTGTAGCACACCACTGGTTACAGTCACCATGCTGAAAATAATGCCTTATCCTAACTCTGTCTTCTATTAGATAGCCAATCCACTCTCCATGCTAATATACCATAGTCTTGAAACTATTCAATGACCCTGCCTTGACAGTCCTCTGTGGGAAAGAATTCCACAGAGTTACTACCTTCTGAGAGAGAAAAAAAATCTTCCTCTGCCTTGAACATAGAACATAGAACAATACAGCGCAGAACAGGCCCTTCGGCCTTCAATGTTGCGCCGACCTGTGAACTGATCTAAGCCCATCCCCAACACTATCCCATCATCATCCATATGCTTATCCAAGGACTGTTTAAATGCCCCTAATGTGGCTGAGTTAACTACATTGGCAGGCAGGGCATTCCACGCCCTTACCACTCTCTGAGTAAAGAACCTGCCTCTGACATTTGTCTTAAATCTATCACCCCTCAATTTGCAGCTATGCCCCCTCGTACTAGCCGACGTCATCATCCTAGGAAAAAGACTCTCACTGTCCACCCTATCTAATCCTCTGATCATTTTGTATGTCTCTATTAAATCCCCTCTTAGCCTTCTTCTCTCCGATGAGAACAGACCCAAGTCCCTCAGCCTTTCCTCATAAGACCTTTGCTCCAGACCAGGCAACATCCTGGTAAATCTCCTCTGCACCTTTTCCAATGCTTCCACATCCTTCCTGTAATGGGGTGACCAGAATTGTACGCAATATTCCAAGTGAGGCCGCACTAGCGTTTTGTACAGTTGCAGCATGACATCACGGCTCCGGAACGCAATCCCTCTACCAATGAAACCTAACACACCGTATGCCTTCTTAACAGCACTATCAACCTGGGTGGCAACTTTCAGGGATCTATGTACCTGGACACGAAGATCCCTCTGCACATCCACACTACCAAGAATCTTTCCATTGACCCAGTATTCTGCCTTCCTATTATTCTTCCCAAAGTGCATCACCTCACATTTAGCTGCATTGAACTCCATTTGCCACCTTCAGCCCAATTCTGCAGTTTATCCAAGTCTCCCTGCAACCTACAACATTCTTCCACACTGTCCACCACTCCACCGACTTTCGTGTCATCTGCAAACTTACTAACCCATCCACCTATGTCTGCGTCCAAGTCATTTATAAAAATGACAAACAGCAGTGGCCCCAAAACAGATCCTTGTGGCACACCACGAGTAACCGGACTCCAGGCTGAATATTTTCTATCAACCACCACTCTTTGGCTTCTTTCAGAAAGCCAGTTTCTAATCCAAACTGCTAAATCTCCCTCAATCCCATGCCTCCGCATTTTCTCCAATAGCCTACCATGTGGAACCTTATCAAAGGCTTTACTGAAGTCCATGTACACCACGTCAACTGCCCTACCCTCATCCACATGCTTGGTCACCTTCTCAAAAAACTCAATGAGGTTTGTGAGACACGACCTGCCCTTGACAAATCCATGTTGACTATCTCCAAACAAATTGTTGCTTGCTAGATGATTATAAATCCTATCTCTTATAATCCTTTCCAAAACTTTTCCTACAACAGATGTAAGGCTCACTGGTCTATAATTACCTGGGTCATCTCTACTGCCCTTCTTGAACAAGGGCACAACATTTGCAATCCTCCAGTCCTCTGGCACTAAACCCGTAGACAATGACGACTCAAAGATCAAGGCCAAAGGGTCCGCCATCTCCTCCCTAGCTTCCCAGAGAATCCTCGGAAAAATCCCATCCGGCCCAGGGAATTTATCTACCTTCACACCTTCTAGAATTGATAACACCTCCTCCTTACTAACCTCAATCCTTTCAAGTCTAATAGCCCGTATCTCAGTCTTCTCCTCTACAATATTCTCCTTTTCCTGAGTGAAAACAGATGAGAAATATTTGTTTAGCACCTCTCCGATCTCCACAGGGTCCACACACAACTTCCCACTTCTGTCTTTGACTGGCCCTGTTCTTACCCTAGTCATCCTTTTATTCCCCACATACCTATAGAAAGCTTTAGGGTTCTCCTTAATTCTACCTGCTAATGACTGCTCATGTCCCCTCCTTGCTCTTCTTAACTCTCTCTTTAAATCCTTCCTAGCTAATCTGTAACTCTCCATCGCCTCATCTGAACCATCTTGTCTCAATGTCACATAAGCCTCCCTCTTCCGTTTAACAAGAGATACAATTTCTTTTGTAAACCAAGGTTCCCTTACCTTATCACTTCCTCCCTGCCTGACAGGGACATACCTATGAAGGACACGCAATATCTGTTCCTTAAACCAGCTCCACATTTCGATTGTCCCCATCCCCTGCATTTTGCTACCCCATTCTCTCCCTCGTAAGTCTTGCCTAATTGCATTATAATTGCCTTTCTCCCATCTATAACTCTTGCCCAGTGGCATGTTCCTATCCCTTTCCATTGCTAAACTAAAAGTAACCGAATTATGGTCACTCTCTCCAAAGTGCTCACCTACCACCAAATCAAACACCTGGCCTGGTTCATTACCAAGTACCAGATCCAGTGTGGCCTCCCCTCTTGTCGGCCCTTCGACATACTGTGTCAGGAAACCCTCCTGCACACATTGGACAAAAACTGATCCATCCGACGTACTAGAGTTATAGCATTTCCAGTCAATATGTTGAATATGTGTTTTCTTATTCTGAGACTATGCCCTTGATGGTCCTCTATTCTCCCACACAGGGAATAAATCTTTCTGCATCTACTTTCTCAAGACACCTAAGATTCTATCTGTTTCAATAAGGTCTTCTCTCATTCTCCTAAAGTCCAATGAGTACAACTCCAACCTATTCAATCCCATAAGGAAATCCCACCATGCCTGGGACCAACCTAGTGAACCTCCTCTAGCTGTCTTCAGTGCCAGTATAGCTTACCTTGTGTAAAGGGAGCCGACTGTTTACTATATTTCAGATGTGGTTTGATCAGTGCCTTGTACAGTTTTCACATGGCCTCCCTAGTTATATAATCTATTCCCCTTGAAATAAAGGTCAACATTCCATTTGCCTTCCCTACTATTTGCTGAACTTGACTGCTAACTTTTTGGTTAGTCATGGATGAGTCAGACCTTCAGTCCAACCAGTCCATGCCGACCATAATCTCAAACTAAACTAGTCCCACCTGCCTGTTCCTGGCCCATATCGCTCCAAACCTTTCCTATTCACATATCCATCCAAATATCTTTAAAGTGTTGTAGTTGGACCCACATCCACCACTTCATCGGTTCATTCCACACGCGAACGACCTTCTGTGTAAAAAGTCTGTCTCCTACGTCTTTTTAAAATCTCTCTCCTCTCACCTTAAAACTATGCCCCTTATTCTTGAAATCCCCCATCCTAGGGAAAAGACAACTGCCATTAGCCCTGTCTATACCTCACATTATTTTATAACTTGTATCAGGTCGCCTCTCAACTTCCTATACTTCAGTGAAAGAAATCCCAGCCTATCCAACCATTCTTTATAACTCAAACTTTCCATACGTAGCAACATCCTGGGTAAACCTTCTGAACCCTCTCCAATTTGATAATATTCTTCCGAATAACTGGGCGACAGGAACTGGAAACCATATTCCAGAAGAGGCCTCACCACTGCCCAGAGGACACCCAAATCCTTCTGGGCTGCAGCTTTCTGCAGTCTTTCTCTATTTGCGTAATATTCAATTCCCCTATTCTTCCTGCCAAAATGCATAACCTCACTTTTCCTCACAAATTATTCCATCTGCCAAGATTTTGTCCAATAACTTAGAGTCATAGGGATGTATAGCACCCTTCGTTCCAACTCGTCCATGCCAACCTGTATAAATCTAGTCCCATTTGCCAGCATTTGGTCCATATCCCTCTAAACCCTTCCTATTCATGTATCCTTCCAGATGTATTTTAAATGCTGTAATTGTACCCGCCTTCACCACTTCCTCTGGCAACCCGTTCCATACACTAACCACCCTCTGCATGAAAACATTGTCCCTTCGGTCCCTTTTAAATCCTTCACCTCTCACCTTAAACCAATGCCCTTTAGTTTTGGACTCCCCCACCCTAGGGAAAAGACCTTGCCTATTCACTCTATCCATGCCCTTCATGATTTTATAAACCTCTGTAAATTCATCCCTCAACCTCTGATGCTCCAAGGAAAATAACCTCAGCCTACTCAGCCTCTCTCTATAGTTCAAACCCTCCAACCCTGGCAACATCCTCATAAATCTTTTCTGAACCTTTTCTCATTTCATAATATCCTTCCTATAGGAGGGAGACCAGAATTGCACATAATACTCCAAAAGTGGCTGAATCAATGTCCTCGACAGCCACAGCATGATCTCCCGATTCCTATACTAATGCACTGACCAATAAAGGCAACATACCAAACACCTTCTTCACTATCCTATCCTATGCGGCTCCACTTTTAAGGAACTATGAACCTGCACTCCAAGGTCTTCTTGTTCAGCAACCATCTCCAAGACCTCACCATTAAGTGTATAAGTCCTGTCCTGATTTGCCTTTCAAAAACGCAGCACATCATGTATATCCAAGTTAAAAACCATCTGCCACCCCTTGGGCCGTTGGCCAATCTGATAAAGATCCCTTTGTACTCTGAGGTAACCTTCTTCATTGTCCACTACGCCACCAATTTTGGTGTCATCTGTAAACTTATTAACCATACCTCCTATGTTCACATCCAAATCATTTATGTGAATGACAAAAAGCAGTGGACCCAAAACCGATCCTTGTGGTACATCGCTGGTCACAGATTTCCAGTCTGAAAAGCAACCTTCCATCACCACCCTCTGTCTTTACCTTTGAGCCTTCCTGTATCTAAATGTCTAGTGCTCCCTATATTCCATATCATCTAACCTCATTCACTAGTTTACCATGTGGCTTCTTGAACGCCTTTCTGACATCCATGTAGATCATATCCACCATTCTGCCCTCATCAATCCTCTTTGCTACTTCTTCAAAAAACTCAGTCAAGTTAGTGAGACATGATTTCCCACGTGTGAAGCCATGTTGACTTAACCTGTCTACATCCATCTGCGGACTTTGTGTCGTCCTTGCCACTTGCCTTCCCATCCATTTTTATGTCACCTGCAAATTTGGCTACAGTCCATTCACTTTCCTCATCCAAGTCATTAATATGTATTGTAAATAATTGTGCCCCAGTACTGATCCTTCTGGCACACTATTAGTTATAGGCTCCCATCCTGAAAATGCTCCTTTTTTTCAATTTGTCTTCCATTAGACAACTCTTCACCCATGCTAATATATTACCTGCAAAACCATGCATTCTTATCTTATTAAGTAATGTTATGTGTAGATGAGAGTTGATTAGATCAGGTAGCTGGACAGCTGGTTCGCAATGTGGAGAGATGCCAATAGTGTGGACTTGATTCCTGTGCTGGCTGATGTTACAATGAAGGACTCTCCTTCTCGAACTCCCCCCTCACCTGAGGCAGGGTGACCCTCTGGTTAAACCAGTATCTGTCAACCCTCTGTCTAATTGGAGAATAGGACAATGGTAACCTTACCCTATCCAATGTCTTATGAACATCCATGCTGGTGTTGGGCCGGGGTAGACAAAGTCAGAAATCACATGACACCAGGTTATAGTCCAACAGGTTTATTTGAACTCACAAGCTTTCAGAGCACAGCCCCTTCATCAAGTGAGGTTCTGAGGAAGGTTCACCGGATCCAAAATGTTAAATCTGATTGTTTTCTTCACAAATGCTGCCAGACCTGCTGAGCCTTCCCAGCAACTTCTGTTTTTGTTCCTGTTGGACTATAACCTGGTGTCATGTGGCTTATGACATTATGAAGATCCAAATCTATTATATCCACTGGTTTCCTTTAATCTACACTGTTTGTTACCTCCTCAAAGGGCTGGAATAAATTTGTCAGGTATGATTTCCCTTTCATAAAGCCCTGCTGACTCTGATTGATTGTGTTATGGGTTTCTAAATGCTCATTGTTATATCCTTTATAATAGACTCACATTTCCCCAATTACAGACATTAAGCTAACTAGCCTATTGTTACCTGTTTTTGTCTCCCTCATTTTTCAAATAAACCTGTTGCATTGGCAATTTCCCAATCACCTGGGACTTTTCTCAAATCTAAGGATTCCCAGACATTTATTACCAGTACACCCACCATTCTCTGTAGTTATTTCTTTACAAATTCTGAAATTCTACCCATCAGCTAGAATAGAATCATAGAATCCCTAGTATGGAAACAGGCCCTTCAGCCCAAACCCATCCCCCTAACCCACCAAATGTACAAATCCCTGAACACTACTGGCAATTTAGCATGACCAATCCACCTTGCCTACACGTCTTTGGACTGTGGGAGGAAACTGGAGCACCCGGAGGAAACCCACGCAGACACGAGGAGAATGTGCAAATGCCACACAGATAGTTGTCCGATGGTGGAACTGAACCCAGGTCCCTGGTGCTGTGAGGCAACATTGCTAACCACTGAGCCACCATGCCGCCCACAACCTCCATGATTAAGCTCCATGGACTTAATCGTCTTTAGTCCAATAATTTTCTCTAACACTTTCTAGTGATAGTTACTATATTTATTTCTCATTGCCCTTCCCCAGTCCCACCTCTGCCTGTTCATTATTTAATATGCTTGGAACGCTATTCAAATCCTATATCATGAAGACTGATGCAAAGCACTTGTCCAACTCTTCTGCCATTTTTTGGCTCCCCATTCCCCAGCCTCATTGTCTGAGGGCTCAACGTTCACTGTTGCCTCTCTCTTCCTATTTATATGTTTGAAGAAGCTCTTACTGCCTGTTTTTATGTTACTTTTTTTGCCACTTTAATATAATTTGGTCATCTTTTCTTGGCACTCAGATTGATGTTCCAGGTAGAATGATCTTTCATTAAAAACTGAAGCGAACAGTACTGGTTTTATTTTGAGCTATAATATGGGAAAATTTCCTCTCACTCTTCTTAAAGGTTCACATGCATACTTAGGGATCAGTGCTCTCGTTGGATTAAGTTATTATAAAATTATACAAATTAGGCACGTTTGTTCCAGAATTTAGAAGGTTAAGGGGGTGACCTGATCGAAGTCTTCAAGATATTATCAGCAAAAGACAAGGTGGATAAAGATGAACTATTTCAACTCGTTGGGGATCTAGAACTAGGAGGCATAGTCTAAAAAATATAGCCACACCCTTCAGGAGAGATGCTAGATCATAGAATCTCTACAGCGTGGAAACGGGCTCTTCAGGATGACCTTTGGAACATCCCACCTAGACCCATCCCCCTATAACCCACCTAAGCTACACATCCCAGAACACTACAGGCAATTTAGCATGGCCAATGCACCTAACCTGCACATCTTTAGACTGTGGGAGGAAACTGGAGTAAACCCACACAGACATGGGGAGAATGTGCAAACTCCACACGACAGTCACGTGACGGTAGAGTTGAACCGAGGTGCCGAGTGCTGTGAGGTAGCAGTGCTAACCACTGAGCCGCAGTGCCATCCTAGGAAGCACAGCTGGAGACAAAGGGTGGTAGAGTTTAGAAGTCTCTTCCACAAAGGGTGGTTGATGCTGGATTAGTTGTAAATTTTAAATCTGAGATGCATAATTTTTTTGTGAAGTCCAGTTGTTAAGGTATATGGGCCAAATATGGAGTTAGGCCACAGACAAGCCATGATTTAACTGAATGGTGGAATATGCTAAAGGACCTGAATGGCCTACTCCTGTTCCTATGTCCTTATGTGTGACTACTAAGGCCTTAATCATCCTGCAATGTGCTGTCTCATTGTCTTGTGTATCCTAAAACATATATAATGTGACTTTCACCTTGCAACCCATGACAGAAAAAAATCTCCATATTAAAGCTATATGTAGAACATAGAACATAGAACATTACAGCGCAGTACAGGCCCTTTGGCCCTGGATGTTGCGCCGACCTGTGTAACCAATCTGAAGCCCATCTAACCTACACTATTCCATTATCATCCATATGTTTATCCAACGACCATTTAAATGCCCTTAAAGTTGGCGAGTCTACAACTGCTGCAGGCAAGGCATTCCATGCCCTTACTACTCTCTGAGTAAAGAATCTACCTCTGACATCTGTCCTATATCTATCACCCCTCGATTTAAAGCTATGTCCCCTCGTGCTAGCTGTCACCATCCAAGGAAAAAGGCTCTCACTGTCCACCCTATCTATACCTCTGATCATCTTGTATGTCTCTATTAAGTCACCTCTTAACCTTCTTCTCTCTAACGAAAACAGCCTCAAATCCCTCAGCCTTTCCTCATAAGACCTTCCCTCCATACCAGGCAACATCCTGGTAAATCTCCTCTGCACCCTTTCCAATGTTTCCACGTCCTTCCTATAATGCGGCGAGCAGAACTGCATGCAATACTCCAAGTGCGGCCGGACCAGAGTTTTGTACAGCTGCAACATGACCTCACGGCTCTGAAACTCAATCCCTCTACCAATAAAACCTAACACACTGTACACCTTCTTAACAACCCTATCAACCTGGGTGGCAACTTTCAGGGATCTATGCACATGGACACCAAGATCTCCCTGCTCATCCACACTACCAAGAATCTTACCATTAGCCCTGTTCTCTGTATTCCTGTTACTCCTTCCAAAGTGAATCATCTCACACTTTTCCGCATTAAACTCCATTTGCCACCTCTCAGCCCAGCTCTGCAGCTTATCTATGTCCCTCTGTAACCTGCAACATCCTTCCACACTCTCCACAACTCCACCGACTTTAGTATCATCCGCAAATTTACTAACCCATCCTTCTACGCCCTCATCCAGGTCATTTATAAAAATGACAAACAGCAGTGGCCCCAAAACAGATCCTTGCAGTACACCACTATGTATTTAACATTTAGACTATAGTATTAATGAATTAATTGTTAGCAAATTCTCTTCAGATTTAGGCAATTTTTTTTCTTTTAACTTTATAGTTTGTACCTGCGTAAGGTACAACACAGGACCACTTGCGCATCAAGCAGCATAAGCAGCAAGTGACAGACAGAACTAAGCATGCCGACAACCAACAGACCAGAGATCTAAGCTCAGCAGACCTGACCCATTCAGTTGTGAGTGATGGTAGGCATTTAAACAACTCACTGGAGGAGGAAGCTCCACAAATGTCTCCATCCTCAATGATGGGAGAGCCCAGCATACTGCTACAAAAGGTAAGGCAATTTGAAGAAATCTTCAGCCAGAGATGTCAAGTGAATGACCATTCTTGGCCTCATCCAGTGGTTCCACAGATGCCAATTTTTACTCAACTCAATTCACCCCACTTGTTATCAAGAAACAGTTGGAGATATTGGATACTGCAAAGGCTATGGGGTCTGACAACATTCTGGCAACACTACTGAAGACTTGTGCACAAGAACCTATTACTCCCCTTGCCAAACACTTCCAGTACAGTCATAACACAGACATCTACCCAACAAGCCAGGAGTGTGATGGATTACTCCCAACTTGCCTGAATGAGGGCAGCTCCAACAACACTCCAGAAGTTTGACACCATCCAGGAAAAAGCGGCCCGCTTGATTGGCACTGCATCCACAAGCATCCACTCCCTCCACCACTGTTGCTCAGTAGCAGCAGTGTGTACTATCTATAAGATGTGCTGCATAAATTCACCAAGGTTCCATTGGCAGCACATTCCAACCCACGACCACTTCCATCTAGAAGGATAAGGACAGCAGATACAGGGTTAACACCACCACCCCTAAGTTCCCATCCAAACCACTCACCATCCTGACTTGGAAATATATCGCCGCCCTTTCACTGTTGCTGGGGCAAAAGCCTGAATTCCCTCCTTAAGGGCATTGTGGGTCAACCCACAGCAGGTGGACTGCAGCGGTTCCAGAAGGCAGCTCACCACCACCTTCTCAAGGGCAACTAGGGACGGGCAGTAAGAATTTGCCCAGCCAAGGACACTAACATCCCATGAGCGTATGATTAAAAAATAATGCCTTGCTTTTGTTTTCCCTGCTTGGAATTCCCTGGTGGAATTCCGTCCCTTATGGCATTGTGGGACTGCAGCAGTTCAAGAAAGCAGCTCACCACTACCTTCTCAAGGGCAACTAGGAACAGGCAATAAATGCTGGCCCAGCCAGTGACCATATCTCACAAAAGAGTAATCTATACTATTTTGATATGTTGGAGTTACATTAAGTGGAATTCTTCTGACTCCATGGGGCAGGATTGGGAATAAATTCCCAAGCATCGGGCTTTGACTCAGCTCCGTCATGACTTCCCCTCTCCAAGCAAATTTCCTGGGATCTGGCTGCACAATGACAAGGGTGTCAGTTTGGAATTGATGAGGTTGCAGACAGAGTGAACCACGGGATCTGGTCAACATGGCATGGACCCCACGCTCCATCAGGTTCTCAGCAGCTCAGCAGAGGCAGCTTCCACAACGAGAAGCCACTGAAGGGTCAATGCTAACCTGACTATAGGAGAGGCAACAGGGATAAGACCTTAAAGGTCAGGCACCTGGCATGAAGGAGCAGGCATTCAGATGTTGTATCTGCAGAATGGGCTGGGATAACAGAGGTAATTTTGGTTCAGCCACCGTTGTCAGCTTAAGAAAAAAGCAGCCTTGCATTCAAGATTACACGTACTTGACTGGCTGCCTTTATTGGAATGACATTTCAAATGGTTCCAGCAAACAGAAACAATCACATTCCAACAACATTCAATCATTTGTATCTGTCATTATATTTGTAACCCACAATTTAATTCCAAAACAATGTTCATCCTGCTGTTTTACATCCAATATAACAGCAACTGATTATTCTTGGAGTCTATTCAACCTTCAGAGAAAAACAATTCTTTCTAATCTCTAATTCTGCTTGAGCCTTGTTAGTCTGATGGTCTCGTTTTCCAATTCTGTTCTTACAAGGAACAGCTGGCTGAGTGTGATGTGATTGGTGTAACGATAGTATCACAACCTGTCAAACCTGTCAGCTGCTATTGTGTTGGTGGATCTCAAGTTAAGGCTAAAGAAACAGTGGAACGATCATTTTAGAAAGATTGATACATGTACTGTGCAGCACTTGAAAATGGCCTGAAAGCAAACATGGCTGGGACCCCTTTGGGACTGTCTACCTCTGGGTGATGCTGGGTGATGTCTTCTTCTCATGACATAGCAGTGGTGGTCCAGAGGGAGATGATGGCTAGTGCTATTATTACTAGACCATGTCCTGTCGGCCTAGGTTTGAATTCTGTTTCTGATAGAACTTAAATTCAATTTTTTAAAAATGAAATCGAGAAGTAAGAGTCTAATAATGACCATGAAACTATTGGTGGGAAAACCCCATCTGGTTAATCCCCTTCCGTTAGGGAATAAAACTGTTGTCCTTACCCAGTGAGGACTTCATGTGACTCTAGACTGATAATAATGTGGCTGACTCTTAACTGCCCTGTGGGCAATTAATGCTGTCCTAGCCAGTGACACCCTCATAGAATGTCATTGAATCCCTACATCATGGATGCAGGCCAATGGGACCACACTGACCCTCTGCAGAGCATCTTTCCCAGAGCCACCCCCCTACCTTATCCATGTAGCCCTTCATTTCCCATGGCTAACTGACCTAATCTGCACATCCCTGGGTACTATGGGCAATTTAGCATGGCCAATCCACCTAGCCTGCATACCTTTAGACTGTGGGAGGAAACTGGAGCACCCAGAGGAAATTCATGTAGACATAGGGGGAACATGCAAACTCCACACAGTCACCGAAGGCTAGAATTGAACCTGGATCCCTGGCAGTGTAGGACTAACCACTAAACCAATGTGCCACCCTTCACATCCTGTGAATGCATTAAAATGAAAAAGTGCAAATCTACATTTACTTCCAATCTATAGTTATCCTGTGAAACTGAAGCTGACCCTCATGCCTTAACTGTGTAGATCCTCTCACTTCAGGTGGGGATCTGTAATGGGGAGACTGTAAGATGTGACTGGAAAGCCATCCTTTAGTCAGTGCTGTGTTCAAACCCCACTTCAATAGCTTTGAGCACCCAATCCAGGCTGGTGCATTACATAGACTAAAGGACATTAGTCACCCAGTGGGTTTTTTCACAACAATCAACAGTGGTCACTTAGCCATCAATCCACCAGCTTTATTTAAAAAATATCCAGGATATTGAATTCAAATTTTACCATTTGCTAAAATAGGGATTTCAACCAGTAATCACTGGGACAATGTCAGTCCCGGCTGACAAATATAAACAGGAGTTTCAGGGATTCTGCTCACACTAGGAGCCAGCTCTGTGCTAGCTGGGTCAGTGGGAGGCAATGGCCTTGTGGTATTATTGCTGGACTGTTAATCCAGAAACCCAGGTAATGTCCCAGGGACCTGGGTTTGAATCCTGCCACAGCAGATGGTCAGGAAAACACCATCTGGTTCACTAATGTTCTTTAAGGGAGGAAATTACCATCCTTACCTGGTCTGGCCTCCATGTGACTCCAGACCCACAGCAATGTGGTTGACTCTTAACTGCCCTCTGGACAATTAAAGATGGGCCAATGATGTCTTCATCCTGTGAATGAATTTAAAAAAGTGTCATGTACTATGCACGAGTAAATGAACGGTGACTTGGTGATGGGATACTAGTCTTCATGGAGTTATTTCAGGACCTATGGCCCCGAAGCATTTAGCTGGATTATTAACACACAGACATTACCAATCCCCCATAACTAAAGAGGCTTAAACTTAGAAATAGAAAACCCAGGCTTCAATATATCATTAGGATACAATTCACGTAGTAAGAGGCACAAGGTAAAGGTTTAAGAATGAAACACTTGCAAAATCCAGAAGCATTCCTGAACATGCTTCAGGTAGAGTCCAGCTGGGTGACCTTCCTGGATCAAAGGCTCTGGGCAGTGCCAACTGGATGGACTGATCTGAGGCAATTGATTAAGGCTGATATTAAAACAGATTTTCCCAGCCTCAGAATAGATACACATGGCCTCAACTGTAGATATGTACCCAATTCTGTGGGAACCTAGATAAGAATGTAAATTGCAAAAATTAATAGTATTTGCCAGGCAGAAAACCTTCAGGTGATAAAGGAGCAGAAGACCAGGAGAGTGATAGCAATGATTCCAAGGGTTAAAGGGGAGATGAAAGAGAACTTCTGCAGAGCATGGAGAGTTTGGTTCATTGATTAAGGAAATGTGATGTATGTGTGAAATCAATCAGAAAATGTAGGCAGTGACGAGAAAGACAGAAGTCTTAATGAAATGTGCGTAGTAACATGATAAATTATCACACTGACTGTTTCAGAGTGAGAGAGAGACCTTAGTGAGAGTCTGTCAGCATATTCTGGAAAAGAAAACCTGCAGTTACTGAACTTCACAAGACATGAAGGGATTGCTTAAACCACGACAGTACTCAGCCCAATCATTTTCAGCTGGCTCATCACTGACCTACCTTCCACCATAAGGGGCATTGCAGGAATCCAAAACATAAGGGCATAGATTTAATGTGAGAGGGGAAAGAAATCAAAAGGGGCTTGAGGGGCAACAAGTTTCACGCAGAGGGTGGTGCGTGTCTGGAACGAGCTGCCAGAAGAGGTGGAGGCTGGTACAATTACAACATTTAAAAGGCATCTGGAATGGTACATGGATAGGGACCATTCCATGTACCCTGTCTGGGGATAGTGGCCAAATGCTGTCAAATGGGGACAATAAGGACTGCAGATGCATCAACCAACCTGACCTCCCAGTTGCCATCCATTTTAATGCCCCCTCCCACTCCCCTGACAACATGCTCCTCCTTGACCTCCTCCTACAGTGAAGCTAAAAGTAAAGTGAAGGAACTGCACCTGATATTTTGCCTTGGGAGCTTACAGCCTGATGGCTTCAACATTGACTTCACCAGCTTCAAAGTCCCTCCAATCCCAGCCTTATCCCATGTGTAGCTGCCCCCTCTCCTCCTCACCTTTCTGACCTAACCTAATCTGTCCACCTTCTTACTCACCTATCCGCTCCAACCCTCCCACAGACCAATCACAATAACCCATAACTTGCATCCATCTATCACCGTCTCTCCTACCATTCCCCCAGCCCCAGCCCTCTCCCTCTATTTATTTCTGGGCTCCCCTTCCCCCGCACTAGTCCTGACAAAAGGTTTCGGCCTGGAACATTGACATACCTGCTTCTCGGATGCTGTCTGACCTGCTGTACTTTTCCAGCCTCACACCTACAGACTGCTGCTGGAAAATGGGATTAGATCAGTACAGGATACTTGGTCAGCACAGGTGAATTGGACCAAAGGGCCTGTTTCCGTGCCATATAACTCTATAAGGGCCTCTTACGGTACAGTGATAGTATCTCTATCTTTCAACCAGGCAGCCTCAGTGCCAAACCCAACCTGTTCTGAATGTGTCATAAAATGTGGGGACAGGTTGATTAAAAAATAATTACAATCTCTAAGTCCCAGACTAAAAATTTAGCGGAGCTTATAATTGATGAATAATGATCTGATCCATCTTGCACATTTTTTAAAAAAATCTGGAGTTGGGATATTTGGTGACAACTCCTCTGATACTCTGAGATGGGTCTTGGGGTGATAATTAGTAAATGAGAATTGTGCCAGGCAGTGACCATCTTCAACAAGAGAGAATCTGACTTGGAGTCAGATTGAATCTCCTCTTGGAGGTTCAAAGGCTTCGAATCACGCTGTTGATGATCCTCACACCTGCAGCAGTTCAAGAAGGCAGCTCATCACCATCTTCTCAAGAGCAATTAGGAATGGGCCATCAATTCTGGCCTTGCCAGCAATGCTCACATCCCATGAATGATTTAAATAACATTGAGTGTGATGCAGGCAGATGTTCAGAGGAAAAAAGCATCAAAGTCAATTTGCCATGTGCAATTTCATTAACATGTAACTCATAGGTTTTTATATTTACAAATTGTGAATATGAGTTTGCTGATTGTAAAGGTTTGAAGTTGAGTTGCCAGATTGCCTCTTCTTTTCATTCAGTATAACTGCAGATGCCTTTGGCTAAGCATCACTCCTTGTCTCCAGTCTGGCCTTTGCCCTCCACAGTCTTAATGGTAATTGAATGACACACATGATTGCTCAAGAGCTAAATTGATATTTTTCAGGCAAAATATTCGGATAGTGGCAACCACATTGTGGCAAGGGTGAGCATTCCTAGATGACTGAGTGTAAAAGATATCAGATAAAACTTACAACAGGCCATTCAGCTGAACAGGTCATGCCTGTATTTATGTTGCAAAAGTCTTCAACTTTTCACCTCCCAAACTTTAATTAACTTTAGGGCAGGCAATGGCCTAGTGGAATTATCACTGAACTCTTAATACAGAGACCTAGGCCATGTTCCAAGGTCAAATCCTGCCACAGCAGATGGTGTAATTTGAATTCATTATAAAACTTGGATTAAGAGTCTAATGATGACCACAAATCTAATATTTATTGTTGGAAAAACCCATCCAGTTCACTAATGAGAAGGAAGCTGCCATCCTTATCTGGTCTGTCCTACATGTGACTCCAGATCCCAAGCAACATGGTTAACTCTTAACTGCCCTCTGGGCAATTAGAGATGGACAATAAATACCTAGCCAGCAATGTCCTCATCCTGTGAATGAATGAAAAAACCCTATTCTAATAGAAGAAGAGTCACTAGATTTGAAATGTTAGCTCTGCTTTCTCTCTCTAAAGATGTTGCCAGACCTGTTGAGTTTCCCTGGCAATTTCTGTTTATGTTTCAAATCTGCAGTTCTCTACTTTAATCCAATACTTGTTTGCTTTACAGAATTTTGAGCATTGATGGAAAAATAAAGACATATTTTGTCAAAGTTTCTCATCTTTCACTCACCAGGGCAATTCACAAGAATAGGGAGAAACAATATTTCTACTGCATTAGAAGAGAATGCTGATTAGTTGGTTAGTGGTAGAAGTGATGCAGTTAAGTAATGACTGACAGTTAATTGCCAAGCTTGGTCTAAATTTTCAATCAAGCAAGTTGACTCAAATTCATCAAACACTTTACCCTGAGCAAGGAACCAGAGAGTGGATGTCACCTATTTTCATAGATCATAAAATCCCCACAGTGTGGAAACAGGCCCTTCGGGACATAACACTTTGACAAATTGTTTTCTATTCTATTCTAATCCTGCCTATCCAATGTATTAATCTAGAATCCTTGCTAATACATTTTTGGTATTCACCTCAACAATTTCCCATGATATCAAGTTTAACATTCTAACCCCGTTGTGAACAAAGGATTCACTGAATTCTTGTTGGATTTATTTCTGATTACTATACATCTTAAAACTGCAATTTTTGAAGTCTACATTTTAGAAGCAGTCACTTTCAATCCAAGGTTTTAGTGTAGGTTAGCTGATATCACCATAGTTTGACTCATGAGATGGCAAAAACTTGGACCCATTTACTGCTCAACAGACCGTGTCTTCATGGTCAGAAATCACATGACACCAAGTTATTGTCCAACAGGTTTATTTGAAAACACAAGCTTTTGGACCATAGCCCTTTGCCAGGTGAAGTGAGAAAAAAGCACACAGAACACAGGATTTATAAGTAAAAGATCAAAGGATAACACAACTGATGAGAATATATTAAACAAACCTAAGATGCTGTTAAATCCTTAATCAGTTGGAAAGTTTTAATTGATTAATGTGTATATGTTAATCTTTGAGTTTCTTTCAAGTCACTGCCCTGAGAGAACTAAAGGTTTTACCAGTGTAAAGAAGAGGTGACATTTTAGGTCAGAAAGTGCATGTTAGGTTTGAGGCCTTGTTTAGAATCTGATGGTGTTTTGGTTTAGAGTCAGACTGGTTTTATTTCTAAAGTAGGAATTCATTGACTGGCTGTCTATAAATTGTGTGCTTTTTGAACAAAATGGAATATACCTGCAAAAACAAATTCACCCCATGGATTTATAGCGGTGTGTGTGTGTGTGTGTGTGTGTGTGTGTGTGTGGGAGAGAGAGAGTGAGTGTGTGTGTGAGGGGGGTGAGAAAGAGAGTGTGTGTGGTATATTTGAGAGAGAGAAAGGGTGTGAGGCAGAAACAGTGCGTGTGTGTATGTTTGTGTGTGTATGTGTGTGGGAAAGAGTGTGTATGTATGTGAGAGAAGGAGAGAGAGAGAGTGTGTGTGTGTGTGGGAGAGAGATAGAGAGAGTGTGTGTGTGTGTATGTGTGTTTGTGAGAGAGACAGTGTGTGTGTGTGAGTGATAGAGTATATGGTGTAGTGGGATCACCTGTAGTGCGACATGAACCCAAGATCCCGGTTGAGGCCATCCTCATGGGTACGGAACATGGCTGTCAGCCTCTGCTCAGTGACTCTGCGTTGTTGTATATCCCAAAGTCTGCCTTGGAGGACGTTTACCCAAAGATCCGAGGCCAAATGTCCTTGACTGCTGAAGTGTTCCCTGGCGATTGTTGCGCTGTGCCCATTCATCCGTTGTTGTAGCGTCTGCGTTATCTTGCCAATATACCATGCCTCGGGGTATCCTTGCCAGCAGTGTATGAGATAGACAACTTTGGATGAGTCACATGAGTACCTGCCGTGGATGTGTTGGGTGGTGTTCCCATGTGTGATGGTAATGTCCATGCCGAACATCTGACATGTCTTGCAGAGATTGCCATGGCAGGGTTGTCTTGTGTTGTGGTCGATGTTGTCCTGAAGGCTGGGCAATTTGCTTCATGATCTCAGAGTAATGTGTGTGACCAATCAGAGTCAATCTGTCCGCTTGAAAATTTAGACAAATCTCGACAATTAACTATCAGTCATTTTCTAACTGAATCACGTCCACCGCTTGCCAACCAATCAAAGCACTTCACATGCAAGGATTTGCTTTGGTGCTGCTACTGATGGATGACCAAGTGCACAGCAGGATCCCAAGTGGATGAAGCACCTACTCATTTTATTTTGATGTTCTAATTGGGTATTGAATGTCCACAAAAAAGAAACATTAACCAACATGCTGACTATGCTTTCAACGGAACAGAGTTCCTCAGTTAATATTGATTACCTCAAAGGCAAATTGGATAGATTTCTTTCAGCAAATAGTATTTTGGTATATGGTAAATGAATAACCTCAGAAACAGCAGGTGATAAGTGCAGCTTGTCTGGGAAAAATGGGTGACTTTGAACAAACATTTTCTTGAACTAAGTTATTCTTATTGTAGACAGTCCAGTCATTTATGTTCTCAGGTTCTCTGGGTGGCCATGGACACTTGTGGTGACTCTAACAGATCAACATGTGCGGGAAATTCTGGATACCTAAAGAGCTTAGAAAGACATCTTTCCTCATGTCTGTGAAAGGGCTTAGAAAAGATTTACGAGCTTGTTGCAAGGGTTGGAGGTTTTGAGCTATAGGGGGAGGGCGAATAGGCTGGGGCTATTTTCCTTGGAGAGTCGGAAGCCGAGGGGTGACGTTATAGGGGCATATAAAATCATGAGGGGCCTGGAATAGGGTCAATAGTCAATGCTTTTTCCCCCAGGGTAGGGGAGCCCAAAACTAGAAGGCATAGGTTTAAGGTGAGAGGGGAAAGATTTAAAAGGGACCTAATAGGCAACTTTTTCACATAGAGGGTGGTATACGTATGGAAAGAGCTGCCAGAGGAAGTGGTAGAGACAGGTACAATTACAACATTTAAAAGGCATCTCGATGGGTACATGAATAGGAAATGTTTAGAGGGATATGGGTTAAATGCTAGCAAATGGGACAAGATTAATTTAGGATATCTGGTTGGCATGGACAAGTTGGGCTGAAGGGTCTGTGTCCATGCTGTCCATCTCTGTGACTCTGTGTCTAAATAGATTATAGATTAATTGATAGTCTGCTGTCAACAGTCAACTATTCTATGATCACTGCTTCATATGACTATAGTTGGATGGTAGAAGGTAGACTTTGGCCTCAGTAACGTCTATAGCCTACAGTACATTTCTGTCTTTCATTTCAGATTGTCTCTCTTTCTTTAATTTGGCTTCATTGCTTTAATTAATGAGGCACCCTGGAAGTGAGAGGCAGTCGCTAAGGTCCAGTGTTCAGTGGACACTCTTCCAATCGATTGCCTCATCTCTTGGTATCAAGTTTGCTGATGATTTGTCACTTATTGTCATGCTGTTAGCTTTACTTCTGAATGATTATAATTACTGCCAGATGGAGTCACGCTCAGCCTTGATGCAGTCGATGGTGGCTTCCAGCTTTTATTGGATGAGCTTCAGCCCTAATATAGATTAATCACAACCCTCTTTCACTGTGTGCTGATGAAGGAGCCTTATTTAGAAAACACTCACAGTGTCAGTTTGCCTCCATTTCACCCGTCACAACAGCGTGTCAAGCAACGTATTCAAATATTGAATTAAAGATATTAACATGCAAATATTTTATTTATATTTTTCCAAAGATAGCAACTTTGAAGATAAAGCACACTTTCTATGCTGCAATGTGCAGTCATAGATTCATACACTCATAGAACACAGAAGGAGGCCACACAGCCTATATTAGCTCTGAGGAAGAGTTATGCAGTTAGTTCAAATTCCCCGCTTGTCCATAACACCATAAGATATAGATTTTGAAAATTGTAGGAATCACCAATTATCTGACACTGGATGAAATTCGTCTGATCATCTTAAAATGTACAGATACAATAGGGCTTTTGGAGCTATTTGTGATTGTTATCCACTGAAAGATGAGAATAAAGGGTTAGGGCATTCAGCCCATCGAATCTGATCTGCCTTTCATTCTCCTGCTTTCTCCCCGTAACCCTTGATCCCCCTACTAATCACAAACCTGTTTATTGCCTTATGTACAGTGACTTGGCCTCCACAGCTTTCTCAGTTATGCATTCCACAGATTCACTGCTCTCTGGGTGAAGAAATTCCTCCTTATCTCGGTTCTAAAGAATTGTCCCTTGACTCTGAGGCTTTGCCCTAGGGTCCTAGTCTCTACTCTTAGTGGAAACATCTTCTCCACACCCACTCTATCCAGGCCTCCCAGCATTCTGTAAGTTTCAATGAGATCCCCCCTCATCCTTCTAACTCCATCGAGTACAGACCCAGAGTCCTCAACCACTTCTCAAGGCTTTCATTCCCACGATCATTCTTGTAAACCTCCTCTGGACCCTTTTCAAAGTCAGCTCAGCCTTCCTTAGATACAGGGCCCAAAATGGCTCACAATATTCCAAATGTGGCCTGACCACAGCCTTATACAGCCTCAGCAGTACTTTTATTCTTGTATTCCAGTCCTCTCAAAATAAGTGCTAACACTACATTTGCCCTCCTAACTGTCAATTCAACCTGGGACTCATAAGTCCCTTTGTGCTTCAGATTTCTGAGGCCTTTCCCCTTCTTGGAAAACAGTCTACACATCTACTCTTCCTACCAAACTGCATAACCTCAAAGCTTTGGCGTTCCAGATCATTGATAGCAAACTAAAGCTGCTCATCTCAGCTGGGACAAGTCTAAAGTTTGAACACCTCAATACTCCAAAAATTATTTACGATGTGTTGTGGGATGCAAGACTATTAACAGTGGACGAGAAAAGATGTGTTGACATGGTTAGGACGATTTCCTGGAAAGATGAGAATGCAAGCAGCTGTAAAGGAAAATTCCAGCTGCCATTATGGCGGTCCTGAAAGATAAAGTAGAAGAGCTGGAAAAGGAGGGAGTAATTACAATGTGATGACTACAGAACAGGTCAGGAGCATGGTAACACTGGGACAAACTGAACAATTGAGAATATGCATCAACCTAAACATCTAAACAAAGCTCTGAAGAGATCATGCAATCCCATGCCAACCATTGTGATGAGGATGCAGAGATCCTTCAGCATGATCTTGACAGGTTGGGTGAGTGGGCAAATCAATGGCAGATGCATTATAATTTGGATAAATGTGAGGTTATTCACTTTGGAAGCAAAAACAAGAAGGCAGATTACGACCTGAATGGCTGTAAATTGGGAGAAGGGAGTGTGCAGCGGGACCTGGGTGTCCTTGTACACCAGTCGCTGAAGGTAAGTATGCAGGTGCTGCAGGCGGTAAAGAATGCAAAAGGTATGTTGGCCTTCATTGCGAGAGGTTTTGAGCACAGGAGCAGGGATGTGTTGTTGCAGTTATACAGGGCCTTGGTGAGGCCATACCTGGAATATTATGTGCAGTTTTGGTCTCCTTTTCTGAGGAAGGATGCTCTTGCTCTCGAGGGAGTGCAGTGAAGGTTTCCCAGGCTGATTCCAGGATGGCGGGACTGACATATGAGGAGAGATTGACTAGGTTGGGATTGTTATCGCTACAGTTCAGATGAATGAGGGGAGATCTCACAGAGACTTCTAAAATTCTAACAGGACTGAACAGGGTAGATGCAGGGAAGATGTTCCCGATGGTGGGTGTGTCTAGAACCAGGGGGCACAGTATGAGGATTCGGGATAGATGATTTACGACGGAGATGAGGAGATATTTCTTCACCCAAAGACTGGTGAGCCTATGGAATTCATTACCACAGGAAGTAGTCGATGCCAAAATACTGACTGTATTAAGAGGCGACTGGATATAGCACTTGGGGTGAATAGGATTAACGGTTATGGGGAGAAATCAGGATTAGGCTATTGAGTTGGACGATCAGCCATGATTGTGA
The DNA here is from genome assembly GCA_024137785.1 of Ginglymostoma cirratum. Taxonomy (NCBI): domain Eukaryota; kingdom Metazoa; phylum Chordata; class Chondrichthyes; order Orectolobiformes; family Ginglymostomatidae; genus Ginglymostoma; species Ginglymostoma cirratum. The sequence continues at coordinate 9,645,745 of JAHRHZ010000249.1, forward strand.
AGAATGGCGGAGCAGGCTCAAAGAGCCAAATGGCCTCCTCCTGCTCCTATCTTCTAGGTTTCTATGTTTCTATGTAATTTTGTCACAACTTGCCATGGCAAAAATCTTCACAGTACCAGATGGTGGCTGGCAGGTGATGGTGGATGAAAGAAGATAATTTCTGATCACATTCTGGATGACCTTCGGATAATACAATTGATAGCTCATGCTGTTTAGCATCTCCAAAGCTCCAGAGGAGTACAAATGCAGAAAACAATGAGACAATTAATAACCTCCCTGAAGTAGAAGCTACAGCAGATGATTTGCTGGCTTATAGATGCAGAGACATTACGGAAGAAGCCATTTCTGACCACAAAAAAAAATTCTAATGCAATGGTTAGATGGAGGTCACTGGACGAACATGCAGCTGACAAGAAAAAGTTGCAATAAAAGATTCCCAAAAACAAGTGGATATATTGAATGCAAAAGGTCGTTGTCTGTATGCTGAAAAGATGAAAGCTGTAACAGTGAGGGAGCAGGAACATAGAGATGTAAAAGCAGAGCAATTTTTTTTTTATTCAGGAACAGTGCAGCAAAATTCTTACCCAATTTGTTGTCAGACTATGACCCATAATGGCACTTCATTACCCAGGAGATTTGGTGATATTGGGAAATAGATAAAGAAACTGTGTTCACAAAAATGAAACAACTAGTAATTCCAAGACCAATGCTGAAACTATATGATGTAAATCATGAAGTCAGCTTTCAGTGTGATGCCATTGAAACAGGATTTGGAACAAGCCACATGCAGCAAAGACAACTAGGTACAATTGTATACAAGGCACTAACAAAATCGAATGATGCTATGCTCAGATTGAGGGAAAATTACACGGCTATTTGCTTTGCTTGTGAAGAAACAGTGTTAGTCAAGTCTGATCACAAGCCACTTCAAAATATTTGCCTTAAGCTGAATCTATCTGTTCCAAAGTGCCTACAGAGTATGTTACTCTGGTTGCAACCTGTAAGCAAGGGGAAAGAGATGTACATTGTTGACATGCTGTCAGGTGAAGCACTCCCTATGAATGTCCCACCTTCAGAGGAGATGCTACGGCAGAGTCTAAAATCTTCCGGATCCAATCTAAAGCAGCAGCTCTAAATGTTCTGGCTGTCATGAACTCAACAGAGAGACTGATTCCAGCAGACAAGTATTTTGCTTAAACAAGCAAATTATCCAACAAGTTGCAACACTCCAAGTGTTGTATGAGTTAATGATGAAAGGATGGCCTGGAATCACCAATGAGTCTTAGTGAACATATCCCTATATGAGTGAGGAGTAACCAGACCTGTGACTGATCCCTGTGCAGCTCCCCGATTGATTTACAGCCAATCATCAGACTGGTTGTACTAGATCTGCAGGTCTGGACGTGGCCCATTCTCTAGACTGCAAGGATAAGGACTCCCTGACTCTGATTGACCCAAGAATCTGACTGAACCCACCTCCAAATATGCTAATGACCTCTTACCCCTATCCACTCTGATTGACCCTCATTACTCCATCTCTCACTTCGCCTCCTCCTGCCTTAGGTCTTGGCACCCTACTCACCAGGAACTCTGCTACCCTACCCACCTGGCACCTCATCCTTACCTTACATATTTACCAGGTCATAGAACCTGTGCTGGTGGACATCTCTGAAGGAACATGTGATCAAGATCATCTGTCAGAAATATGAAGCTTTTCCTTGCTATGAGATAATAGAAGCAGAAAGGAAATGTATGTGTGATTACCACTCTTCTGAAAATCCAGTCCTATTATTCCACAATTCTCAAACTAAAATTAGATTCCTCTTGTGTATCTTAGTGAGAGATAAACTACAAGACAATGTGGCATCAAAATCTGGCCCTTACCCACAACTTCATGAAATGCTAAAACTTAGTGGAATTAACAAATAAAGTTTGAAATCCCTAATAACACCGAAACACTTGGCTCCAAAATGTGCTAAAATCTGGGCTTCAAGAAATTTCACAAGCAGAACGATAAAGGATACTTTGTCAAGATTAAGGTTATGTTAATTAACTAACAATAAAATAGTATGGTGTGGGAACACAAGGCATTAATATGTGAAGCAATCATGAAGAGAGAAATAATTAAAGAAAATAAAAGTGTAAGGAGATTAAAGAACAATTCTGCAATTTATTGATGTCTTGCCGTTCCTCAGAAAACTTTTAGTCATTTATGTGCATTTCATTATTTTAAATTGTAATAAGCTACAACGGCTTTTGCAAATAAAGAACATTGAAATTATGCATGTCTAAAGAGGGCACAGGAACAGGGACAACAAGGTGTAGAGCTGGATGAACACAGCAGGCCAAGCAGCATCATAGAAGCAGGGAAGCTTGACGTTTCGGGCCCAGACCTTCATCTGATGAAGGGTCTAGGCCCGAAACGTCAAGCTTTCCTGCTCCTATGATGCTGCTTGGCCTGCTGTGTTCATCCAACTCCACACCTTGTTATCTCGGATTCTCCAGCATCTGCAGTACCTTTTGTCACAGGAACAGGGACCTAGGGGCTCACACACACAATGTTTTGAAAGTGGCAGAATCAATCATTGACTGTTTTAGGGGGGAAAATGCATACAGGATACAGCACTTTATAAGTAAAGATGTAGAGTAGAAAAACAGTCTGAAAGTATTTTTTTAATGATCAGTTAGCCTTCATGAGAAGTATTTGGTTTATTGCAGTCTATCACAGCAGGAAGCTTGATGGCTAGGCCAACTGAATCATGAGAAAGGCTGCAGCTCAGAGACTGCATTGCATTGTCATATTGAACCACTTCATACAGGTCTGTGAATGTCACCATGTTGCAGAACACACTGGGGTCTATCTGACACTTTCGAACTTCTGCAATTACCAGTCATTCTGCATTTAAGAACATTTAACATCCTCTGAGCTGACTGAACCAACTTAGAATCATAGAGTCATAGAGTAATACAGCATGGAAATAGGCCCTTCAGCTCAAACTGGTCCTTGCTGACCATTGTGCTGACTCAGTTAGTTCCAATTGCCTGCATTTGGTCCACATCCCTCAAAACCCTTCCCATCCGTGGCATTTTTTAAATGTTGTTGTTGTACCTGCCTCGACCACTTTTTCTGGCAGCCCATTCCATATACGCACCACTTTCTGTGTGAAGAAGTTGCTTCTACTATCTCTCGGGTCCTTCTTAAATCTTTCCCCTCTCACCTTAAACCTCTAGTTATCGATTCCCCATCCGGGAGAAAAAAGACTATATGCATTCATCCTATCTATGCCCCTTATGATTTTATGCACCTCAATAAGACCACTCCTCATTCTCCTACGTTCCAAAGAACAAAGTCCTATCCTGGCCAACCTCTCCCTATAACTCAGGCCTACTCATCCCGGCAACATCCTCGTAAGTCTTCTTTGCACACTTTCCAGTTTAACTGTGTCTTTCCTATAACAGTATGACCAAAATTGCACACAATTCTCCATGTCTGGCTTAACCAATGATCTACACAACGTAATGTAACATAATGTCCCAACTCCTATATTCAGTGGCTCAACCAATGAAGACCAGCATGCTAAATGCCTTCTTCACCACTCTGTCTAACCGTGATGTCACTTTCAACGAATTATGTATTTGTGCTCCTTGGTCCCTCTGTTCCACAACACTCCTCAGGACCTTACCATTTACTGTAGAAGGCCTACCTCGGTTTGACTTTCTAAAGTGAAACACGTCACAATTAACAGTATTGAATTCCATTTGCCATTCTTCAGCCCACTTCCCCATCTGATCAAGATCCCTCTGTAATTTTTGATAACCTTCCTCACTATCAACAATAACTCCTAATTTTGTATCATCTGTGAACTTATTAATCATGCCTTGTACATTCACATCCAGATCATTTATGTAAATAACAAATAACAGAGGTCCCAGCAGCGAACCCTATAGCACACTATTAGTTACAGGCCTCCAGTCCAAGAAACAACCTTCAACCATCACCAGAGATAACAAGGTGTAGAGCTGGATGAACACAGCAGGCCAAGCAGCATCAGAGGAGCAGGAAGGCTGACGTTTCGGGCCTAGACCCTTCTTCAGAACCATCACGATCTGCTTTCTACCAACGAGCCAAATTTGAATCTAATTAACTAGCTCTACCTGGATCCCATGTAACCTAATTTTCTTGACTAGCCTGCCATGTGGGACCTTATCAAAGGCCTTACGAAAGCCTATATAGACAACATCTACTGCCCTACCCTTATCTACCCTTTTGGTTACCTCTTCGAACAACTCTAAAAGATTTGTCAGACCTGACTTCCTGTGCACAAATCCTTGTTGACTATCCCTAATCTGACCTTGACTATCCAAACGTTTGTTGATCCTGTTCCTCAGTATCCTCTCCAATGACTTGCCTGCCACTGATGTCAGGCTCACTGGCCTGTAGTTCCATGGCTAGCCTTTGCTACTTTTCTTAAACTTTCCTATTGCGAGGAATGATTCATCAGAATCTTCAGCTGATATCTTCAGTGACCATCTGTACTTGCCTGTCGTGCTTTGTGATTGCCAAACACTTACGTACAAAGTGATTTGGCTTTTTGCTATCAGAACACTGCTTTCCCATGCTGGAAATGCCTTATTTTCCCTTAAATGATGGCATTGGCAGTATTTTTATCCTCCTTTTTGTCTATGATTATTCTGTCCTCTCAACCTGTCTATTTGCCATAATGCACAACTTAGTCTGGGAAAGCTCAGCAGGTCTGGCAGCATCTGTGAAAATAAAAATCAGAGTTAACGTTTCATGTCTGGGGACCCTTCCTCTGAACTCCTCAAGGTTCTGACAAAGGGTTACCAGACCCGAAATGTTCACTCTGATTTTTTCGTCACAGATGCTGAGAGACCTGCTGGGTCTCTTTTCCAGCAACTTCTGTTTTTGTTCCTGATTTACAGCATCCACAGTTCTTATGGTTCTTATTTTGTACTGCTTAGTCTGTTCTGCCATAAATATACCCTAGCCGCTGTTTTACAATCTCAATTTTTTTTGCATGTTGACTGCTTTTCTCCTGTCTTAGTAGACATTCTCTCACTGTGGGGTCTCTTATGCATAATATAATCCTGCCTCTAATTAGATTGTGTTTTATTTATGGAAATTTCAAGCTGTGTTAATGCAGTCACAGAGTGAGTAATAGATTCTTCTTCACATTTGGCCCTAATATTGAACATAGATAGTTCGTAAGTCATGTTCACTTTGGGTAAAATAAGCCTTTAAGGCTTTTTAAATCTGTACAGCCCTTTTTCTTCAGGAAGATTTAGAATGTAAAACACTTTGAAAAAGCCTCTGCTCAAAGCGTGATGACAGTATTGCTACATGTGACTACTTTTGCTTGTTAATTATGTCTGTCACAATTTCGTAATTTTGCAATTGTGCTTAGAAAAATCTTCAGTTCTGTATTGCTTCACTTTTCATTTCAACTGGTACTGAGAGAGGAAAAGTTGCAGTTGTTATATCATACGCAATGCCTTCAGCTCCAATCTATTTCTTTGTTCTCTATCAATGGCTTTCAGTAGTTCTGAACATTCCAGTATCCCTCTTTTAGTAGTTGTGCTTCTATGCAGATTTCTAACATTCATCTCCATTCTGATCCGATGTTACGAGCTTTCCATTCACAGCCTGGCATCTACTGTGTCCTTCTCGAACTGGCTACAAGATGGATGCTTCGAGTTATTGCCTTTTGATGGAGGTACAGGACTATGGCAGGCCAATAGATACATTGGTATATTATCGTGCTTCTATGCCAGATACTTCTCTTGTGTCCTTGTAGCTAAATTGTGCCATTAGATTGTGTGGTTCTTGCCTAGTACAAGATTTTGTTGAGACTACACCCGGAATATTGCACGTGCCTTTGTCTCCCTTAGCTGGAAAAGGATGCTCTGCAATGAAAGCAAGGTTTGCCAGACTGATTCCTGGAATGGCAGCGCTGACATATGAAGAGAGATAAGATCAGTTATGACTATATTCGCTAGAGTTCAGAAAAATAAAGGGGAATCTCATAGAAAACAATAAAATTCTAAAAGGACCAGACCTCTCTGAAAACCAGGAAAGATAATCCTGATGACTGGGGAGTCCAGAATCAGTCGCCATGATCTAAGGATATGGGGTAGGCACATTTAAGATTGAGGCGAGGAGACATTTCTACACTCAGAAAGTGATGAGCCTACAGAATTCTCTCCACAGAACTTAGTTGAGGCCAAAACATTGAATATTTCCAAGAAAGTGTTAGATATAGTTCTTAGGGCTAAGGGATCAAAATTATATGGAGAGAAAGCAGGAACACGGTACTGATTTGGATGATAAGCTATGACTATAAAGATTTGAAAAGAAACATCTATTGGCTGAACAGTCTACTCCTGCTCCTATGTTCTATGGTGCTAAGATTCATGGGAGAAGAGAGTTGTTTCATGTACCGAAATCGAGTGGAATGATCCCATGATTCTCTAACACTAAGAGGAATGGATGTGACCTCATTAAAAATTCTCAGGGAGCTTGACAAGCCAGATGTGGTCTCCAGTGGCTGATGAGTCTAGAACTAGGCAACATGGTCTCAGGTTAAGAGATTTTGGACTGCATTTAGCATTAAGAAATTTCTTTACACGTGGGGACAGCACAGTGGCTCAGTGGTTAGCATAGCCATCTCACAATAACAGGGACCTGGGTTCAATTCCACCCTTGGGCAACTATCTGTGTGGAGTTTATACATTCTCCTTGTGTTTGCTTCAGTTTCCTCCCACAGTCCAAAAAGGTGCAGGTTCAGTGGATTGGCCACACTAAATTGCCCATAGTGTCCAGGGATGTGCAGGCTAAGTGGATTATCCATTGGAAATGCAGAGTTATAGGAATAGGGTGGGATGCTCTTTGGAGGGTCAGTGTGGACTAGATGGGCTTAGTGGACTGAATAGGCCAAATGGCCTACAAACTGTGGGGATTCAATTAGGGTGATGAAGCTTCAGATTTTCTACCCACCCAGGAGTTCTGTCATGACATTCCCAGCAAATTGTCAGTTCTTTCAAACCCAAAGGTAGTCAAGAGATAAATGGGAAAGTGAAGTTGCATAAATGATCAACTATGATTTTACTGTTGACACGCACAATCAGCTGTATAAAAATGATTTACAAGACTGGTTCCAGAGATTAGAAACTGCAGTTAGGAGGATAGATTGAAGAATTTGGGACTGAAGAAGGCTGAGAGGAGATTTGATAGAGGTTTTCAAAATCTTGAGTGGGCTGGATAGGGTAGACAGGGAGTAGTTGTTCCTGATCATGAAAGGGCCAAGCGAGGAGGGTATAGAATTCCGTGTGTACTGGACATCTGAAAAGAAAGCAGGAAGAGCTGGGGAAACTCTGCAGATTTGGCAGCATCTGTTGGGAGAGAGGTACAGAGTTAATGGTTTGAGCCCAGTATGACTTCCTCAGAGCAGCAATTTATAAAGCCTTCCAACAAGTGCCAATGAGAAGTGGGAAGAGTACAAGAGGCTTCTGTTCAGCAATATGATAGAAAGAAATTGGAGCCTTTACGATCACTTTCCATAGCTCCAGGCTACAATGTGTTTTTAAAATTGTATGTTGCCACAGCAACTTGAACTTAATGGCTGGTGTGAGCTGAAAATATAAACATTCGCAGCAGGACTGGGCCAATCGGCCCCTCAATCCCACCCTCCCACTCGATAAGATGGTGGCTAATCAGACCTCAAGGGTCAAGGGGACCCTGGTGCACATGTCCACTGGCCTCTTAAGTTAGAGGGAGAGGAAGATAAAGTGGTTATGTAGGCTTGTGGGATTGCTGCCTTTATCAGCTAAAGATTAGAGTTTGAGAACAGGGGGTTTATGCTTGAACTGTTTAAAACATTGGTAAAGTCACAGTGAAAGAATTGTGTGCTAACCACATTAGAAGAGGGATATGGTCGCACCAGAGAAGATGCAGAGGAGATTTATCAGAATGCTGCCTAGGCTGTTTGAGTTATGAAGAGAGATTGGACAGACTGGGGATGTTTTCCTTGGAACGGAGGAGACTGAGGGCTGACATGATTGAGATTTATAAAATTATGCGGGGCATAGGCAAGTTAGAGAGGATGAAACTTTTCCCCTTGCTAATGGGATCAATGATTGAGGATGTAGGTTTAAGCAAAAAGGACAAGAGGCTTGTAGGAGATGTGAGGAAATGTTTTCACCTGGGGAAGGTTGGAATCTGGTTCTCACTGAATGTAAGAGTTGTTGAAACAGAGACTTGCATTACATCAAAGAGGTATTTAGATTTACATTTGTTATGCCAAGGCATGCCAGACTTTCGGCCAAGAGTTTGAAAATAGGTTTAGAATAATTAAGAAATAACACAGTATGGATCTGGAAGAGCACAGCCGGTCCTGACCTGACACATCAACATCCCTGCTCCTCTGATGCTGCCTGGCCTGCTGTGTTCCTCCAGCTCCACACTGTGTTATCTCTGACTCCAGCATAAGCGGTTCTTGCTATCTCATTAGAATAATTAAGTTGTTGTTTTTGACTGGCACAGACTCGATGGGCCAAAGGGACTTTCTCTGTACTATAGACCTCTATGACTCTAACTCCGGAGATAACAAGGTGTAGAGCTGGATGAACACAGCAGGCCCAGCAGCATCAGAGGAA
>JAHRHZ010000249.1:9654817-9706045 GCA_024137785.1 Ginglymostoma cirratum
TGGCACTACAGATCAGATCTGCTCTTAGGCAGAGAACTCAAAAAGCAGAAGATTTCTCATGTCTTTATGTAACTCTGAAAATATATGTTAATCATATGTCTAGTTGTAGTTCATTGTGGAACACTTTCAAAACCAGTCTCATGATTGCTGGAGTGCACCCTACAGACCTCAATCATTGTGGTTTGATTACATGGTGCAGATAGACTTCAGCCATCAGTGATGAAAATGGATGATTCCATGGCAACACCATCTGTTTGCTCAAAGAAAATGCAATTGTGACTAAAATATGTTGCAGCAAGAGGCAGGCTTTATGAAATGTTAGTGCATTAGAACTAACCTGAAGCAGAAGTTAGTTCGCGGTAACCGAAAAAGCTACCATGTACTCTATGCAATCATGTATATTTGAGACACCCCTTCCTTTCCATCAGCAAAGCCAATTCCCTTATTGTCGGGAAGAAAAACAACTCAGAGCTGCCTCTAAGATTGACCTGGCCAAAGTTCGTTGTGAGCTGAAACATAGTAACTGGAGGAGGCCATTCAGCCCCTCGAAGTTGATCTGCCATTCAATTTGCCTTAAAACATTTGGCTAAAACTAATCTATTAGCAATTAACCTACCATTAACTGTAGTTTGTGGAAGTAACTTCCAAACTTTCGCCCATGATACCACAATGTTCATCACTAGTCGCTACTCCTCATATACTGAAGCAGTCCATGCCCAAATATAACGAAACCTTCCGACACTTCCGCCATCTGCAGTCAGACCCCACCACCAAAGACATTTTTCCCTCCCCACCACCCTTATCTGCCTTCCGGAGGGATCACTCCCTCCGCGACTCCCTTGTCCGCTCCACACTCCCCTCCAGCCCCATCACACCCGGCACTTTTCCTTGTAACCGCAGGAAGTGCTACACCTGCCCCCACACCTCCTCCCTCACCCCAATCCCAGGCCCCAAGAAGACTTTCCACATCAGGCAGATCTGCCAATGTGGTATACTGCATCCGCTGTACCCGTTGTGGCTTCCTCTACATCGGGGAAACCAAGCGGAGGCTTGGGGACCACTTTGCAGAACACCTGCGCTCAGTTCGCAACAAACAACTGCACCTCCCAGTCGCGAACCATTTCAACTCCCCCTCCCACTCCTCAGATGACATGTCCATCCTTGGCCTCCGACAATGCCACAGTGATGCCACCCGAAGGCTGCAGGAACAGCAAATCATATTCAGCCTGGGAACCCTGCAGCCCAATGGCATCAATGTGGATTTCACAAGCTTCAAAATCTCCCCTCCCCCAACCGCATCCCAAAACCAGCCCAGCTCATCTCCACCTCCCTAACCGGTTTTTCCTCTCACCCCAAGCCATACCCCCATCTCCTATCTATCAACATCATCCCGCCCCCTTGACCTGTCCGTCCTCCCTGGACTGACCTATCTCCTCCCTACCCCCCTACCTACACGCACCTTTACTGGCTCCATCCCCACCTCTTCGACTTGTCTGCCTCCTCTCCACCTATCCTCTCCTCTATCCATCCTCTATCCGCCTCCCCCTCTCTCCCTATTTATTTCAGAACCCTCTTCCCCTCCCCCATTTCTGATGAAGGGTTTAGGCCCGAAACGTCAAGTTTTCCTGCTCCTATGATGCTGCTTGACCTGCTGTGTTCATCCAGCCCCATGCTTGTTATCTCAATATCCAGGTTTGGACTGAAAAGTGGCAATTAACATTTTTGGGATACAAGTGCCAGGCAATGCCCATCCCCAGTAAGAGACAATTTAACCATCACCCCTTGACACTCAATGGTGTTATCATCACTGAATCCCCCACTTTCAACAACTTGGTGTTTGCCATTACCTCGAAACTCAACTGAATATCACACGTAAGCAAGTGGCTGCAAGAGCAGGTCAGAGGCTAGGAATACTGCGTGACTCCCTAAAACCTTTCCACCATCTACGAGGCACAAGTCAGGAGTGTGATGGAATACTCCGCACTTGCCTGGATGAGTGCAGCCCCAAAAACACTCAGGAAGCTTGACACCATCCAGGACAAAGCAGCCCACTTGATTAGCACTACATCCACAAGCATTCACTCCCTCCACCACAGATGCTCAGTAGCAGTAGTGTGTACTATCTGTAAGATGCCTGCAGAAATTCATCAAAGATCCTCAGACAGCACCTTCCAAACCCACGACCACTTCCATCTCGAAGGACAATAGCAGCAGAAACATGGGAACACCACCCCTTGCAAGCTCCCCTCCAAGCCACTTGGAAAAATATCACCATTCCTTCACTGTCACTTGTTCAATATCCTGAAACTTTCTCCCTAAGGGCATTGTGGGTCAACCCACAGCACATGGATTGCAACAGTTCAAGAAGGCAGCTCACCACCACCTTTTCAAGGGCAACTGAGGAAGGTCAATGAATGCTGGTCCAAAATGTGACACCCTAATGAGTGAATAAAAAAAACTCATAACCATCTCAGCCAGAAAGCTGGACATAAAATCTTATATTCCTGATATGCATAATTGCCCCATGGAGCCTTTATCATTGTATTGGATCTGATAAGGCTGGTATTCTTTGTCCATCCCTAATGATCCATGACCCAGGCTATTTCAAAGGGTAGTTAAGAGACAACCACATTGCTGCGGGCCTGGAATCACATGTAAACCAGACCTGATAAAGATGGCAGATTTCCTTCAAAAAATGAGATTAGTAAACCAATCAGAAGCCCAGGGGTGCTATTGGTTTATTATTTAGCTCTAGATTTTATTTCAGGCCAATTTCACCAGCTGCTAATGTGAACCTATGGCCTGGATTACCAGCTCAGTGACGTTACCACTTCAGCACTATCTCCCTGTGAATTGCACCAACTGATTAACACATGAGGGATAAAAGAATAGAAGGAAGTGTTATCTTCAACAAAGTTACTGGGAGGGGCCTATGTAGAGCTGAAACTTTGCACAGGCCTGTTAGGGCCTGAGACCTGTTTGTGGATTGTAAACTCCTCAACAAAGCTCCCATTTTAAGAGAGAAAGATTTGTGTTTATGTGACGATCTTTGAAAGGTTACTTTGAAAAGACAGTCTCTTTTGCAAGCCAGAGGAATAAATAACATGCCGACTTTTGTCACAAAGGCAGAGGTGACAGAAAATTCCAATAGTTGTGGGTCATGACAGTTCCTTGACACTTCCTTGTCCATCAGTGAGATTCTCAGTGGTGGGCTGTTACAGGAACCTTGCTCTGTGGAGGCAGCCACTTAATTAAGACCATATTTAGAGGACCATTTACAAAGCTGGTGGGGACTGAGACTGCAGCCTATTGGTAACTTGGAGGCAACATCCCCTCCCTGATGATGGGGTAGGCGGACACTGATGGTTCCTCTAACCACTTCAACGAATGAGACACAGGTCACATTCCCTTTCTGCGGCTGGGTCTCTTCTCCATGCTCTAGCAACCATTTTTTATTGTACATGTTGAGCAGGAGCTTCTGAAATGGTCTCTACATTAATACATCCTTTCTGCCTTTCTGCCTCAGCAAGGCCCACCTCTAGCATGGGTTTCCAATCCTCTAGATTTAACTGGGGTCTGAACTGAAGGTTAAAACCTTGAAGTCTCTGCTGTGAGTGACCCAAAGGAAGAATAAATGTTCTCCTTTCCAATCATTCAGTTGGGTAACAAAATGTATGGTTTTCCCATTGGCTCTCAAAGGAATTGTTCCCAAAAGGTGGATGAGTTTGGTGATGAATGGCAGGGGCATTGGGTTGTGGTATTTGGACACAGGGTGTCATGCGATGAAACGTCCAGGAACTGACCAAACCTGGCACTCCGTCCTGCCAGTCAACCACGGGCTGCAGGCGCTATAATTAAACATCTTGGGCACTTGCCCACTCACCTTCCTGCCCACAAACCTATAGACTGAAAAACCAATTTGGAGTGTGCTTCATACAAAGCTGTGCTGGCAGGCACCTTGATGTCAAGTACAGCTTCAGGGGAGGTGATGTCCTTGTAGTATTGTTGCTAGACTATTAATCCAGAGACCCAGGGAATGTGCTAAGAACCCGAGTTCAAATCCTGTCAAGGCAGGTGGTGGGATTTTAATTCATTAAAAATCTGGACTTGAGAGTCCAATAATGTCCATGAATCTATTCTCAATTGTCGGAAAAACCAATGTGGTTCACTAATGTCCTTTAGGGAAGGAAACTTCCATCCTTACCTGATCTGGCCCACATGTGACTCCTGACCCACAGCAATGTGGCTGACTCTTAACTGCCCTCTGCGTAATTAGGGATGGGCAATAAATGCTGACCCAGCCAGTGACACCCTGATCCCTGATCCGTGAACGAATAAAAAAGGAACTCAGGCTGTGTCGACATAGTAGGAACAGCCAATGCTGGAGAATATGAGTAACAAGGTGTAGAACTGGATGAACACAGCAGGCCAGGCAGCATCAGAGAAGCAGGAAAGCTGATGTTTCAGGTCTGGACCCTTCTTCAGAAATCAGGCTGTGTGCATTTGCTACCCGAACCCTATGAGAATATTCAGAATTTCTCTGGCAGGAGACATCTGGGACAAATGGCCGTTCTTCTGAGACCTCTGCAACAAATGAGATTAAAAGGTATGAGAACAGATTTGTAATGAGCAAGTCAGTCTCTGTCTCCAGCCAGTTGTGGCCTTTCCCTCAAGGCCCGAATCCAGCAGGTTCAAAAGACATTTTCTGTCTCAAAGTTAATGGTCTTTTGGTAAACAGAGAAAACACATCATAGACAGGGTACCTGCAGGCGACACAGGAGGTTGGTAATTGGCAATGCTGCTCTCATCAGTGTAAAGTCCCATTACAAAAGAAGGTAGTCTTTATATCATCTGAGAAGGTTCAGTTCAGATGAAGTAACACAAGCTAATTACTTCCTCTAGGCCGCCTGTGACATGGGGAAGAAGAATTGAGAGAAGTCACTATGTGGAAATGCCAGGCTTATCTAAATCAGTGTAATTCTTCCCAATATAATTCTAACGGGTTTAGAGCAATAGAATTGGCAGAATGTATTAAAAGAGGAACAAAAAGGAAGAAACCAGATAAGGATAAGGGAGCACAGAGCGATACTGAGGCATAGAATCACCCATTATGTAAGCGCCAGTCAGACACAACCATGTAACTATTCTACTCCAATTCTACAGAAATGGCCCATAGCCTTGGATGCTTTGGCATTGCAAGTGCCCATCTAAATGCTACGCTTAAGGAAGCCAATCAGTCCACCATCCTTATGCCAGCTCTTTGGCAGAACTCACCAATTAGTACTAGGCCTCAGTCTTTCTTAATAACTTGTAAGTTTATTCCTCTTTCTGGGTATTTACCCCCTTCTCTTTTGACAGTTCTTAGTGGACTTACTTCTGCTATTCTTTCAGATTAATGCACTCATTTCACACTAAATTGCTGCTTAAAAGTAATGGATGGGATAATACCAGCCCCAGGTGGTGAGCTTGGCAGATGGGGGCTGGTGTGGGAAGGCTGCATGACATTTCGGAGGAGATTTTCCAACGGTAGGAGCAGACACCTGCCGACCAGAGACAGGAGCCCAGTTAAATAGTTCAGGATCCAATTGACAGTTACTTATTCAGGTTGTTGGTATTTTCCCAGTTGCAACGTACCACCATACCCTTATCCCGGTGACATTAGGAGGAAGGTAAAAGCCTGAGGGAGGAATAGTTTGGGAGGGAAATTATCCTTGGTACAGGATGTGTCTTGGCTCAGAACTCTCAGCCTCTGAACTCGCGGCCTTGGAACTCCAGGCCTCAGTGCAAACCCGACGAGGCATCCTCTTGGCCTGGTATAACAGCTCGATGTGGAGGCCTCCCAGCCCTGCGTGACGGTTTCTCGGCCCGGTGTGGTGGTCTCTTGGTCCAGTGTGGAGTCCTCCCAGGCCAGCGTGATGGTCTTCTGGCAGTGTGTGGCGATTTCTTGGCCTCAGCATGGACTTCTGGTCTCAAGGTGATTCCAGCGTGATCCTCTGGCCTCATGAACCCTGAGGTAAAGCCCGGCACAGTCTAGGCCCTGGGTTAGGTGCCACCTCGGACTTGGTTGGAAGACTGTTGTTCTGAATTTTTTTTTCCCATTTAATAATTTATTCCTAAAATCTGCAATGTTGGACATTTTACTTCTCTAATTTTCTAAGAACTGCGACTGAAGAAACTGTACTTAGGGAACTTTGTACCTAAGATGGTGCCATAAGCAGTGGCTTATACACTTCCCACTAAGTTGAGTTAACGTGAAAATAAAGCTAATTCTATTTTAATTTGGTAACACTCTTGCCTCTGAGTCAGAAGATGGCAGGCAGGTTAAATCCCACTTGGTAAACTGCAGCATGTGAGAGAGAAAGAGATATAGTAGAAGATTCAATAAAGGAAATTCAAGATGATTAGGTGGACATTGCTGCGAAGTATAAACTAATCGGGCATATATTTGCCTGTTTCTATGCTATAAGTGTTGAACACTCCCTTCTCCCATGTTACAGCCATGGCTTAACCTTGTTCATTCATTCCCGGGATGTGGATATTGTTGGCTGGGGAAGCAATTATTGCCCATCCCGAGCGGGCCTTGGTGGTAAGCTTCTTTGTTAAACCACATGCCAATGGACGCAAATAGGCCTCCTGCTCCTCACTCGCCAGATTCTTATTTTGCCATTCAAAACTTCGCTGAAGATTCAAACTTTTTTACTTGACATTGTTTCTGCCTGTGACACTATTTCTTTCCCACCAATGCCCACATCATTCGGGCACTGAGAAGGTTCCTTCAGAAAATAGAAATAATTGCAACCAATTTGCGTGTGGGACACTCCCGCAGACAACAACTTGAGATATTTAGATAATCTGTTTCTTTTTAGTGTGATATTGATTGACTTTGGCTGGGATCCCCAAGATATCTTTCCTGTTTTCGTTCGAAATTGTGTGTTAACTTGAGAGGGGTGTCACCTCAGTTTGCCATGTCATCCAAAGGACGACAGTTCAAACAAGGTGGTACAATCTCAGTGGAATGGCACTGGAATGTCAGCAGTGATTTTTGTCAGGATCCAGAGTGTGACTTACACCCAGAGCCCAGAGGGTTCAGAGTGAAAATGCTACCAGCTGATCTACAGATGGCACCATACTAACTGTGGGCAGAGGGTGGGACGCCAACAGACGCTACATTAGCTTTCATCAGGAATTCTTATCGCATGGCACCCACACAAGTTCAGCAAAATGAGGCGCCTTTCTAATATTTGACAGAGTGGCAATGGTGATGCAGGTTTTCAGTTATGTAGCAAGCCTGGAGAAGTTGTAATTGTTCTCTTTAAAGCAGAGAATGTACAGGGACATTTAATACCAGTGTTTGAATGATAGAACAAATAACGAGAAACTATTTTCACTGGCAGTGGAGTTAGTAACCAGGGGCCACAGACTGGCAAAAGAACCAGAGGCAAGATGAAAGATATGATTAAACACAGACCAAATGAGAGAAAGTGATAAACATCCAAATCAGGATGGTATGAAACTTGAATGGAAATAGGAGACAATAATGTTTTCCTGAAAGTCCTTTGTTAATATCGTCTCATTGTTGTTGAGCCATTTCCTTCGGTGCAAAATAGTGGCTTATTTACCCTCTGACATTACTCTTCACAAGCAAATGATTTTCATGCAAAGCTTTTGGGATGTTTTCGCAATGTGATGAGAAGGAAAGATAGAACTTTTATCTTTATAGCTGCTTTGATGATCTTAGCTGTGAAGTACTTTGGGACACCCAAAATACTTATCAAAATAAAAAACCTTTGAAGTGCAGTTATTTCACAAGGCAGAAAAACCAGGCACCTTAATGAAATCTGTTGTCACAGCGACAATGATCGGGGGTAGATATTGGCCAGAGCCTCTGGGACAATTCACTTGCTCTTCAATGAAATGCCAGCTTGGAAACTTCGACCGTCAACATGAAGGGCAACCATGACCTCAGTTTAACATTTCATCCAAAAGACAGCATCTCTGACCGTGCAGGACTCCCATGGAGCTACAGTGAAATGCTATATGAGTCATTTTCTCAAGTCTCTGATATGAGGCTAAAACTCAAAGCCTTCTGACTCTGAGCTAAGTCAAGACGACTTACCAAAGTAATAGCTATATTAACCGATTCTATTAATTTCTAAATTCTCTTAATAAACTTGTCGCCTGAAAAAAATCATGCGGGTGATGCAGAACATGGAGTTTGAAAGCTGCAAATTGCATCTGATTGTACCAGTGTTCACAATAAAAACAGACTCATTTCACAGGGTGCAGTGAACAACGAATATTTTAAGCAGGCACACAAAGGATGGTAGAGGTTTGAAACTCACTTCCACACACAGCAGTGGATGCTGGATCAGTTGCTAATTTTAAATCTGAGATAGATAAATATTTGTTAAACAAAGAGTATGAAGTAATATGGGCCAATTGTGGAGTTAGGCCACAGATGATCTCACTGAATAGCAGAACAATCAGAGGGTCTGATTGGGTATCACCTCTTCCAATGTTCCTATGTTCCCAAGTCTAGCAGCATAAGTCAGAAGTGGGAATGTTTGCTGATGATTACAGAATATTCAGCTCCATCCATGACTCATCAGATACTGAAGCAGTCCATATTCAAATGCAGCAAATCTTGGAGAGCCTCCAGTCTAGGGCTGAAAAATAGCAGCACTGTTGGCGTCCGTGCATTCCAAACACTGCAACGGCTTTCCACACTGTTATGGAAGGTGAGAGCTCTGAAAGAGTAATTATTCAGATTAAACTGGCTCCATCGGTCCTACTGGTATCACCTACACTGTATGGATGGAGACAGAGGGCTGAGTAATGTCGCTTTATCAAAGTATGAGGTGAGTCAAGTTGGAATGTTTTTTCTGTGAGGCCTAGTGAGATTACTCCCTGTGTTTTAACTGAGTCACTTCATTAACTATCCACCAACAGCACCCCATCATGCAATTCTAGTCCCATTTTAACACACACCTTTCCCACTCACTGGTTATCTGCCAAAAGACCAGTAGCCTTGGAGCCCATGCCATCTTTAAAACATGCACCTGAATGAGCACTGCCATTCTGTGTCTGAAGTGGGATAAATGGATGGACCAGAGCTGCAAAATGGAAGATGAACTCTCCCATAAGTAAAAAGACTCCAAAAGAATGGCTGACATTGACGGAGGTGAATATCTCTTGATTGAGATTCACGCCATGCTCACTGATCGAAGCTCTACATCTTGAGAGTTGACTGTCTCTCTTGTCCTGCAATATATCAAAACATGGAAAGCCCTCTGCGGATAGGGGCAGAGGAGGCAGAATGGATTATGATGACAATTTCCCTCTTAAGCCCTAGCAAGTGCCATGTCATCAGAAATGTGATCAATAACTTTGCTTATCACTGTTTGTACTGTTTGTGGGTCCCTCAGAGGTCTCGAGATTTTGTAATTGAAATCTCTGCAAAAGTTCGGTTTGGGGAGCAGGAGTAATCAGCTTATGCTCACTGCACACTCAGGAAGGCCTACAAACAACGAAGAGTTTAAACCTGTTCTGAATGATGATTCTGAGAGGGCATATGTTAACCTTGTTTAAAAAAATGAGAAACGTCCTTTTGAATATCCAGCTCATCACTTCCACAGTAGAAGTGGCTGTTCCCCATCTTTGACTGTACACAACATTTTTATGCTCCAAAGGGAAATTATATAAATGTCCTAAGAACATTCATACTTCAAATAATTACCTCAACAGCATATTTTCCTCCTCTCAAATTTCTTTCCATAGCACAGCTGATCAAGACCATCTCCCACTCCTCCTGCCGACCTTTCATGCATGTTTACAAGTTGGTACAAAGTCAGATTAGTCATGTCTTCCTTTGGTTATCAAGTCCTAGAGTGGAATTTGAACCAGGAACATCTAGTTCAGAGGTGGGTATACAACCCATTGCACTACAAGACAGTCTATTGCCAGATGACCTAGCAACCATAAATAAGATGCCTCAAGGCATTTCAATCTCTGGCCATATGGTATAGGAGCAGAAACAGGTCATTCAGCCCATCAAATATGCTATTTGATCATGGTTGATATGTTCCTCAGCTCCATTCTCATGCTTTCTCCCCCTAACCCTTGATCCCCTTACTTATCAAGAACCTATTTATCTCTGTCTTCGATACACTCAATGACTCGACGTCCACAGCCCTCTGCAGCAATGAATTCCACAGATTCGCCAACTTCTGGCTGAAGAAATTCCTCTTCATCTTAGTTCTAAAGGGCCATCCCTTCACTCTCAGGCCATGCCCTCGGGTCCTAGTCTCTCCTACTAGTGGAAACATCTTCTCCACCTCCATTCTATCCGTGCTTCTCAGTATTCTGCATGTTTCAATGAGATGTCCATCGAGTACAGACCCAGATTCCTCGACCGTTTCCTCATATGGCAAGCCCTTCATTCCCGGGATCATTCTTGCGAACCCCCTCCGGACCCTCTCCAAGGCCAGCACATCCTTCCTAAGATGCAGAGCCCAAAACTGTTCGCAATGGGTGCTTCACTAAGTTTTATAAAACAAACAGTGATATAGGGAAACATAAGGAGATTTTATACCAGATGAAAAAGCTTGGGTAACGTGATAGATCTTCAGGTGGAAGTGAGATAGAGAGGTGGAGAAATGTAATGAGGTATTTTCAGAGTGTAGGACAGAGGGAAATGAAGGCATGTGCTCCATAAAGGAGCAACAAAAAGTGGTGATCAACAAGGGGTCAGGATTAGAAGAACACAGACACCTCAGAAGGGCTGTGGGGATCCAGGTGGTTGAAATAGAATACAATATACAGTATATAATACAATATCTTTTTATTTTCACGTGTATTCCATTGTGGGATTACAGTGAAAAACTTTTTACAATGTCTGCCTTCTTCTGGCGACATCTTAAGTACAAGTACCTAGATGCAATCCCTGGATACAGCAGCGCAATAGAAGCAGTTGCTCACTTACAGAGTTGAAAATAAGTTAAAACTAGGAAAATATTAAGGGGTTAACATTATGGTGATCTAAGCTTAAGTTCTAAGATAAGGATTGTCCCCTCACACTGGTCTCCATCGCCAGGACTCGCTGCCTGCGTGGTGCTGGGGGGTTGCTTTCCTGCGCTGTTCCAGGGCTCACAACCCACATGCTGTTCCAGGGCTCACAGCCCATGTGCTGTTGCAGGGCTCACAGCCCACGTGCTGCTCTGGAGCTCACTGCTTTACAATGTTGTGGGGATCATGGTGTGCGGCTGCAGGCCCCAGAGCACAAGGCCATGGTGCCCATATTGGTTCTGCCGTGGAACTCGGCCCGCTCGCACCGTTCTGCCACAGGATTTGGCCCTTGCCTGCTCTGGTCCTCCGCAGGACTCTGCCCGCGCTTTGTCGGCAACTGCGCTCTCCGTGGAGACGTGGGGGAATGGGCTTGGTGGGTGAAAGGGAAAACCACAACTAGGAGCGAAAAAAAGAGGGAAAATGGTAAAGGGACGAGCGAGCAGAGGAACTCTGAACGGAGCATCCTACTCTGGCGCCATCTTGACCAGAGGTATGGCCATGGTGAGGTAACAGATGAATTTGAATACAAGGTAGAAAATTTTAACATGAAGAGTTGCTTGTCAGGAGTCAATATTACTCAATGAGTGAAAGTGGAATCGAGGATCTGAATTTGGCAGATTATTGAATGAAGTTTACAAAGGATCGAAAGTAGGAGACTGGCCAGGAATACATTAGAGTAGTAAATGGCCTTAGAGGGAGTATAAAATAGGTTGATAAGAACTTTACCTGGACTTCACAGCTTAATTCATGAGGAGAATTTAGACAAATTAGCCTTTTTTTTCTGGAATTTAGAAGATTAAGGGATGATCTGATTGAAGCCTTCAAGTTATGAACAGGGAAAGTCAGTGCAGATAAAGATAAACTATTTTCACTGGCTGAGGATTCTAGAACCGGGCGCATACTAGATTAGGATGAGATCATTCAAGAGAGATGTTAGGAAACACTTCTGCGCACTCAGGGTGGTACAGGTTTGGAACTCAGTGGATGCTGGATCAGTTGCTAATTTTAAATCTGAGATAGATAAATATTTGTTAAACAAAGAGTATGAAGTAATATGGGCCAATTGTGGAGTTAGGCCACAGATGATCCACTGAATAGCAGAACAGTCAGAGGGTCTGATTGGGTATCACCTCTTCCAATGTTCCTATGTTCCCAAGTCTAGCAGCATAAGTCAGAAGTGGGAATGTTTGCTGATGATTACAGAATATTCAGCTCCATCCATGACTCATCAGATACTGAAGCAGTCCATATTCAAATGCAGCAAATCTTGGAGAGCCTCCAGTCTAGGGCTGAAAAATAGCAGCACTGTTGGCGTCCGTGCATTCCAAACACTGCAACGGCTTTCCACACTGTTATAGAAGGTGAGAGCTCTGAAAGAGTAATTATTCAGATTAAACTGGCTCCATCGGTCCCACTGGTATTACATACACTGTATGGATGGAGACAGAGGGCTGAGTAATGTTGCTTTATCAAAGTGTGAGGTGAGTCAAGTTGGAAGGTATTTTCCTGTGAGGCCTAGTGAGATTACTCCCTGTATTTTAACTGAGTTGCTTCATTAACTTCCCACCCCTCTCCAACTGCATCCCATCATGAAATTCTAGCCCCATTTTAACACACACCTTTCCCATTCACTGGTTATCTGCCAAAAGACCAGTAGCCCTAGAGCCTGTGCTATCTTTAAAACATACACCTGAATGAGCACTGCCATTCCAAAGCTGCCCTGATTAGTGATGGGCATATGATTTTAAGATGTCAGAGAAGGGAAGACTCTCGGAGACCAGGGATCTGCTCAGCCCAGGCGGGAGAGGAGCCTGTGGTGTTGGCAGTCAGGGGCTTTCTCCACATACATAAGGAGGAACAGGAGCAGCAGTGTGGGATATAATGGCCCTCAGAGCCCAGACGCTGCAGGTACACAGAGCTCCACTCTGGGATCCCAACTACCAGAAGCGTGTGAGCCATTGGCTGCCTCCACAGCCAGGTTGGTGGCTGCCATGGAGGGCCAGGCCCCACACCCTCAGGGTCTGCTGGAGAGGTGCGCATACCTGCACTCCATCCCACCAGCCATTGGTGCTCAGGACCAACAGCGTGGCAAGGAGGTGGGGTGGGGACCCTGGCATACAACCCAGGTGCCTTTCCTCATAATGAGACAGCAAACTGCCAGGAGATACATAGTCAGAGGAGGAACCGTACACAGGCCCCTCGCAAATCTACTCTCAGGTCGTTCCAGACATGGCCAGGTCTACCACATCCAAACCATTATGCCCCCATCCCCTCTTCCCCACCACTGAACCCACTGAGAGCGCCCGTACCCCTGTCACTAGAAGAGCACCAGAACGGCAAGATAGGCACTCTTACCTGATTCTAACACAAACCCCGTGTGAGCACGCATCACCACGCCCCTATGGGATTCCACTTAGAGATTTTTAGTCTATAGCTTTCAAAGGGAGTATCTGCAGTCACTCCCTGAGGTTCTAGTAATTATGGGGGAGGTAGTTGACTTGCTCGCTGAGCTGGCTGGTTGTAGTTAGCTACAAATCTTCACAAGAACCTTAAAGTCCTGGCAATTATACCTGACCAATTGTAGCTGTAGTTTACTGACATGTACTAAACCATCTTGTTATCACAGAATCTTTGGTGGGGTTTCTGTGGATACCCTGTGTTGACGCATGCCCTGCTAAATTAAACAGATTCTTAAAATGAGCTAGTGTAACAAACCAGGTACATTACCAACTTATCAGAGATAATAGGAACTGCAGATGCTGGAGAATCCGAGATATCAAGGTGTGGGGCTGGATGAACACAGCAGGCCAAGCAGCATCATAGGAGCAGGAAAGCTTAACATTTCGGGCCTAGACCCTTCATCAGAAATGGGGGAGGGGAAGGGGGTTCTGAAATAAATAGGGAGAGAGGGGGAGGCGGATAGAGGAGAGGACTGGACTGACCTATCTCCTCCTTACCACCCCCACCTACACTCACCTTTACTGGCTCCATCCCCGCCTCTTTGACTTGTCTGCCTCCTCTCCACCTATCCTCTCCTCTATCCATCCTCTATCCGCCTCCCCCTCTCTCCCTATTTATTTCAGAACCCCCTTCCCTTCCCCCATTTCTGATGAAGGGTCGAGGCCCGAAATGTCAAGCTTTCCTGCTCCTATGATGCTGCTTGGCCTGCTGTGTTCATCCAGCTCCACACCTCGTTATCTTACATTACCAACTTATCATTGCTGCCATTTTGAATTGTTGAATCAATTTTAATAACAACATGAAACAACCATATTATATATACGGGATGTTTTTGTTATCCAACCAAGTATATTTTATCACTGAACAGGAATTGGTCACCAAAGACCTGTGGGAGGTAGACTCTTACCATTGAAACAAGGGAACAGTTTCATTGGTAATTTACACTTGTTTCAAACTGTTTTCCAAATTAGCTGCTAGGGTTGTAGTTCTTTCTCTGAAATTCTCTTCTGCTTTGAATCTGTGTAGTAATGCCTCTGGTAAAGACAGGAGGGAGATGGAAGGCAGGACACTACAGGCCAACTAGCTATTGGCATGGAAGCAGTCCTGGTTGGTGGCTTCACCAGGTTGACATCTCATTTTCTGGTATGCCTGGTGCTGTTCCTGGCACGTCTTCCTGCACTCTTCATTGAACTTGGGTTGATCCCCTGATGTGGTGGCAGTGTTTGAATGGGGGATATGCCAGGCTAAGAGGTTACAGATTGTGCTGGAGTGCCTCATGGATGGCCAGCCTTGAGTTGCTAGATCTGCTCGAAGTCTGTCCCATTTAGCACAGCGATAGTGCCACACAACACGATGGAGGTTGTTCCCAATGTGAAGGCAGGACTTTGTCTCCACAAGGACTGTGTGATGGTCACTCTTACAGATACTGTCATGGACAGACACATCTGTAG
This sequence comes from Ginglymostoma cirratum, assembly GCA_024137785.1. Classification (NCBI taxonomy): domain Eukaryota; kingdom Metazoa; phylum Chordata; class Chondrichthyes; order Orectolobiformes; family Ginglymostomatidae; genus Ginglymostoma; species Ginglymostoma cirratum. The sequence continues at coordinate 9,669,793 of JAHRHZ010000249.1, forward strand.
CCGGCAGATTGGTAAAAGATCAAGTCAAGTATGGTTTTCCCCTTTTATTTCTGCCAGTCTAGAAACTATGTCTTGTAGGACCCGACCAGCTCAATCAGTAGTGCTGCTGATGAGCCACCTGCATGAGTGATGGACATCCCCCACCTAGACTACATTTTGTGCCCTTGTCATCCTCAGTGCTTCCTCCAAGTATTGTTCTACATGGAGGAGTACCGATTTGTCAGCTGAGGGAGGACAGTATGTGGTAATCAGCAGGAGATTTCCTTGCCTGTGTTTAGGCTGAAGCCATGAGACTTCAAGGTGTTTAGAGTCAAAGTTGAGGACTCCTAGAGCAACTCCCTCCTGACTGTATACTACTGTGCTGGGTCTGTCCTTCTGGTGTGACAGGACATATCCACGGCTGGTGTCCGGGACATTGTCTGTACGGTATGATTCCGTGAGTATGACTGCATCAGGCTGTTGCTGAGACAGCTGTCTTGGTTTTGGCATTAGCAACCAGATGTTTGTAAGGAAGACTTTGCAGGGTTGACAGCCATTGTCTTTTCCGGTACCTAGGCTGGTATCAGGTGGACCATCTGGTTTCATTTCTTTGTTGAGACTTGTAGCAAATCATACTTCTGAATAGGTTGCTTGGCCATTTCAGAGGGCAGTTAAGAGTCAACACATTGCTGTGGGTCTGGAGTCATGTAGGCCAGACCGGGTGATGATGGCAGATTTCTTTCCCTGAAGGACATTAGTGAACCAGATTGGTTTTTACAACTGTCAACAATGTTTTCATGGTCATCGGTTGAGTCTTAATTCCAGATTTCCTTTTGTTATTGATTTCAAATTGTACCATCTGCCAAGGCAGGATTTGAACCTGGGTCCTGAGAACATTTGCTGACTTCCTGAATCAATAGTCGAGAGCGATAATACAACTCAGCCATTGTCTCCCCTCCAATCCACGCAGCTGCTTGGAACTGTCTCATTTGATTGTGATTTCTTCATCATATCCCTCAATACGTTTCCTTAAAGATTATGTGCCTGCTTCACTCTGGAGAAGTTAAATTGACCCAATGTCAACAGATTTTTGACAGAAAATCTCACATTCCTAGCCCCCTTTATGTAAATGGTCTATCCTGATTTTCCACCTGAATGCTTTAATTTTAGATTAACTTCCATTCTTCTGGATTTCCATGATTCTGCTTTAAAAACACCTTCGGATATTTTTGCAACACTGACGTTTTCCCGCCTGTCATTTGGCATTCCTTCCCACTTCTTTCCTTCCATAATCCTGAAAATTGAGTCTTTCAAAGCAAGCTGACAATATTTTAAATGTGAAACCTGACTCCTTTTCGCCTAGTTCGTATTTAAACCGATTAATTCCAAACACAAAATACCTTCCTCCTCCGCTTCCCAGTATTAGGCAACGACATTATCAGCTGTAAAGCAAAGTCAGCAAAGAAACTGAACCATTATTATTTCTTTCTACTTAGTGATGGTGATATAATGCAATCTTGCAGTAAGCAACTCACTTTTAAACCCCAAAACTGTCTTCCGTCTGCAAGCCAATGCCAAGAGTGTGATGGAATACTCCCCACTTGCCTGGATGAGTGCAGCCCCAACAACGCTCAAGAAGCTTGACACCATCAGACAAAGCAGCCTGCTTGATTTGCATGTCATTCAGCCCTCTCAATATTCCATCCCTTCACCACCAGAATTCTCAGTAGCAGAGGTACGTATCTTGCACAAAATGTGTTGCGACTATTCATCAAATCTCCTCCAATAGCACTGGCCAAGCCCATGATCTCTAACACCCAGCAGGGCAAGATGCACAGAAACACCAAAATCTGCAAGTTGTCTTCCAAGCATTTTGCCTGTGTGTATCACGCCCTGGTATGACAACTGGTCTGCCCAGGACCGTAAGAAACTACAGAGAGTTGTGAACACAGCCCAATCCATCACACGAGCCAACCTTCCCTCCATTGACTCCATCTACACTTCTCACTGCATCAGGAAGGCAGCCAACAGGTTGCTCAGTGGTTAGCACTGCTGCCTCGCAGCACCAGGGACCCGGGTCTGATTCTGTGTGGAGTTTGCACATTCTCCCAGTGGGTTTCTTCCAGGTGCTCTGGTTTCCTCCCACAGTCCAAAGATGTGCGGGTTAGGTGGATTGGCCATGCTAAATTGCCCATAGTGTTCAGGGATAGGGGGATGGGTTTGGGTGGGATGCTCTGTGGACTTGTTGGGCTGAAGAGCTGGTTTCCACTCTGTTGGGATACCATGATTTTTTAAAGCAAATTTTTATTCATTCATGGGATGACATTGTTGACCAGGCAGCATTTCTTGCCAATCTCTAATTGCCCAGAGGGCAGTTAAGAGTCAACCGCATTGCTGTGGGTCTGGAGTCACGTGTAGGCCAGACCAGGTAAGGATGGCAGTTTCCTTCCCTGAAGGACATTAGTGAATCAGATGGGTTTTGCTAACAATTGACAACGGATTCATGGTCATCATTAGATTCTTAATTCCAGATATTAATTCGACCATCTGCCGTGGTGAGATTTGAACTCCAGTCCCCAGAACATTATCTGGGTCTCTGGATTAACAGTCCAGCAATAATACCACTAGGTCATTGCCTCCCCCATCATCAAAGAGCCCTCCCCACCCTGGTTATAATCTCTTCCAACCTTTTCTGTTAGGCAGAAAATACAAGGGCTTAAACACACAGGCCAACAGATTCAAGAAGAGCTTCTTCCCCATTGTTAATAGACACCTACATGGACCTCTCAAATTTAACATCAGTCTTAGTCTTTGTGCACCTTCTCTGCAGCTGTAACATTGTATTCTTCACTCTGTTATATTACCCTAATGCACTTTGTATGATATGATCTGCACACAAAACAAAACTTGTCACTGTACCTACATAAATGTGACAATAATAAATCAAATCAAAGCCACTCATCATTCTGACTTGGAGATACTGTTTCTTCACTGTCACTGGGTCAAGATCCTAAAATCTCTTTTTTAATAGCATGGTGCATGCGTCTACAGCCCAGAACTGCAGTTGTTCAAGAAGACAGCTCATCATCACCTCTGCAGAGCAACTGGGGATGGACAATAAATGCTGTCCAAGCCAATGATGCCCGCATCCTGTGAACACATTTTCAAAAATACAAGATTACGTACTGCAAAACGCTGCAGTGCTACTTGAAGAGAACTCCCACTCATTTAAGATTTGCAATAAATTGTGCCTTCGGCTCAATCATATAGAACCACACAGTACAGAGCGAGGCCATTTGGCCCATTGTGACAGTGCACGTTCTCTGAAAGAGCTTTCCAACTTGTTTCTTACCTGAGTATGTCCTTCTGTAACCCTGTAATTGTTTCCTTTGTAAGCATTTGTTCAGATTCATTTTGAAAATCTCTAGTGAACTGGACTGAGTCATCCTTTCAGGCAGTGCAGATCACATCATAACCACTTAATGTGTAAAAAAAAAATAAATTCCTCTCCCTCCCACAACAAAATTAACTTCTACCAATTACTTTAAATCTTGTCCGCTAGTTATCATTGTTGCTGCCAGGAGTGTCTGTTGACCTATATCAAACCTCCCCACAATTTTGAACACTTTGATTAAATCTCCCCTAACTTTCTTGCTCTAATCACAGTTCCCAATTTAAGGAAGTACTTGCATTTGAGTGAACTGAGAGCTTACAGATGCACGGTGATGGCTCTGATATAGCTGAGTGACTGATAAGTATCAAAACAAAGCTGCCTTCTTGCTTTCTGAATGGTTGTCATAGGTATCTGGCAGACCGTATAAGCCTAGATCAGATGCGATCCAACTTTGAAGGCCACATTGTTCAAGATGGACGGCAGTGAATTTTCAGCTAATGTGCAGAAGGTCAAAATCCAGTAGTGGCTATCAATTCACAGCATCCTCTTAAATCTACCTCTGGCTGTTTAGAAACTATCATTATCACTAAGGAGGCAGTGCTGGGCAAACTAATGGGGCTAAAGGTAGATAAGTCTCCTGGCCCTGATGAAATGCATCCCAGCATACTAAAAGAGGTGATGGGGGAAATAGCAAATGTGCTAGTAATTATTTACCAAGATTCACTGGACTCTGGGGTGGTTCCCGCAGATTGGAATAGAGCCAATGTGACGCCACTGTTTAAAAAAGGAAGTAGACAAAAAGCAGGTAACTATAGGCCAGTTAGCTTAACTTAGGTAGTGGGGGAAATGCTTGAATCTATCATTAAGGAAGAAATAGCAAGACATCTGGATATAAATTGTCCCATTGGAAACACCCAGCATGGGTTCATGAAGGATAGGTCATGGTTAACTAATTTGGTGGAATTCTTTGAGGACATTACTTGCATGGTGGACAATGGGAAACCTGTGGATGTGGTGTATCTGGATTTCCAGAAGGCATTTGACAAGGTGCCACACCAAAGGTTGCTACATAAGATAAAGTTGCACGATATTACAGGTAATGCATTGGCATGGATAGAGGATTGGTTGACCAGTAAAAAGCGAAGAGTAGGGGTAAATGGTGTTTTTCTGGTTGGCAGTCAGTGGCTAGTGGTGTGCCTCAGGGATCAGTGTTGGTTCTGCAATTATTTACAATTTACATGGATGATTTGGAGTTGGGGACTAAGTGTTGTGTGTCAAAATTTGCAGATGACACTAAGGTGAGTGGTAGAGCAAAGTGTGCAGAAGACACTGAAAGTCTGCAGAGGGATATAGATAGTCTAAGTGAGTGGGCAAAGGTCTGGCAGATGGAGTACAATGTTGATAAGTGTGAGGTCATCCATTTTGGTAGGAATAACAGCAAAATGGACTATGTTTTAAATGGTAAAAAATTGCAGCACACTGCTGTGCAGAGGGACTTGGGTGTCCTTGTGCATGAATCGCTAAAAGTAGGATTGCAGGTACAGCAGGTAATTAAAAAGACAAATGGAATTTTGTCTGCCATTGCTAGAGGGATGGAGTTTAAAAACAGGGAGGCTATGCTGCAGCTGTACAGAGTCATGGTGAGGCCACACCTGGAGTACTGTGTGCAGTTTTGGCCTCCTTACTTGAGAAGAGATATACTAGCACTGGAGGGGGTGCAGAAGAGATTCGCTCAGTTGATTCCAGAGTTGAGAGGGTTGGATTATGAGGAGAGACTGAGTAGACTGGGATTATACTCATTGGAATTCAGAAGAATGAGGGGAGATTTTATAGAAACATAGAAGATTATGAAGAGAATAAATAAGGTGGAGGCAGGGAGGTTGTTTCCGCTAGCAGGCGAAACTAGGACTAGAGGGCATCGCCTCAAAATAAAGGGAAGCAGATGTAGGACTGAGGTCAGGAGGAACTTCTTCACCCAAAGGGTTGTGAATCTGTGGAATTCCCTGCCCAGTGAAGTGGTTGAAGCTACTTTGCTGAATGTTTTTAAGGCAAGGCTAGATAAATTTTTGAACAGTAAAGGAATTAAGGGTTATGGTGATTGGGCGGGTAAGTGGAGTTGAGTCTCAAAAAGATCAGCCATGATCTTATTAAATGGCGGGTCAGGCTCGAGGGGCCGGATGGCCTACTCCTGCCCCTAGTTCTTATGTTCTTATGTTCTTATTTTGGAAAGTGCACTGATCTCCATGAAGGAAAGGGCAGTGTTATCACAGTGTAGTCAGCGTGTGCATCTTGGCCCCTAGTTCAAACGGTTATGGGTTGGAACCTGCAGCAGGAGTTCGCCTCACTATTGACAGAGTGGGCCAAATGCCTTTGAATGTGTTCCCCGGCACTGTCCCAAGAAGATTCCTCCTAATATTTCTCCATTCATTCCGACAACAAACCAGCTCTAAGATGCAGAATATGGCTGCCCAAACTCAGTTGAATAACCTTGAAAAAGGGTCTTTTTTTGTCTCAAGTGCCTTTAAAGCTTCCAATGAGTTACTGGAAAAGAGATGTAGATGTGCAGATTAATACAAATGTATGCCTAATGAGCAGAACTAGACCATTCAGAGATTTAGCTGCTCTACCGTTCAATACAATCATGACTAATCTAACTGTGGCCTCAAATCCACATTTCTGCCTTTTCCTGTTAACCTTTTATGCTTTTTTAACAATAATTTATCTATTGCTGTCTTAAAAACCTTCAAATACTCTGCTTCCACTATCCTTGCTGGTCAAGAGTTCCAAAATCTCATGACTTTCTGAGAGAAAAGATTTTGCCACTTACCTGAGTATCTCCCATAAGTTAATACATATTTCAATATCAACCATGTCAATCCCTTTTTAGATCCTTTATACTTCAAGTTACTTCTTACAAATCTAGCCTGTCCAAGATTTCCTCATGAGATCACCTACCCATGCCAGGTATAACCAGACAAAACTAGATGGACCACCTGGCATTGACTTCAGCACCAGAAATGATGACAGCAAACTCAACAATGTCAACTCTGAAAAATCCTCTTCCCTAAAGTTTGGGACTTGTGCAAAAATTGGGAAAGCTATCCTACAGTCTATAACCAACAGTGTGACAACAGTCACACTCCCGGAATCACATAGACAATGTTCCAGACATCACCATCACCATCCCTGGATAAGTCCTGTCCCACCACCAGGATGGACCCACCAGAGGCGGCGGCACAGTGGTATACAGTCAGGTGGGATTTGTCCTGGGAGTGCTCAACATTGACTCCATGGGATCAGGTTAAACATGGGCAAGGAACTCTCCAGCTAATTACCATATGCCATCCTCCCTCAGCTGATGAATCACTGCTCTTCCATACTGAACAAAACTTGGAAGAAGCAGTGAGGGTGGCAAGGATGCATGGGGGAATATTCTCTATTGGTTGGAGTCATACCTAGCACAAAGGAAGCTGGCAGTTGATGTTGAAGGTCAGTCATCTTAGCTCCAGGACATCTCTGCAACGGTCACTCAGGCCAAGTCATCCTAGGCCCAACCATCTTCCTTAACTTCATTAATGACCTCTCCTCCACCATGAGGTCAGAAGTGGAATGGTTACTGATGATTGTTCCATAGTGTTCGTCAGTCTTCAAATTTTGAAGCAGTCTGTGTCCAAATGACACCAAAGTTTTGTCAACATGCGAAGTAATATTCACACCACGCAAGTGCCTGGCACTGACCATCTCCAACAAGAGAGAATTGAACCATTGCTCCTTGACATTTAATGGCATCACCATTTCTAATCCGCCGCTATCAATACCCTCATTGTTACCGCTGAACAGAATCTGAACTGGTCAAGACATACAAATACAGTGGCTAGAACAGCAGGTCAGAGGCTAGGAAGTCCGCAGGGATTAATTCCAACACCCGACTCCCCAAACCCTATCCACCACCTACTAGTCACCTTAAGTCAGGAGTATGATAGAACACTCCCCACTTGTCTCAATCGGTGCATCTCTATTGACATTTTAGAAGCTTGACACTATCCAGGACAAAATAATCTGCTTGTTCGACACTAAATCCAAAACGACGTAGTTCCTCTACTAGTGACACTCAGCAGCGCCAGTATGTACCAAAAACTAGGAGTACTGCAGGAATTCTCCAAGGGTCCTTCCAAACCCACAAACGCTACCATCTAAAAGGACAAAGGAAGCAGATACATGGGAACACCAAGATAACAAGGCGTAGAGCTGGATGAACACAGCAGGCCAAGCAGCATCATAGGAGCAGGAAAGCTTGACGTTTCGGGCCTAGACCCTTCATCAGAAATGGGGGAGGGGAAGGGGGTTCTGAAATAAATAGGGCGAGAGGGGGACGCGGATAGAAGATGGATAGAGGAGAAGATAGGTAGAGAGGAGACAGACAGGTAGAGTTGCAGTGGGAGAGAGATCCCCTGAGGTTTGTCCGGAGGGAGGAGAGTAACTTCTTCAGGGTAGGCATCCTTAGAAGAGGCTTTGCAGTGGTGTTAAAATTGTATCAGAGATAATAGGAACTGCAGATGCTGGAGAATCTGAGATAACTAGGTGTAGAGCTGGATAAACACAGCAGGCCAAGCAACATCATAGGAGCAGGAAAGCTTCACATTTCGTGCATCAATTCCTCTCCAAGACATTCACCATCCTGACTTGGAAATATATTGCGGTTCCTTCAGCGTTTCTGAGTAAAAATCCTAGAACTTCCTCCCTAAAGGCATTGTGGGTCTAACTATAGTGGTTCAAGAAGGCAGCTCACCATCACCTTCTCAAGGGAAACTAGGGATGGGCAACAAATGCTAACACACCTGCAGCATGCATAATGAATGAATGAATAAAACAAATCTTTCTGCAGATATTTTTGGGCTGGACCAAACTGGCATCCAGGAACTCCCACATACTAAAGCTAAAGTTGCTATGATCCCAGTGGACCATAGACTGTTCTCTCATTAGAGAGAGGTGACTGGTGGTGTTTTAACCAGTGTGTCACTACGATTCAGGTGAGTGGAGACCTTTGAGGTAATCTCAGTTGATACAAGGATTGAACCCATGCTGTTGGTATCACTCTGTACTGCAAACTAGCTGTCCAGCCAACTGCCCACAACTGCCATTACCCACATGGTGCAGCTCTGAGAAAGCACCTGTCTTGCCAGCCTTGGAGATACTAAGAGGAAATGCTACTGTTTTCCAAATGTTATAGGAACATAAGAAATAGGAGCTGGACTATACCATATAGCCTGATGTGCATGCTCAGTCAAAGAATATAATCAGGGACAATTTTTAACTACAACTCCACTTTGCTACCTACTCCCCATGAATCTCTTTACAATCACCATTTTGGTTCCTGCTAGTGGCTCAGGTAATTGCCCTTTGTGAAGTGGAACATTCTAGATCCAACAGGCTGCCCAGCTGAGCTGGTGGTGCCATCACACCTGAGCAGCTAGATCATGATGGGTACCCTTTTAGCTGTGGTACTGCTGCCAGTCATGTTGTGGTGAGGAACCATGACTCAGGAGTCCGAGCTCCCTCTTCACCTGCTCGCAATTGAAGAAATGACTTACAAAAGATATTATCATCGCTTAGTTTGCACCGTGGGATGAAAAGTAAATCTCAAATTTGCATTTGGAGGGCTAAAATGACTAAATGTTATAGAATTCCTACAAAGTGAAAACAGGCCATTCGGCCCACTGACCCTCTGAAGTGCATTCCACCTGGACCCACTCCCATCACCCTGCATTTCCCATGGCTAATCCACATAGCCTACACATTCCTGGGCACTATGGTCAATCCACCTAACCTGCACGACTTTAGACTGTGGGATGAAACTGGAGCACCTGGAGGAAACGCACACAGACACAGGGAGAATGTGCAAACTCCACACTGACACTCACCCAAAGGTGGAATTGAACCTGGGCCCCTGGCACCAGTGCTACCATTGAGCCACAATGCCACCTGTTATGTTGTTATTTAAAGAACATGTGTCTTGCTGAAAAAAAAGTACGCTTTTGAAACATTTCATCTCACACTTAAACACAAGAATGCCAAATTTCAAATAGAACAACAATTTACATTGCATGACATTGCAGCATGCAATATATACTGTATTTATACTGTATCCATTCACACTGCATTGATACGGTCTCTCTTTGAGATTTCACATTTTTGCATTTGTTCTGTAAGGTAAGATCTCGATGGTGGGTTTAATTTTCCAGCAACACACAAGTCCTGTACTATCACATTCAAGGACGAGTAAGTCAGTTAATGATCAAATAGATGAGAGTGAGAATGAAAGAAATCTTCTGTAGAAATTATAAAGGGATTTTTTTTCTCTAAAGCATAACAGCCCACTTGATGGGACAGCAAAGTATGCCTTGAGGGAGGTGGTGGCGGCCTAGTGTTCTGTTAATCCAAAGACCCCTGATAATTTTCTGAGGACCCATGTTCAAATCCTGCCATGGCAGATGGTGGAATTTGAATTCAATAAATATCCAGAATTAAGAATTTGATGATGAACATGAATTCATTGTCAAGGGAAAAACCATTAATGTCCCTTAGGGAAGGAAACTGCCATCCTTACCTGGTCTGGCCTATACGTGACTCCAGACCCACAGCAATGTGGTTGACTTTGAACTGCCCTCTGGGTAATAAGGGATGGGCCAGAAATGCTGCCTGGCCAGTGAAACCCTCATCCTGTGAATGAATAAAGGAGGGAAAAAAAATCTATTACCTTACGATAACAGGGATGGGAAAATATTCTTACAAGCAGAGGCTGGAGGCATTGGGACTATGACTATGAAGCAGAAAGGAAATTTAATAGAGGCTTTCACACGGAAAAAAGAATTATGATCGATGAATTAGGAAGGAAGGTTTCCTCTTCACTGGGGAGTGAGAGATGAGGAGGTCATGAATTTATTTTGTCACTGGAACAGATGCCAGGCTAAGTTCCTGCTCACAGATATTGCTACAGTTGGTTGGCTTTACTTCAGGAATAATTGAGAGTGAGAAAAAGAGAGAGACAGTTGGACACTGTCCAGGGGAACAGGAGAAATTGCTGAGAAAGAGGAAGGATCGCAAAGATTCACAGATAAATCCAGTCACCACATCCTTACGGTAAACTAGGGTTGGAAAATAAATAAAGTTTCACTGACGTTCATTGTCGATGGGTCATAATCCTGGAACTCTCCCTCTGCTGACCCTGACAGCATTGCGATTATGTGGACTGCAGCAGTTCTAGAAGGTTCTGTGAGTCTGGAGATGAGGGCTGCCTATGTGTGAGAAATCCTCTTGGGAAATGAGGCAAATTGGTGATGTCAATATGTCAATACGTGGATAAGTGTTGCATTTTTCACAGAGGCTTTTAATTTAAACTGGATGGCCTGGTCCTGGCTTCTTGGAATTTACCAGTGACCACAAGGCAATAAAACATCCTGCATTAAAGCAAAATTCTGCACATACTGTAAATCTGAGACAAACACAGAGAATGCTGGGGAAACTCTTAAAATAAAGCAAAAATCTGCGGATGCTGGAAATAGAGTGATAGAGCCATATAGCACGGAAGCAGACCCTTCGGTCCAACTCATCCACACAGTACAGGTTTCCTAAATTGAACCAGTCCCATTCTCCTATGTTTGGCCCATATCCCATGTGGCTGCTGATGATATTAATATATAAGCAAGGGGCCCAGCAATCTCTTACCTAGCTTCCCACATACCCTGGAATACACCTAATCAGGTCCTGGGGATTTATCTACCTTTAACCATTTTAAGACCTCTAGGACATTCCCTTCTGTAGCATGGACTCTTTTCAAGGCATCATTATTTATTTCCCCAAGTTCCCTCATTTCCATATCTTTCTCCACAGTAAATACTGACACAAAATATTTGTTTAGTATCTCAGCAATGTCCTGTGGTTCCACAAATAGACAGCCTCGTTGATCTTTAAGGGGTGCTATTGTCCGCCCTTAATGTACTTATTAAGGGGAGGCAATGGCCTTGTGGTATTATCGCTGGACTGTTAATCCAGAGAACCAGATAACATTCTGGGGACCTGGTTCACAATCCCACCACAGCAGATGGTGGAATTTGAATTCAATAAAAAAAAATCTGGAATTAAGAACCTAATGATGACCGTGAATCCATTGTTGATTGTCAGGAAAAACCCATCTGGTTCACTAATGTCTTTTAGGGAAGGAAACTTCCATCCTTACCTGGTCTGGCCTATATGTAACTACCCACAGCAATGTGGTTGACTCTGAACTGCCCTCTGGGCAATTAAGGATTGGCAATAAATGCTGCCTGGCCAGTGACATCCTCATCCCGTTAATGAATAGAGGAATAAACACTTGTAGCATCTCTTAAGATTCCCTTTAACCTTATTTGCCAAAGTTATCTCATTTCCCTGATTTCCCCTTTACATCTACTCCTACTTCCCTTACACTCTTCCAGAGATTCTATACTTGACATATGCTTCATTTTTTTCCTTGACCAGAGCCTTAATATCACTAGTCATCCAGCATTCCCTATACCTTCCAGCCTTGTCCTTCACTCTAACAGGAACATACTGTTGCTGCACTGATTATCTGAAACAAACAAAAACAGATAATTCTGGAAAATTTCAGCAGGTCTGGCAGGATCTGTGGAGCGAGAAGCCGAGTTTAACGTTTCGAGTCTGGTATGACTCTTCATCAGAACAGAAAGGTGTTAGAAAATTATTTTTTTTCAACCTTTTGAGAGGCAGAGGCCCAGATCAAAAGACAAAGGTATTGTTAATAAATGGTAGAGAAATGGGAAAGAGACATAAAATGGGTATAATTAATTTTTTATTATTCATTTTGTAGGATGTGGTCGACATTGAAGGAATGGTGGTATATTTCCAAGTCAGGAAGGTGAATGGCATGGAGGGGAACTTGGAGGTGATGGTGTTCCCATTTATCTGCTGCCCTTGTCCTTCTATATGGAAGTGGTCATGGGTTTGGAAGGTGCAGTCTGAGGATCTTTGGTGAATTTCTGCAGTGCATCTTGTAGATAGTACACATTGCTGCTACTGAGCTTCGGTGGTGGAGGGAGCGAATGCTTGTGGATGTAGTGCCAATCAAGCAGGCTGCTTTGTCCTGGATGGTGTCAAGCTTCTTGAGTGTTGTTGGGGCTGCACTCAACCAGGCAAGTGGAGAGTATTCCTTCACACTCCTGACTTGTCCCTTGTGGATGGTGGACAGGCATGACGGAATCAAGAGGTGAGTTATTCATCATAGTATTCCTATCCTCTAACCTACTTTTGTAGCCACTGTGCTTAAGTGGTGAGTCCAGTTGAGACTCTGATCAATGGTAACCCCCAAGGTGTTGGTAGTGGGGGATTCAGTGATGGTAACACCATTGAATGGCAAGGAACGGTGGTTAGATTGTCTCTTATTGGAGATTATCATTGCCTAGTATTGAGTGGCACGAATATCACTTGCCAACTGTCTGCCCAAGCCTGGATATTGTCCAAATCTTGTTGAATTTGGACATGGACTGCTTCAGTACCTGAGAAGCCACAAAAGGTGCTGAACATTGTGCAATCATTAGCAAACGTCCCCAATTCTGACCTTATGATGGGAGGGAAGGTCATTGATGAAGCAGCTGAAGATGGTTGGACCTAGGATACTACCCTGAGGAACTCGCGCAGAGATGTCCTGGAGCTGAGAAGACTGACCTCCAACAACCACAACCATCCTCCTATGTGTCAGGTATGACTCTAACCAGCAGAGACTTTCCCCACTGAAAACCATTGATTTGAGTTTTGCTAGGGCTCCTTGATGCCACACTTGGTCAAATGCAGCAGTGATGTCAAGGGCTGTCACTCTTACCTCACCTCTGGAATTTAGCTCTTTTGTCCATATTTGAACCAAGGCTGTAACGAGATCAGGGGCTGAGTCACCCTGACGGAACCCAAACTGGGTGTCACTGAGCAGGTTATTTCTGAGCAGGTGCTGCTTGATAGCACTGAAGATGACACCTTCCATCACTTTACTAATGATCGGGAGGAGACTGATGGGGCAGTAATTGGCCGGGTTGGATTTGTCCTGCTTTTTGTGTACAGAACATACCTGGGTAATTTTCACATTGATTTCACACAGATGCCAGTGTTGAAACTGTACTGGAACAGCTTGGCCAGGGGAGCAGCAAGTTCTGGAGCATAAGTCTTCAGCACTATTGTCAAAATGTTGTCAGGGCCCATAGTCTTTGCAGTATCTAGTGCCTCCAACTATTTCACTTCCTGCTTATGCTGTTTGGCGTGCAAGTAGTCCTGTTTGGTGGCTTCACCAGGTTGACACAACATCTTCAGGTATGCCTGGTGCTGATCCTGGCATGCCCTCCTGCACCCTTCATTGAACCAGGGTTGATCCTTGTTCAATGGTGGAGTGGGGGATATGCCGGGCCATGAGGTTGCAGATTGTGCTGGTTCTGCTACTATTGATGGCCCACAGTGCCTCATGGATGCCCAGGCTTGAGTTGCTAGATCTGTGCGAAGTCTGTCCCACTTAGCATGGTGATAGTGCCACACAACATGATGGAAGTTGTCTTCAATGTGAAGGCGGGACTTTGTCTCCACAAGGACTGTGTGATGGTCACTCTTACCGATACTGTCACGGACAGATGCAACTGCAGCTGGCAGATTTATAAGGGAATTTAGATGTGAAAGACGGTTCGTAAGTGCAAAATAAACAAGCCGCAAATAAGACAAAGTCGGGGGAGGACAGGAGAGAATGTAAGAAGATAACCTGTCGATACTGAGAGCTCAGTTACTTCCTTGTCTAATTGTGTAAATTTCTTTATTTTCTCAAAATGTTTGTCCTGAGAACTTCCCTTTGTTGCATTTGAGGAGATTTCCATTTACTGCTTCAGGGGCAACTCTCACATATGTGTGTATTTACCATGTTCAATATCCACTTTGCATTCCAGTGATATCAGATGAAAACTGGTGTTGAGTGCACCCCTCCTCGAGAGAAAGGACACAATCTGCAAACCATAGCTTGCTTGAGGGAAGGATGACCTTTCTTGGACCTGTCTGTCTCAGGACTCTGGGGTGGGCAGCCATTCGCAGCCCACATGGAAAGGAGCAATCGAGGCCTTATGGTCACACTGTCCTTGACATTATTGCCCAGGCTTTGTACAGCTAGAAAGCTGCAGAATTTCACACCCACAAACTATGTGTATTAGTGCCTGCAATTATGGGCACTTTGCCACCAATGATGCCAGCCAAAATGAGTGGACAATCTCATCTTCCTCTCTATCTGTATTTCACCGGGGCAGGACATCATTGAGTCATAGAGTCTTATAGGTCTACTACACAGAAGAAAGGCCATTCAGTCCATTGAGTCTGCACAGGTCAAAAACAAACACCTAATTATTCTGAGACAACACAGTATGGAGCAGGAGGAACACAGCAGGCCAGGCAGCATCAGACGAACAGGAAAGTTGACGTTTCAGGTCAGGACCCTTCTTCAGATATGGGGAGGGGGAGGAGAGCTTATTTATTTCTGAGCTCCCTTCCCCTTTCTGAAGAAGTGTCCTGATCCGAAATGTCAACTTTCCTGCTCCTCTGATGCTGCCTGGCCTGCTCTGTTCCTCCAACTCCACACTGTGTTATCTCTGACTCCAGCATCTGCAGTTCTTGCTATCACCTAATTATTCTAATCTTGCTTTCCAGCCTTGCATGTTTTAGTATACCTTGGTATGCCTTTAAATAGTTCTTACATGTTTCCACACTTACATGCAGTGAGTTCCAGATACCCACCACCCTCTGGGTGAAAATCATTTTCCTCACATTCCCTCTAAACTTCCTGCCCCTTCGCTTAACCTGCAGTCCTGTGGCACACTCATGTCATGGAGGCACAATTGCAAACTGTAAGGGTTTCCATACCTCCACTGCAGGGCTCATGGGTGATTGCACCAATTCGAAACTGTGTAGCTGCCAGAGTGCAGTCAATGTGTTATAGTCTGTCTTCACCAAGTGTATCATGGACCAGGCTGATCTTCTGGGTGCTTGAAGACAGGGACTACCCATGTGAAACATGACTAAGCAGGGCTTATGGGATACCTATCTAGCCAGCCATCAGAGCACTAAACTCTGAGCTATCTATCAACAGCATACTCCAGCAGTCCAGCCTCATGAGCTTCAGGTGCCTTCACAGATCAGAAAATATCTTCCATACGCTCCAACCATGAGTATCCAGGACAGTACCTCTGTGTAGTGAAACCAAGCCTGCAATTTATTATTGGTTTGGTACCACTTCCCTCCATAAGTGTCAAACCATCAGGGCACGTCTTGGTCAATGTGGTTGAGCAATACCACACACTGGTCTAACTAGAAAAGGTTCTTAGTTTATTGCCCCATCATAGGATACATTTAAGGCATTTAAGACCTCTCAGGGAATCAAAAGGTTTGGGGAGCAGGTGAAAAAAGGGAGCCAAAGCCCAAGGTTGACCATGATTGGACAGAATGGTGGGGCCAGCAAGACAGTTGTAGATTTAGATTTAGATTTATTGTTACATGTCTATAATAATTTACAGTGAAAAGTGTTTTCTTGTGTATCACAACGGAAGTGTTGCCATATTTGGGTAAAAGTTTGGCACAACATTGTGGGCTGAAGGGCCTGTACTGGGCTGTACTGTTCTATGTTCTATGTTCCGGCGCCATCTTGAAACATTGCACGTAAAGCAAGATTTTACTGCAATAGAGTTCATTTTTTTTGTTCCTCCTCTGCTGTGCCTTCAGTCACTGCTTGACATCGGCTGGATTCTCTCAAACAGGCTCCTGGATCTCTGTAATGGGCTCTGGGGTCTTGATTACGGGGCCTCCACCGCCGCCATTCCCCCAGCTGCCACGTCTGAGTAGGAGCCATGGGCCTGGGGAGGTGTAGATTCTGTCCCTCCCGTTCCCCATCTGACGCTCCTCCTGATGCTGCTGCCAGTCACCAGTCGTCGGGATCCTCTGCCGTCCCCATCGCTGGCGTGACTGCTCCTTCAAGCTCCCAGAATAGCCACAGGCCTGGAGCATCAGCTCAGCCTGCAAGTCTGGGCAAGGGGAGTCAGCCCAGGACCTGTTCCTCGCCTAGTGGGAAACCCCAGGCTGTGAATGGCAGGTCCTGGCTTTGCTGTTGTTGCTGCTGGAGACATAGTATTTGGTCTAGTCCTGCCCCTGCTTTGTGAGCGCTACTATTTCTTTGGGCACAGAGTTACATAACAATGGGTATTCAGGAGGAATAAGAGTCCAGCGAACAAAAAGGAACAGAAGGAGGAATACAACATCAGTTGGTACAGCTGCAGCACATTACTGCCCAGGATAGTCTCGTGACTGTTACGAAAGCTTCAACATAAAATGTAAGTCCTTCTTTCTGAACATTCGGCCAACTTCACACTCTAATACACCATAATGTTACAGATTAATTTGCTGGATACATGCGAGTTAAGGAAAAGAAAACACATATTTCCAAATGTCTCCTCTTATTCTAGATTGGCTATGGTTTCCATAGGAAATCAATCCAAAAACACTTATGGAAATGAGGAGAGAATGCAGATGAACTGTGGCTGAAACCTTTCACAGCTCATTAACTGCAGGGTGGTGCCTGACCATTGGGATATTGAAAGCTCTTCCAGTTTATCTCAAAGGAAAGTCTGAGTATATTATCCTGAGGCCTAGGGGCCAATTAGCCTATAAAGTGCTCAAGGAGCACTTAACTCATGAAAGAGCAAATAAATCAAAACAAATTAGGATACATATTGAAATATAAACAGTATGACACATAAAAAGCCAAAAACATACAAATCTGGCTCCAGCTACTTCACCTTCCTGAAAGTCTTTTGTTGTGTGACCATCTGTTGTCCAGCAGAAATGCTCGCTCCATCTTTTCTATTTGATTAACACCAACACTTTTGTGACTTCTGTCTCTTAAGAGGAGTGATGCATTCATGATTTCCTATAATGGGCCACAGACAGAATTTGGGAATTATTGAGCCTCTTTTACTGCTAGCTGTAAGTCGCCTATGTTTCAGAACTATCTAGTAAGGTGCTGGGAATACGGGCACTATAGATCATCCTAATGGACAGCCTGATATTAGTCAAGAGATAAAAGGTACTGCAGATGCTGGAGAATCCGAGATAACAAGCGTGGGGCTAGATGAACACAGCAGGTCAAGCAGCATCATAGGAGCAGGAAAACTTGACGTTTCAGGCCTAGACCCTTCATCAGAAATGCTCCGGAGGGAGGAGGGTAACTTCTTCAGGGTAGGCATCCTTAGAAGAGGCTTTGCAGTGGGGTTAAAATTGTATCAGAGATAAAAGGTACTGCAGATGCTGGAGAATCCGAGATAACAAGCATGGGGCTGGATGAACACAGCAGGTCAAGCATTTCTGATGAAGGGTCTAGGCCCGAAACGTCAAGTTTTCCTGCTCCTATGATGCTGCTTGACCTGCTGTGTTCATCCAGCCCCACGCTTGCTATCTCTGATATTAGTCAATGCTTGTTTTGCAAGTCAACCAAAAGTGGGTTCTCCTTAATAGAATATAATGAAAATAGGAATGCAGGAGAAACTCAGCAGGTCTGGAAGCATCCGTGGAAATAGGAACTGAGTTTATGTTTTGAATCCAATATGATACTTCTTCTGCAAAACATTAACTCTGTTTCTCTGTCTACAGATGCTGCCATACCTGCTAAGCGTCTCCAACACTTCATAATTTTATTTCAGATTTCTGAAATCTACAGCATTTTGCTTTTATTTGCATGTACACTTCCCATTGGATGTATTAAGCTCTGCATCTAGAGGCAGCTTGTTTGTCACTATTGACACAAGGTAACAAAGTTTGTTAACCACTTCAAGTGCTAAGTATGATTGTGATCGAGATGTTCTGGGACTATAGTTTCGTCGATGCTTATAGTCAGGTAGATCAAACTGGAGGCAAGGAAGAGACAGCCTATGAGTCTTAGATAACAAGGTGTGGAGCTGGATGAACACAGCAGGCCAAGCAGCATCATAGGAGCAGGAAAACTTGACGTTTTGGGCCTAGACCCTTCATCAGAAATGGGGGAGGGGAAGAGGGTTCTGAAATAAATAGGGAGAGAGGGGGAGGCGGATAGAGGATGGATAGAGGAGAGGATAGGTGGAGAGGAGACAGACAAATCAAAGAGGCAGGGATGGAGCCAGTAAAGGTGAGTGTAGGTGGGGGGGTAGGGAGGAGATAGATCAGTCCAGGGAGGATGGACAGGTCAAGGGTGAGGGTGGGGCTTGAGGTGGGAGGAGGGGATAGGTGAGAGGAAAAACAGGTTAGGGAGGCTGGGACGAGCTGGGCTGGTTTTGGGATGAGGTTGGGGTAGGGGAGATTTTGAAGCTTGTGAAATCCACATTGATACCATTGGGCTGCAGGGTTCCCAGGCTGAATATGCAAGTGTGTGTTTCAGGAGTCGCAGGGAGAAGCGCTTCTGGAGGGTCTCAATGTTCTCAATGTAGATATTGTCACGGTTGTGGCCAAATTGGGAAGGCTTGAATGTGGATTGTAGTCCATTGGGGATGATCTGGTTCCGTAGGCAGGTACGAAGAAAGGTGATGTGGCGCAGCACAACATTGCCATTGTATAGAAGTTCACTGATTAATTTTGTCTTTGTCATTGATTTAATCATGACAGTTTTGTAGAGACTGATGCCTGACCTGGAGTACAAGCTTATTCCTTCCATATGTACAGGCAAGGTGGGGGTCAGGAGAATGGAGAACTTAACTGCATGGGGACTACTGTTGGAGGTGGTGCCAAAAGAAAGTGCAGTGCAGTAAATGTTGGCCTGGAGGGAATGGGTGAGACTGAGGAGCTTCGCACTTTTCCCAAAATCAATCCCAGCTCTCTTTGTGGTGTCAAATGTCCCTTTCTCAGACTGTCACAGATCTGACTGAGACATTCGACACCATGAAGAGAGCTGGAGAATGCTAAGGATAATGAAGGATAATGTTGGAAATTATGCCCAGAGTAGCTCTGCTGGCATGGAAGAACCTGCACTTCCAGGTGCATTTCCTCTGCAAGTATTTTAAATTCGACCCCAGCAAAGACCTTCTTCCAGTGAAATTCTATCATAGTTGTCACAGTCCCCTCTGTTATCTTTGTTCTTTTTTAATGTGATGAAGGTTCAAGGTATATAATTACGTTTTTGGAAACTTGGGTTCTAAAGTAACAGCACAAAGGTTAGGTGAGTTGTAGATAGTGAGGAGGATTGTCAGAGGATACAACAAGATATAGATAGGCTGGAGACTTGGGTGGACAAATGACAGATTGAATTTAATTTGGACAAATGTGAGGTGATGCATTTTGGAAGGTCTAATGCAGGAGGGAAGTATACAGTAAATGAAAAAACCCTCAGCAGTATTAATATAGAGAGGGATTAGGCGTACAGGTCCTGAGAGTGGCAGTGTAAATGGATAAGGTGATCAAGGAGGCATATAGCATGTTTGCCTTCATCAATCAGGGCATAGAGTATAAAAATTGGCAAATCATGTTACAGCTATATAGGACTTTATTTAGCTCACATTTGGAATTTTGCATACAGTTCTGGTCGCCACACTACTAAAAGGACATGGAAGTTTTGGAGAGGGTACAGAAAAGCTTTACCAGGATATCGCCTTCTTTGGAGGGCATTAGCTACAAGGAGAGATTAGAAAAACTTGGTTTGTTTTCACTTGAATGTTGGAAGCTGAGGGGTGACCCGATAGAAGTTTACAAAATTACAACAGGTGTGGGTAGAATGAATGGTCGGAGTCTTTTTCCCAGGGTAAAAATGTCAATTACTAGGAGATCATAGGTTTAAGGTAAAAGGAGGTAAATTTAAAGGAGATGTGAGAGGCAAGTATTTTACACAGAGGATGGTAAGTGCATGGAATGTGCTGCAAGATGAGGTGGTAGAAGCAGCTACAATAGTAACATTTAAAAAGTATCTTGACAGATACATAAATAGGCAGGGAATAGAGAGATATGGACAGTTTAGAGGCAAAAGGTTTTTAGTTTAGTGTCAGCCCAATCTTTGTGGGCTGAAGGGCCTGTTCCTGGGCTGTCCTGTTCTTTGTTCTGAAGTGAACTGGACAATATATAGTTTTAAGATTGCTTTTTATTTCTATATTGTCTGGGTTATGAAGGAAAGAGCACAGCTTTAGTTTCGTTTTAGATTTTCTCCCTGAGTGGTGGTAGCGTAGACATGTGTTTTACATACATTTACATTAGGCTTTGCACAAACACTTCAGACTGAAAGAGTGACTTTAATACTTTATTTCCTCTTTAGACTAAACAAGGCTCAGTTTTCTTTGTTTCAACATGTACTCACACACACATGGGAGGTGTACACATCAGACATGGCATATAACTCAAACTTCACTAAAAAGGACAATGGTCTTCGACTGTTTCTAGAAATAACAATTTTACTAACGGTAGATTACATTTGTTTTCTCTAAAGCACTGAACTATTCACCTTGAAAGTGAAAAGAGTCTGATAGTCACAAGTTTGTACCTATTCCTAGGAGATGTACTCACAGTTAGAAGATGTGAACATTTTATGATATGATTGGATAATATAATCATGCGTATTAGTTTGAATATCATTAGGTAACGTAGTCATAAATACTAACCTGGAATGTAGACAGTAGGAACATTATTGGGTAGACATATAGGTGATTAAAAAACAAAATATGCAATAAACACAGAGAATGCGGGAGAAACTCTGGCGGCCTGGCAGAGTCTGTGGAGAGAGAAATAGTATTAGCATTTCAAGTCTGGTAAGACTCTTCTTCAGACTGGATCAGAAATTTGAGTTACATTTCTCTCACCACAGATGCTGCCAAACCTGCTTAGTTCCCCTTGGTTTCAGGTTTCCAGCATCTGCAGTACCTTGCCTTTTCTAAAAAAAAATTGTGCTGTTGCCTGGCAACAATGTATGCTATTACACAGGGAAACAAAGACAGAAACAGGTTATTTTAGAAAAAGAGAACCAATTGGAAGGTCACTGAGTGTGTTGGTTTCTTTCAGAAAGAACCTGTTCATTCAAAGAGAAAAGGCCTGTAAGATCAGCAGTCACATTTCTCTGATGTGTTCATCCAGCTCTACACCTTGTTACCTCAGTAACGTTTCTCTGTCTGCCAAACAGCCAGGGCAGAAGAAATGAGGCCCTGACTTGCTTAAACATTAAATGTCCATTAAATGTGTGAGTTTGAGGATCATCTGTGAAGGAGTAAGTAAGGTATGTTAGTAATCTGTTTAAAAGTCTTCTAAAGAGACATTAACTATAAAAGACAACATTGAATGAAAGTAGAGATAGTAGGAACTGCCGATGCTGGAGTCTGAGATAACAAGGTGTGGAGCTGGAGGAACACAGCAGGCCGGGCAACATCAGAGGAGCAGATAAAGTTGACATTTCAGGTCTGGACCCTTTTTTTTCCTGAAGAACAGTCCAGGCCCAAAACGTCAGCTTTCCTGCTCCATTGAACGAATGAAAATGTTTTCTGGGAAAGAAGCAAATTGCAGGATTGCCTGGTGAACAAATGACTTTAAAATAGAAGCAGAGTGAACATTCACTGAGATTTGAGTATCTGTAAGGTGGTTGTTGGGGGTTGTTATGGCTAGAAGGTTTGAGTCTTTAATTCTGATGTTTTAAAAAATGCTAATCCAATTTGTTTAAATCTAGTGTAAAACAAATTATTCTCCCCTCATGTGGAAGAAACATTTCTTTTAAAATAAAACTATCTTGCCAGTCTCTTGTGAATATGTACAGTGACTGATACTCTCAAACCTATGGTCCATCAAGCTGGTCTTCACTCCAGGATCTGACAGTATTGCCATCAGATGTAATCATTATGAGTATGCTAATTTTTCTCTATGGCAGCAGTTTTAACCTATGGTGACTGGTGGCTGTTGTTTCAGTACTACTGCCTGATAGTTTGCTGAAGTGGAGAGGGAAAGACACAGGAATTCAGATCCTGCTATGGTAAGGAGATCCAATTGAATTGGTGAATACTTTCCCCTGTAATCCATCTAAAGAATGTAAACGTCACAATTGTGTCAAGAACCTTAGCCAAAATAATCTGCACTCAGTAAACTCAGTGAACATGTTCTCTCTTGGAACTAGACACTTTTCACAGCTGAACCAAAATTAATGGTTTCAAAAATATAATTAAGAGAATCAAGTACCGTGAAATAGCAGACATTAGTCACCCTGAAATGCCTAAACCAAGTAAGAGTAAAGATTGTTGAGGCAGCAATCAAATATTGTGTAAACAAGATGGTAGCAGAGGGCAGAGAGGAAGACAAGTCTACAATGAGACAGATCTTGAGTAGGCAAGTAATATTTCAAGAGAGTGGGAATAGGCTGACACTGAAAGGATATAAATCTATACATAGCACGTGGAAATGACAGTGAGCTGGTAAGTTTAGATAATGCAGAGTATAACGAGGATCATTTGGATCATAAACAACAAATAGGCTACATGGTCTCTTCTGTATAAATTCTCTTTAAATTTAATTTATGTTCGATTTACAAGAAGTTAATGAGGATGGAGTAGTGTCCAGTTCTGGTCTCCTTGTTATACGAAGGATATTATTAAGCTGACGAGGATTCAGAAGAGATTTACCAGGATGTTGCTGGGAATGGAGGGTGTGAGTTATAAGAAGACGCTGGATATGTTGGGACTTTTTTCACTGGAGCATGGGTGGTTGAGACGTGAGCTTATGGAGGTTTATAAAATAATGAGGGATATAGATAATGTGAATGGCAGCTGTCTTTTCCCCAGAGCAGGAGATTTCAAGAGTAGTTGACATATTTTTAAGGTGAGAGGAGAAAGATTTAAAAAAGACATCGGGGCAATTTTTTTACACAGGGAATGGTTCATGTATGGAACGAACTTCCAAAGGTAGTGACGGCTATAGGTACAGTTACATGGCCTAAAAAACATTTCAATAAGTAAATGAATAAGAAATGTTTGGAGGGATAGGGGCCAAACAAGGGCAGGTGGGACTAGCATAGTTTGGAGTAAGGTTAGCATGGACTGGTTGCATCGAAGGGTCTGCTTCCGTGCCGTATGACTCTATGACTCTATGTTTTTCTACGATGTAACAGATTTTCAAATAGGAATTGAAGGATATTGTGGCAATAATGAACTATGCTACGTTGAAAAGGTTACGGTCCATGGAAATGAGTTTATCCACAGGGTTTTGGTAGAAAGGGAAAATAAATTGGTGTAAGTTATCCAACAATTCCTCATGAGAGGACATGTAGAATATAATTCAGGTTAGGTATTTTTAATCAACCTATTCAGAAATGTCATGACACACTTGCGGAACCGATGGGTTTTGAACTTTGGCTTCCTAATCCAGAGGTAGGGACACTACCACTGTACTATAAGAGCTCTAACCATACTGCTGAGGTTTAGACTAAATATTTTTCTGAAAATTAATGTGATCATCAACATGCATTTACATAGCACCTTGAATGTGGTAAAATGTCCCAAAGTATTTCACAGAAGTAGTTAATAAAATTTGTCTCTGAGCCGCATGAGGCTCAGACGACACAAAGCTTGGTCACAAGTTAACTTTTTAAGACCGTCTTAAAAGGATGAGAGTGAGATAGAGTGATGAGACCTTTAGAAAGTTGATGAGAGATTTAGAAACGTAGTTTTGCGATTTGGGACTGAAGTCACTGAGGGTGTGGCTGTCAATGATGCAGGAATTGAGATGTAAAAGAGGCCAGCATTGGATGAATACGGACTGGACAAACATGGCCCCAAATTGATTACTAGACAAAATTTCAAAATTAACTAAAGAGGATAGCAGCTACTACAAGAACTGCAAAGTTCATTGCGATTAGTTTTTTTTTTCTCTCATATACACAATGTTCTGCCAAACCTAAATGGATAATGTGACTGCTGAACAATGATTGGTCTTTGCAACAAAACTAAATCCTAGACAAGAGCTTGACAGCGAATGGGGTAAGACTGATAGTGCCAGTGAGGGTAGGAATAGGAGGATAGAACAGACAAATGCATGGCTGAGTAGCTGGTGCAGGGGGCAAAGATTCACATTTTTGGATCATTGGGATCTCTTCGGGGTAGCAATGACCTGTATAAGAGAAACGGGCTCCACCTCAATTGGAAGGGGACCAATATCCTGGCAGGGAGATTTGCTAGGGCTACTCTAAAACCAGGAAGGGAGGGTGAGGTGGGCACCAAAGAAATAGTGAAAAAAGAGAGAAGGCTGAGGTGGGCACAGTAAATAAGGGAAGCAGGCCAAATGGGTCAAGGCAGACAAGATCTTGGCAGAGAATGAGTTTATAGAATCCTCCCAACAAGCCCACACCAACCCTCAGAGCACCCCACCCAGACCCGTTCCCCTGTAACCCACAGAACCTACACATCCCTGAACACTACAGGCAATTTAGCATGGCCAATCCACCTAACTTGCACATCTCTGGACTGTGGGAGGAAACCGGAACACCTGGAGGAAATCCACGCAGACATGGGGAGAATCTGCAAACTCCACACAGACAGTCGCCCAAGGGTGGAATCAAATACGGCTCCCTGGCACTGTGAGGCAGCAGTGCTAACCACTGAGCCACCCAAAGGTGAGACTAATAAATTAAACTGCATTTATTTCAATGCAAGAGGCCTGACTGGTATGGCAGATGAACTTAGGTCATGGTTGGGAACATGGCACTGAGATTTAGTGGTTACAGGAACATGGCTCAGGCAAGGGCAGGCCTGGGAGTTTAACGTTCCAGGGTATAAATGCTATAGGAAGTGTAGTAAGGGAAGCAAGAAGAAGGAGTGACTTTTCTGGTTCAGGATAACATTACAGCCGTACTTAGGGACAGTATTCCTGCGAGATCGTCCAGTGAAGTTATTTGGTTGGAACTGAGGAATAAGAAAGTAATGATCACCTTGCTGGGATTGTACTATAGACCTCCCAATAGTCAGCAGGAAATTGAAAAACAAATTTGTAAGGATGTCTCCATTATCCGTAATAATAATAGCTTGGTAATGGTAGAGGATTTTAAATTTCCAAACATGGACTGGAACAGCCGTGGTGTTAAGGGCTTGGAGGAATTTATTAAGTGTGTATAAGAAGGCTTTCCTATTCAATATAAAAGGCATCTGGATGGGTACATGAACAGGAAGGGTTTAGAGGGATATGGGCCAAATGCTGGCAAATGCGACTAAGTCAGATTGGGATATCTGCATCAATGAGGCTGTCCTTGTGCTGACTGGTGGCTGTTGCTGTGGAGGTGAGTTTGGTTTCTTGGCGGTGACTGCGTCCAGCGCAGATTAATGGACGTGCTGGCGAAAGCGAGTTTGGGCCCAGTACAAGACATGGCAGCGTCAGCAGCAGCTGCATCAGCGAGGTGGGCCAGCAGCCGACTCATGGCAGCGGCAGAGTCAGGTTTGGGCTGGTGCGGCACCCCACGACATTATTGGTGTCTGCATTGGCAAAGCCCAGTGAGGATTCATAGCGGTGAGAGGTGCGATGGCGCTGAAGAATGATGATTTTAGTTCAAGCGGCAGTAATGAAAGGGATTTGTGCCTGGCCACCAGGCCCATGGACCATGGCACAGCACTTAACAAGAAGGACTGTAAAGTTGGACACTTTCTTTAGTTCTTCATTTCTCTGCCTTTATATTCTAAGTTTTGGTTTATTTTTCTGAGTTTTAAAATGGCGCCAGACAGTGGCCACACTAAAGAATACTTCTCGCCAGGATACACGTGACAATAAATAAATCAAATCAAAATAAAATATCTGAAACCACTGATATCCTTATTACATTAGTTTTTGTAAAGCACTGATCAGCATAACACAGTGTGGAGCTGGATGAACACAGCAGGGTAGGCAGCATCAGAGGAGCAGGAAAGCTAACGTTTCAGGTCAGGACCCTTCTTCATTTTCTGAAGATACTGTGGGCAATTTAACACAGCCAATCCATCTCACCTGCACATCTTTGGACTGTGGGAGGAAACTAGAGCACACCCACATAGACATGAGGTGAACATATAAACAGCACACAGACAGTTGCCCGAGAGTGGAATCAAACCCGGGTCCCTAGCATTGTGAGGCAGCAGGGCTAACCATTGAACCACCATGCCACCCCAACCTCAGCAAACTCTGTAATTATTCTTTACCAGCACACCATGACAAACAATAATACATGGAGAATAAAAAAGTAAAGAACTGCGGATGCTGTAAATCAGGAACAAAAACAGAAGTTGCCGGAAAAGCTCAGAAGGTCTGGCAGCATCTGTGAAGGAGAAAAACTGAGTTAACGTTTCGGGTCCGGTGACCCTCAGTTCTGAGGAAGGGCCACCGGTCCTGAAAAGTTAACTCTGTTTTTCCCTTCACAGATGCTACCAGACCTGCTGAGCTTTTCCAGCAACTTTGCTTTTGTTATACATGGAGAGTATTGTGTAATCTCAAATTCAAGAGAGGACACTTAAGAAGCACCTTTATCAGACAAAATGTAATGAGAATCTAACCCTATCTTCCCCAGGACAGCTCTGGATGCTGAGTTAAATAAAAATGTCAACACTCAGACTGAGACCACAATATTTTATTACAAGGTGCACTGAAGCAACTCAGCAAAGTCCATTCAACAGCGCCTCCCAAACCAGTGACCTTTGCCACCTAAAAGAAAAAGGTGAAGAGAAGAATGGAAACATCTCCATTTGCAAAGCACACACCACCCTGACTCGGAAATCTTATCATTGCCTGTTCACTATCATTGGATGGAAGTCTTGGATAACCCTTCCTCATGGCTCTGTGAGTGTAGTTACGCCACATGGACAACAGCAGTTCAAGAAGGTGGCTCACCACTACCTACCCATGGCAATTAGGAATGGGCAATAATTAAACAAATTCCACAAGTGTCGATGAAGTACAAGGATATGAGGGGTTAAAGGAGAAGATTGTGTAAAGATACAGATGAGCCATGGGCTGATTGAATGGTGGAACAGTCTAAGAGGCTGAAAGGCTTCCTACTGTTCTTATGTTCCTTTCCAGTCACAGATTTCCTGGGTGGATTTCTCTATTCAGCTAAAAATAGGTTGACTGCAGAGCTCTATAGCTGTCTGAATGCTTATCAGTGTACATCCATTATAACACAGTCCCTTAAATAATGCCCAACTGAAATGGAAACTGAAATTAGTAGAGGCAGTAAAATATTCAACAGATTTTGCTTGTGGCAGATATCAGGGGCATCTGTCAAAACAAACAAATATTTATTCTTGAAAATATAATTGTTAATATGTTTTAATACATTGATGAGAGGACCTTAACATTCAACAAAATGTCATTATTCTCTCTGTGCCTTTCTAATCAGCAAATACAACAA
This sequence comes from Ginglymostoma cirratum, assembly GCA_024137785.1. Lineage (NCBI taxonomy): Eukaryota > Metazoa > Chordata > Chondrichthyes > Orectolobiformes > Ginglymostomatidae > Ginglymostoma > Ginglymostoma cirratum. The sequence goes on from JAHRHZ010000249.1 coordinate 9,697,566, forward strand.
CTCCCTCAAATGCTACTTAAACTTCATGTTGATGCAATAGAATTGTGTCATTTGCTCGAACTCTAGAATAAGTAGCTTGTAAGGTGCTGTGCTCTGGATAGACATGTCTCGTACAGTCAGAATCCAACATTAATTGCTAATTTCAGATTCTCTGCAAAAGCATTATACAATTAAACACCAGATTACCCCCAATCACCAACTGTCGCTGCCAATGATTACAGAAGCACTTGATAAGGATGACTGCTGTTCCCCGGGTCAGTCATAATTAGCCGGGAGGCAGCATTCAGTCTGATAACTGGCCTCTCTCTTAAGTGAATGTGACTGACAGAGAGTTCAGGTAATCCAGCTCGCTGCCCGAGTTCCTTCCTTTGCATCTCATCGTATGTTATCGCTGTGAACGTCTCTGTGGGGCGAGTGCATTTGTCCAGGTATGACTTTCCCCCTCGATAGAACAGCAATTAAATGGCAGCCACAGAAGGCCCGTGTGCAACCCACATCTAATTATTCCAGTCAACTTCCTGAAACTCCCTCCTTAATGGCACAGTGGGGGTATCAAGATACAAAGCTGATCGATTCATCATCAGTAGAGGAATCAAGGGTGACAGGAAAAGACAGGAAAGTGGTCATGAGGAGCATCAGTGCGCCCATGATTCTATTGAATGGTGGAGCAGGCTTGATTGGCCGAATGACCTACTCCTGTTCCTATTTCTTATGGTCTCATGGGCTTAGTGTCATCAGTTGACATAATGTCAACCGTTCATCGACTCCACAAAGAAAGGAGAATAACACACCCCCATCTACATCAACAGAACTGAGATTGAGAGGGTGAAGAGCATCACGTTCCTCAGAATGACAATAACTGATTGTCCAGAGACTCAGATAATGTTCTGGGGACCCGGGTTCAAATCCCGCCGTGGCAGATGGTGGGAGTTGAATTCAATAAAAAATATCTGGAATGAAGAATCTAATGATGACTATGAATCCATTGTCGATTGTCAAAAAAACCCATCTGGTTCACTAATGTCCTTCAGGGAAGGAAACTGCCATCCTTACCTGGTCTGGCCTACATGTGACTCCAGACCCACAGCAATGTGGTTGACTCTGAACTGCCCTCTGGGCAATTAGGGATGGGCAATAAATGCTGCCTAGTCTGTGATGCCCACATCCCGTTAATGAATAAAGGAAAGGAAAATCTCCAGTCTACTTACAGCACATGGACTGCAGCAGCTAAAGAAAGCAGCTCAACGGCACCTTCTCAAGGCCAACTAGGAATGGCAAGAAGCGCTAACTCAGCAAACGGTACTTATGTTCTACCAGTGAGTAAAGATATGGGACAGTTTATGCCTACACTCTCTGGAGTTTAAAAAGATGAGGAGAGATCTAATTGAGGTATGGAAGATGCTAAAGAGGACAGACAAAGTAGATGCAGAGAGGATATTTCCTCATGTGGGGCAATCTAGAAGGAGAGGTGATAGATTTAAGCTGAGGAGTAGTAGATTTAAAACAGAGATGAAGAGAATTTACTTCTCTCAAAGTATTGTGAATCTGTGGAATTCTCTACCCCAGAGTGCAGTAGGTGCTAGAACATTGAGTTATTTAAGGAGGTGATAGAGACAGACTTTTAATTAGTAATGGGGTCAATTAATCAATCATAGAATCCCTACAGTGTGGAAACAGGACCTTCCGCCCAACAACAACCCTTGGAGCACCCACCCAGGCCCATCCCCCTATAACCTACCTAATCTGCACTTCCCTGAACACTACAGGCAATTTAGCATGGCCAATCCACCTAACCTGCATATCTTTGGACTGTGGGAGGAAACTGGAGCACCTGGAGGAAACCCACTCAGACATGGGGAGAACATACAAGCTCCTTACAGACAGTTGCCCGAAGCTGGAATCAAACCTGGGTCCCTGGTGCTGTGAGGCAGCAGTGCTAACCACTGTGCCACCGTGAGTGAAGAGATATGGGGAGAAGGCAGGAAAGGGGAGTTGAGGCCGAAATGAGATCAGCCGTGTTTGTGTTGAGCAGGCTCCAAAGGCTGAATAACCTACTCCTAGATCTTAGCAAAATCTTATCAAGACAGTGCAGCGTGATCTAATACATTCACAGGCGCAGGCAGATGGAGCTTCAGTTTGACATCTTCTCCTAAACACAGCACCTTCAGTAGGGCAGCACTCCATCAGCACTGTGCTGGAGGTTGTACTCATGCTCAGAGTGAGACTGGAAATGAAGCTGTGTGAATTAGCCCTATGAGTGTGCCATGGCTAATAACAGCTTGGGCTTCCTCAACTGCTCAAAATCTTCAGTGTAGCCTGACATTAAAATAAAGCAACTCAAATAATGTGCTGCTGGTCTTTTTGAGGTGTACGTTAAATCGGGGTGAGGAAACTTTGGAACTGCTCTGCAAAATGTATTCCTCAGACAATGCTAACTATCGGCTTCCAATATCCATTCTTATCCCATTTCTGAGGAAGTGTCTAGGCCCGAAACGTCAAGCTTCCCTGCTCCTCTGATGCTGCTTGGCCTGCTGTGTTCATCCAGCCCCACACCTTGTTATCTCGGATTCTCCAGCATCTGCGGTACCTATTATCTCCATTCTTATCCTGTTCATCTACACTGGCAATAAGGAGGAATGAAGGGTGTTTTGAAACACTGCTATTAAATAGAGACACTGACTAGCTTGAAGTAATTTGGACAGTTTATAGAAATGTGGAGTCATATTTCTCAGATAAAGCGTGGATGACATTATTCTGGCCATCATAGGACCTATTACTAGAAAGCTGCTGCAGCCTCCCCATTACAATATCCAACAGCTACTTAAGTAATTCCAATACCTGTGCGCACATTGCCAAAATCCTGTTTATATGCTGATTGAGATCTGTCCTGTGTTTCACTGGCTTGAGCCTGTGCCATGGTTTAGTTTTGAATCCACTTTCTGGGTGTTGGATCTTCTATCTTATTTGCTATGTTCCACACCAGGGGAAGGATACCTCTCAATCTCCAAAAGGTCTTCCTCAGTCTTCTTGCATTGAGATCAGCTTCTCTACGTGGATTTAATTCAATTAAGATGTGTAATTGTATCAACAGGAGCAGCTTGGCCAGGAAAATGTTTCTCCAGATGGCCATATTATGATTGTTTAGCCGGGCTCCAACAGTTATAGAATCACAGAATGCTTTTTGTGCACTAGGAGGCCTATTGGCCCATTTGGCCGTCTAAGCATTTGCATTTTGTGCCAATCTCCTGCCTTTCTCCCATGATCTTCCATGTTGTTTCTATTTAGATAGTCAACCATAGCCCTCTTCAATGCCTTTATTCAATCTGCCTCTGCAACACTTCAAGCAATTGTATTCTAAACCTCAACCACTCACTGTGTAAAAGTGTGTTTTTTACCCCTGATCCCACATTTGGTCTTTTGCAAAACACTTTAAATTTGTGCCATTTGGTTCTTGATCCATTTATGAGTGGGATGAGTTTCTCACTACCTACATTGTCCAAACCCCTCATGATTTTGGAAACCTGTAGCAGATCTCCTCTTAACCTTCTACTGTTCAAGGAAAATGTTCCAATTTCTCCTCATAAATGAAGTTTCTCAACCCTGGAACAATTCTCATAAGCTTCTTCTGCACTCTCTCCAATATATTCAAATCTTTTCCAAAGTGTGGAATCAGAACTGTACATAAATACTCCAGCAGAGGTCGAGCTATAGTTCTACATAAGCTCAGGCCTTCCTTTTTTTTCTATTCATTTGTGGGATCTGGGCGTTGCTGGCTGGCCAGTATTTCTTGCCAATCCCTAGGTGTCCTTGAGAAGGTGGTGGTGAGCTGCCTTCTTGAAGCACTGCAGTCCTCTTGCTGTGGGTTGACCCACAATGCCATTAGGGAGGGAATTCCAGGATTTTGGCCCAGCGACAGTGAAGGAACAGCAATATACTTCCAAGTCAGGATGATGAGTGTCTTGGAGGGGAACTAGGAGGTGGTGGTGTTCCCACATATCTGCTGCCCTTCTCCTTCTAGATGGAAGTGATCGTGGGTTTGGAAGGTGCTGTCTGGGGATCTTTGGTGAATTTCTGCAGTGCATTTTGTAGATGGTACACACTGCTGCTACTGAGCGTCGGTGGTGGAGGGAGTGGATGCTTGTGGATGTAGTGCCAATCAAGCAGCCTGCTTTGTCCTGGATGGGGTCAAGCTTCTTGGGTGCTGTTGGAGCTGCACTCATCCAGGCAAGTGGGGAGTATTCCATCACACTCCTGACTTGTGCCTTGTAGATGGTGGACAGGCTTTGAGGAGTCAGGAGGTGAGTTAATTGCTGCAGTATTCCTAGCTTCTGACCTGCTCTTGTAGCCGTTGTGTTAATGTGGTGAGTTTCCGGTCAATGGTAACCCCAGGATGTTGATAGTGGGGGATTCAGTGATGGTAACATGATGATGTCACTTGCCACTGGTCAACCCAAGCCTGGATATTGTCCAGATCTTGTTGCATGTGAACATGGACTGCTTCAGTATCTGAGGAGTCATGAATGATGCTGAACATTGTGCAATTATTGGCGAACATCCCCACTTCTGACCTTATGATGGAGGGAAGGTCATTGATGAAGTGGCTGAAGATGGTTGGGCTGAGGACACTACACTGAGGAACTCCTGCAGAGGTGTCCTGGAGCTGAGATGATTGACGTCCCACAACCACAACCATCTTCCGGCTCTTGCATATTCTGCCCTTATTAATGAAGCCTTGGAAAAAGATTACATCTCCTTCCATCACTTTATTGATGATCAAGAGTAGACTGATGGGGTGGTAATTGGCTGGGTTGGATTTGTCCTGCTTTTACCCAGGGACATACCCTGGGTAATTTTCCACATTATCAGGTAGAATACAGTGTTGTAACTGTGCTTGAAGAGCTTGGCTACATGAGCGGCAAGTTCTGGAGCACAAGTCTTCAGTACTATTGCCGGAATGTTGTTAGGGCCCGTGGCCTTTGCAGTATCCAGTGTCTCCAACCATTTCTTGATATCACGTGGAGTGAATCAGATTGGCTGAAGACTGGTATCTGTAATGCTGGGGACCATTGAAGGAGGCTGATATGGATCATTCACTCGGCACTTCTGGCTGAAGATTGCTGAGAATGCTTCAGCCTTATCTTTTGCATTGATGTGCTGGGCACTTCCATCATTGAGGATAGGGATATTTGTGGATCCCCCTCCTCCACTGAGTTGTTTAATTGTCCACCACCATTCCCGCCTGGATGTGGTGGGACTGCAGAGCTTAGATCTGATCTGTTGGTTGTGGGATCACTCAGCTCTGTCTATCCCTTGCTGCTTATGCTGTTTGACATGCAAGTCGTCCTGTTTAATGGCTTCACCAGACTGTCACCTAATTTTTAGGTATGCCTGGTGCTGCTACTAGCATGCCCTCCTGCACTGTCCATTGAACCACTGATCCCCTGGCTTGATGGTAATGGTTGAGCACGGGATATGCCGGACCATGAAGTTACAGATTGTGCTGGAATACAATTCTGCTGCTGTTGATGGCCCACAGTGCCTCATGGGTGCCCAATCTTGAGTTGCTAGATTTGTTCAAAGTATTTTCCGTGTAGCACGGTGATGGTGCCACACAACACGATGGAGGTTATTCTCAATGTGATAGTGGGACATCATTTCCACAAGGAGTGTGCGGTGGTCACTCTTACTGATACTGTCATGGACAGATGCATCTGCAGCTGGCAGATTGGTAAGGATGAGGTCAAGTATATTTTCCCTCTTGTTTCTGTCACCACTTGCTGCAGACCCAGTCTAGCAGCTATGTCCTTTAGGATCTGACTAATTTGATTTTTAGTGACACTATTGAGCAACTCTTGGTGATGGCATTGAAATCCCCTGGAGCACATTTAGCATCATTACCATCCACAGTGCTTCCTCTATGTGTTGTTCAACATGGAGGAGTATTAATTCATCAGCTGAGGATGGATGGTACCTGGTAATCAGCAGGAGGTTTCCTTGCCCTTGTTCAACCTGAAGCCATGAGACTTCATGTTGTCCAAAGTCAACATTGAGGATTCCCAGGGCATCTCGCTCCAGACTATATACCATTGTGCCACCACCTCTACTGGGTCTGTCCTGCGGTTGGGATAGGACATATCCAGGGATGGTGATGGTGTCTTGGACATTGTTTGGAAAGTGTGATTCTGTGAGTATATTGTACATGAAACAGCTGTTATCCTCATTTGCATAGGAGTCACTGCATTTCACTCGAAGTGAAGCACTCAGGGACACATCTTATTTTAAATAGCAAACTTTCTCTCTAATCATAGACATTGAACCAACAAAACAATTCAGTCCATCTATCACAACCTTTTAGGTTAAACCTATGGACCAGCCAGTGTTTACCTGTCATAAGAGATAACAAGGTGTGGAGCTAGATGAACACAGCAGGCCAAGCAGCATCATAGGAGCAGGAAAGCTTGACGTTTTGGGCTGAGACCCTTCATCAGAAATGGGGGAGGGGAAGAGGGTTCTGAAATAGGGAGAGAGGGGGAGGAGGATAGCAGATGGATAGAGGAGAGGATAGGTGGAGAGGAGACAGACAAGTCAAAGAGGCGGGGATGGAGCCAGTAAAGGTGAGTGTAGGTGGGGAGGTAGGGAGGAGATAGGTCAGTCCAGGGAGGACGGACAGGTCAAGGGGGTGGGATGAGGTTAGTAGATAGGAGATGAGGGTGCGGCTTGAGGTGGGAGGAGGGGATAGGTGAGAGGAAGAACAGGTTAGGGAGGCAGGGACGAGCTGGGCTGGTTTTGGGATGCGGTTGGGGGAGGGGAGATTTTGAAGCTTGTGAAATCCACATTGATACCATTGGGCTGCAGGGTTCCCAGGCTGAATATGATTTGCTGTTCCTGCAGCCTTCGGGTGGCATCGTTGTGGCACTGCAGGAGGCCCAGGATGGACATGTCGTCTGAGGAATGGGAGGGGGAGTTGAAATGGTTCGCGACTGGGAGGTGCAGTTGTTTGTTGCGAACTGAGCGCAGGTGTTCTGCAAAGCGGTTCCCAAGCCTCCACTTGGTTTCCCCAATGTAGAGGAGGCCACAACGGGTACAGCGGATGCAGTATACCACATTGGCAGATGTACAGGTGAACATCTGCTTGATGTGGAAAGTCTTCTTGGGGCCTGGGATTGGGGTGAGGGAGGAGGTGTGGGGGCAGGTGTAGCACTTCCTGTGGTTGCAGGGAAAAGTGCCGGGTGTGGTGGGGCTGGAGGGGAGTGTGGAGCGGACAAGGGAGTCACGGAGAGAGTGGTCCCTCCGGAAGGCAGATAATGGTGGGGAGGGAAAAATGTCTTTGGTGGTGGGGTCTGATTGCAGATGGCGGAAGTGTCGGAGGATGATGTGTTGGATCCGGAGGTTGGTGGGGTGGTGCGAGAGGATGAGGGGGATTCTTTTTTGGTTGTTATTGCGGGGTGGGGGTATGAGGGATGAGTTGCGGGAAATGCAGGAGACACGGTAGAGGGCATTCTCGACCACTGTGAGGGGGAAGTTGCAGTCCTTGAAGAATGAGGATATCTGAGATGTACGGGAGTGGAATGTCTCATCCTGGGAGCAGATACGGCGGAGGCGAAGGAATTGGGAATAGGGGGTGGCATTTTTGCAGGAAGGTGGGTGGGAGGAGGTGTATTCCAGGAGCTGTGGGAGTCGGTGGGCTTGAAATGGATATCGGTTTCTAGGTGGTTACCCCGAGATGGAGACAGAGAAGTCCAGGAAGGAGAGAGAGGTGTTAGAGATGGTCCGGGTGAACTTCAGGTTGGGGTGGAAGGTGTTGGTGAAGTGGATGAACTGTTCAAGCTCCTAGTGGGAGCACGAGGCGGCACCGATACAGTCATCAATGTAACGGAGGAAGAGGTGGTGTTTAGGGCCAGTGTAGGTACGGAAGAGGGATTGTTCCACGTAACCTACAAAGAGGCAGGCTTGGCTTGGGCCCATGCGGGTACCCATGGCCACCCCCTTTGTCTGTAGGAAGTGGGAGGAATTGAAAGAGAAGTTGTTGAGGGTGAGGACGAGTTCGGCTAAGCAGATGAGGGTGTCGGTGGAGGGGGATTGGTCAGTTCTGCGGGACAGGAAGAAGCGGAAGGCCTTTAGGCCATTTGCATGGCTGTCATTTGTTTTTAAAAGTAGGCCTCTTTGAAAATTGGCCTCAACTCATTTTGGAAAAAGAAACACGAATTGGCTCTCCTCATCTCAAATATTGTATCCATTTATCCTCGTTCAGAGACAGGGGCAATCAATCCTGTGCAGTGCTATGGGAATGCTGTGTTGCTGGAGGTGCTGCCTCCTGTGTAGGACATTAAATTGAGGTGCAGTGAATGTACAAGATTCCATGGCACCATTTTGATGAGCAGAATAGTGGTACAAAAACAGAAATTGCTGGAGAAACTCAGCAGGTCTGGCAGCATTTGTGGAGCAAGAAGCAGATTCAACATTTCAGATCCAGTGGCCAA
>JAHRHZ010000249.1:9706445-9718930 GCA_024137785.1 Ginglymostoma cirratum
ATTCTGATGAAGGGTTTAGGCCCGAAACGTCAAGTTTTCCTGCTCCTATGATGCTGCTTGACCTGCTGTGTTCATCCAGCCCCATGCTTGTTATCTCGGATTCTCCAGCATCTGCAGTACCTTTTATCTCTAATGCTGGTCAATATTTATGCCTCAACCCACATCCCAAAATCTGGTCATTATCATTTTGACGTTTGAGGTCTTCTTTGTGACAATAGTAACAACACTTCTAAAAGTTCCTAATTGGCAGTAAAGTGCTGGCCAGGCAGCATTTATTGCCCATCCCTATTTGCCCAGAGGGCAGTTAAGAGTCAACCACATTGCTGTGGGTCTGGAGTCACATGTAGACCAAACCAGGTAAGGATGGCAGTTTCCTTCCCTAAAGGACATCAGTGAACCAGATGGGTTTTTCCTGACAATCAACATTGGATTCATGGTCATCATTAGATTCTTACTTCCAGATATTTATTGAATTCAGACTCCACCATCTGCCGTGGCGGGATTTGAACCTGGGTCCCCTGAACATTATCTGGGTCTCTGGATTAAGTCCAACGATAATACCACTAGGCCAGCATCTCCCCTTGCAACCTTCTTTTGACTGCGTTATTTTTTAACCTGTATCCTAGCTCATACTATTAAGGATTTAAAATTTACTGAGATTTTTGCAAACCTCAGTGGACAGTTTCTGCAGCTTATCCTGTGGATGTCGTAAACCATCCAACATCCTTCCAGCAATAGGTTAAAGCACAAGCGACCTTAATATTTCATCTCTTGGCATGTTATTATATCAAGAAAATCTCCGTAAAATAACCCTGACATTCTGTGTAGCTGTCATATTCTGGTGCATTGCTGCTCTAAAGTCACAGTTGAGTGCTACTTATTAATGAGGTCTAGACTGTTTGTGTAGTGTGGGGTTTAGTGAGTCCTCAGGAGAAAGACGTTCATTACACAAATCTGTAATTGGTTATCTGCAAGCCTAATGACCTGCCATTCATTTCCATGCCCAGATTATAGCTGCTGACCTGATCTACACATGCACATTGTGTGCAGGAGACACCGTTCTTTAAGTAACTCCATGCAGGCTGGAATCCTGTTACCAAGTCACCCTTTATTGACGTGTATACAGTACACAAACTCTGACCAGCTAGCTTGGACTCCATCCCTAGTGTGAGGAGAATCCCTGACACGAGACTCCTGTTTATATCTGTCAGCCAGGACTCCCTGGTTAACAGCCCCAGTCAGGGAACTCATACTCAGAGTTGCAGAGTCATAGAGATGATGTGGAGGTGCCAGTTCTCCAGTTTCCAAAGATGTGCGGGCTAGGTGGATTGGCTATGCTAAATTGTCCATCGTGTCCAGGGATGTTTTGATTAGGGGTGATGGGTCTGAGTGGGATTCTCTGAGTGTCAGTGTGGACTTGTTGGGCCAAAGGGCCTATTTCCACACTGTAGGGAGTCTATGAACCAATGGAAAGGGGAAAAATGCCTAAGTTTCTTTTCTTTGCATTTAATGAGGCACTAATTAAAGTTTGGAAATACATTCAAACCTGAGTCCTGGGAAAGTGAATATTGTTTGTGCCAGCAAGGAAAAACCTAAGTAAAAACCTAACACAGAGCCGCCAGAATAACGGTCAGCCTTAAGCCATTTAAATGTTAAAAAGATTATCCATTCAGCTTCAAATGCCTCACTCATTCTTATGACCCTAGAGCCCATTCCACAATGAATAAATCCTCAGCTTTTTCCTACAAAAGTGGAATGAATTGGTAAAAGTTAGAAAATAGGAAATAAGTTTTAAAAAGTGATACTGGAAATGACAGGAGATATTGAAAATGCACAGCAGCCAGTCAGCTTCTGGACAAAGAAGGGACACAATTGGACATTTTTTTGGTCTGTACCTGTTAGCAACACCGAGTGGAAACTTGGAGAAAGAAATTACTGAAAGGTGATTCAAGGCAAGGTGATAGAATTACATTCTGATTTCAGAAACTGCTTGGATTTGTGTCAGTAACAGCTCAGTTGATTATGTTGTCACCTCTGAGTTGAATATATTGCGTGTCAAAGTCCCATGGCAAAGCCATGAATGTGAAATTCAGATTGACACTCCAGTGCGGTACTGACTTAGTGCTGCACTGTGGGAGCTCCATCTTCCATGAGATGTTTAACAAAGGTCCCATCTGCACTCTTAAATGGGCATTGAAGATCCCAGTGTCTTAGCCAATATTTGTCCCTCAACTGACATACCCACGTACACTGACGATAATTAGGCACAGCCCAGTTTTACGAAGGGGGCTTCTAATTGATCTTTATTCCCATGTTTGCAAATGTAAAAGGCACTAACACATACTTGAAGCACTTGTCCTGCATGTCCATAGAAGAGTCAATAAGGACTGCAGATGCTGGAAGCCAGAGTCTGAGGGTGAGGCTGGAAGCCAGAGAGTGAAGCTGGAAAAGCAGAGCAGGTCAGACAGCATCCAAGGAGCAGGTAAGTCAATGTTTCGGGTCGAAACTCTCCGTTAGGAATGGGATGGGGAAGGAAACTCAGAAATAAATAGGGGGGAGGGGAGGGGCTGGGGGAAGGGGATGGTGATAGGTGGACACAGGTCCACCTGTGATTGTGATTGGTCAATGGGAAGGGTGGAGCGGATAGCTAAGTAGGAAGATGGACAGGTTAGGTCAGGTCAGGAGCGGGAGGGCTGGACATGGGATAAGGCTGGGGGTGGAGGGATGTTGAAGCTGGTGAAGTCAATATTCCGGCCATTGAGCTGTAAGCTCCCAGGCAAAATATGAGATGTTGTTCTTCCAGTTTATGTTTGGCATCAGTCTGACAGTGGAGGAGGCCAAGGATGGACATGTCATCGGGGGAGTGGGAGGGTGAATTAAAATGGATGGTAACTGGAAGATCGGGTTGGATAGGGTATGCAGAGCGCAGATATCCACAAACCTGTCCCTGAGTCTGTGTGGTCTCCCCGATGTAGAGGAGACCACATCGGGAGTAACGGATACAATGAATCAGATTGGATGAAGTGCAGGTGGATCCCTGCCGGATCTGGAAGGATTGTTTGGGGCCTTGGACAAAGGTGAGAGGGGAGGTGTAGGGGCAGGTGTTGCACCTCCTGAGGTTGCGGGGAAAGGTACTGCATGTGGGGGAGGAATTGGTGGGGATTGTGGAGCTGACGAGGGAGTCGCGGAGTGAATGGTCCCTGCCGAAAGCGGAAAGGGGTAGGGAGGGGAATATTTTCCTGGTGGTAGGGTCTGATTGTAGGTGACGGAAATGTCGGAGGATGATGCATTGGATTCGGAGGTTGGTGGGGTGGTACACGGGGACCAGGGGGACTCTATCCTTATTATTGTTAGGGAGTGGGGAGGTTAGAGGTCAGAAATTCAGGAAATGGAGGAGATGCTGTTGAGGGCATCCTGCGTTACAGAGAAGGGGAAACTACAGTCCCTAAAGGTCCCTGTGGGAAAGCATCTTTACAGGAGGGTGGGTGAGAGGAGGTGTAGTTGAGGTAGTTGTGGGAGTCAGTGGGTTTGAAATGGATATTAGTGGTGAGTCGGTTTCCGGGAAGGGGAGGGGATCACATGACTGCTGCTTCCGCTGACATCGATGATCAGGTGACTGCTGACATCAGTGACAATCGTGTTACTTCTGCTACCACCCACATGACCACTCCAGTGCACACACCCACTCCTGATGAAGTCTTCAACCCCGCTCCTGACCCCAGCTCTACACCCAGCCCCAGCCCCAAGCCCTGTTGGGTATTCACCATGCCCCCGGATCTCCCCCTCACTGGGGCTGAATGGTCAGTCCTCAGCAAAGGGCGCACCTTCATTCCCTTGCCCCCACACAAAACTGAATTCCACACACATCATTATGTCAAGCTCTTTCTCCGCCGCCTCTGCCCCTATTTCTTTGAACGGGAAACCAACCCACCCCCTAACGACCTTTAACAACATCGCAGCCATCTCAGAGAGACATTGTTGCATTAGATAAGTGAGCAAAAAGTTGCCAAGAGGAGTATAATGTGAAGTTGTTCATTTTGAAAGGGAGATCAAAAGAACAGAATATCACTCAACTGGAGAAAAACTGCAGAAGGCTGCAACACAAAGGGATTTGAGGGGGACTTTGTGCATGAAACACAGAAAGCTAGCACACAAGCGCAGCAGGTAATCAGGAAGGCTAATGGAATGATGGCCCTTATTTCAAAGGGATTGGAGTTTAAGAATAGGGAAGTCTTACTGCAACTGTACAAGGTGCTGGTGAGACCACATCTGGAGTACTGTGGGCAGTTTTGGTTGGCTTATTTAAGGTGCATTTTCATTTCTTTGGAGGCAACTCGGAGAAGGTTCACTCAGATGATCCCTGGTATGGAAGGATTATCGTATGAGTAAAGTCCATATAGATTGGGACTCTACTCATTGAAGTTTAGGAGAATAGGAGGTGATCTCATTGAAACATACAAGATTCTAAAGGATCTTGACAGGGTAAATGCTGAGAGGATGTTTCTCCACATAGGACTGTCTAGGACCACAGGGCATAGTCTCAGAATTAAGGGGCACAAACTTAAGACTGAAGTGAGGAGGAATTTCTTCTCTCTGAGGTTATGAGTCTTTGGCAGGGTTCTTGTGTTTGTTTAAGGCTGAGTTAGATAGATTCTTGATCAGTCGGGGGAAACAAGTGAAAGTGGAGCAGGCTTGAGACATGGAACATCCTAATTGTGTTCCTATTTCTTACAGTCTCACTCCTTATAAGGAATGACTTTGCATCCACACTGATGTACAATGTTAATGTAACATCACCATAGTCTTACCAAAACATAGGGCTGCTCTGTCATTAGAGGGTGAGATGATTGATGGTGGTTTAATCTGAGGGTCACCACGCGACATGCAGGTTGAGAGCAAGAATCGCTCTGGGTAAGCTGAGCTGGTGTGTGGGAATTGAACCTATGCTGTTGGCATCACAAACCAAGCATCCAGCCAACTGAGTTTTTCATGCCCCCAATGTACAATAGTACAATGGGCACAGCATGACCCAGAATCTAAGCCAATCTCAGAGCCAGCATTCCAGAGGAGCTCCTAGAAAATGGAATGTTCATCGTCAATTCTTCCTCAACTGCTCTTTCTGTCAGAGAGAAGAATGCAATAGGCAGAGGAGAACAATATAGTCAGACTCAATACAGCTTATAGCTGCATACTTTCCAATGGGAATGATCAGATCATGTTTGTGGAGAGCCAAAGATGGGTGGTGAAATAATCATTTTATTTTCATAGGATCCCTTACAGTGCAGAAACAAGCCCCTCAGCCCAACAAAACCCACACCGACCCTAGGCACATCCCACCCTGACCCATCCCCCCATAACACACTTAAGCTCCACATCCCTGAACACTGCAGGCAATTCTCCATGGCCAGTCCACCTAGCCCGCACATCTTTGGACTGTGGGAGGAAACCCAGACAGACACAGGGAGAATGTGTAAACTCCACACAGATAGTCGCCTGAGGGCAGAATCAAACCCAGGCTCCTAGCACTGCGAGGCAGCAGTGCTGACCACTGACCCCCATGCTGTTCTTCTGCTCTTCGTATCTTCGGAGTGAGCATGGGCAATGAAATAGTCAGTCAAGAATGGAATAATCCACATTCTAAACTGGATCACATCATTTTGAAACAGAAGTTCTGGACGGATGGGCTACAGTTAGCACAATCTCTATCATAATGCAGGAAAGAAAAAGAATGTTATTCATGAAGAGTGTAATTGTAATGCACTAATTGTTGATCCAGCATCTTAATTAGGATTGTGAGTGGAGTCAATCATTCCACCAACTGATGGAATACTTCAGCTACTTGTCCTTATACAAGTATTAATTGGTTCAAGTATTGGAGCTGAGTTAGGATCCCAAAGGCACTGCAGTGACCAATTAAGAGCCTCAAATTTCTCCTAGCAGGCATTGAGCTGTGTTGTCAAACAGATGCAGTGCAATGAGATTATTTTGAGGCTTCCTAATGAATTGATTGATTAAATGGTTCATTCTGTTTACATAACTGGACAGTGTAAAGGGATTTCATTAGCTGGCAGATGAGCATGATGTATCTGCCAAAAATATGTTTCTCACTGCATTGTAATATCATTCTCTGAAGTTCCCACTATCGTATGCTTGATAGCAAGAGGTGTCATCAATGGTTTTCTTAGAGTAGACAGCTGCAGCATCATTTGTCTCAACAGGAGATACATTTTAGTTTCATGTTGATGCCAGCTGTCTCATGTAAATCAGATGTGAATTGTCTTAAATTAAGTTCAAGAAATGTGTAGCCCGTCACTTTACAAGTTCAATGTACATCAGAAACCCAGGCCTAACTATCATGTTCAAAGTAAAGAAGCGTGAGCAGGGGAGCATGGTGGGTCAGCAGTCAGAACTGCTGTTTCACAGCACCAGTGACCCAGGTTTGATTCAAGCCTTGGTTGACTGTCAGTGTGGAATTTTGCACAATGTCCCCATGTCTGTGTGGGCTTCTTCTACATACTTTGGTTTTTCTCCCATAGTCCAAGGATGTGCAGTCTTGGTGGGTTAGTCATGGAAAATATTATAGAATCCCTACAGTGTGGAAAGAGGCCCTTTGGCCCAACAAGTCCGCACTGACCCTCAGAGCACCCCACCCAAAGCCATCCACTTATAACCTCCCTAATCTATGTATCTCTGAACACTATGGGCAATTTAGCATGGCCAATCCACCTACCCTGCACATCTTTGGACTGTGGGAGGAAACCAGAGCACCTGGAAGAAACCCATGTAGATATGGGGAGAATGCACAAACACCATACAGACAGTTGCCCGAGGGTGGTATTGAACCTGTGTTCCTGGCTCTGTGAGGTAGCAGAGATAACCAGTGAGCCACAGTGCTGCCCCTTCTTTTTTTGGAAAAGAGATTGCAAAGTCATGCCAGGATAGGGTAGGGGAAGTGGGTCTGGGTGGGATGCTCTTCAGATGGTCGGTGGGGACTTGATGGATCGAATGGCCTGCTTCCATACTGTAGGGATTCTATGAAGAATGTGGAAGGGAATTTAGTACTATATAAATAAAGACCATCGTTCATTTCATTGTATCTTGAAGAAGTAACTCAAGACATTGTAAAGAAAAAGGAGGGTCCCTTACAATCAGAAACAGGGGAAGTTGTAATGAGGAACAATGAAATGGGAGACCAACTAAATACATATTTTGGTTCTGTATCTCCACAGGAGGACAAAGATAATCTCCTAAAAATATTGGCAAACACATGTAACAAAAACAGTAAGTACTGGAGAAACTCGACAAGGTCCCTGGACTCAAAACATCTAACTCATTTTCTCCCAACAGATGTTGCCAGGCCTGCTGAGTTTCTTCAGTAATTTCTGTTTTTGTTTCAGATCTCCAGCATCTGCAGTTCTCAGTTTTGTTTTGGGGAACACACGGTTCAGTGAGATGGAGGAACTGAAGGAAATCAGGAATTGTAGGGAAATGGTGTTGGGGAAATTGATGAGATTAGA
Source organism: Ginglymostoma cirratum (assembly GCA_024137785.1). Taxonomy (NCBI): domain Eukaryota; kingdom Metazoa; phylum Chordata; class Chondrichthyes; order Orectolobiformes; family Ginglymostomatidae; genus Ginglymostoma; species Ginglymostoma cirratum. The sequence goes on from JAHRHZ010000249.1 coordinate 9,713,963, forward strand.
GGCCAATAAATCCACAAGGCCTGATAACCTACATCCCAAAGTACTTCAGGAAGTAGCCCTTGAAATATTGGATACATTGGTGGTAATCTTCCAAGATTCTTTAGAACCTGGAAGAGTTCCTGTGAATTGGAGGGTAGCTAATGGAACTCCATATTTTAAAATGGATGTAGAGAGAAAACAGGGAATTATAGAACGACAGGTTAGCCTGCATTGGGAAAATTGCTAGGGTCTTTTTTAAAAGATTTAGTAGCAGATAACTTGGAAAACATAACAGGAGTAGAAGGAGTCAGCATGGATTTTCAAAAGGGAACTCATACTTGACAAACCTATTGGAACTTTTCGAGGAGGTAACTAATAAAGTTGATAAGAGGGGAAACCATGGATGTGGTTTTCTTGGACTTTCAGAAGGTGTATGGTAAAATACCACATAAGAGATTATTGTATAAAATTAAAGGATATGGAATTTGGGGTGGAATACTGATATAGATAGCGAACTGGCTGACAGACAGGAAACAAAGGAATAAAAGGGACTTTTTCCAAAATGGCAAGTAGAGACCTGTGGGATACTGTAAGAATTGGTGCTTGGTCCTCAGCTATTCACAATACATATTCATGATTTATATGAGAGAACAAAAGTAGTAGCTACAAGTTTGAATGTAGAGATCAACCATCAAACTATTCTAATCCCATTTTCCAGCACTTTATCCTTAGCCTTGTATACCCTGCCATTGGAAGTCCACATCGAAATACTACTTAAATGTTATGACGGTTTCTGCCCCCTCTCCGTGAAAATGTTTTTCCTCACACCCCCTCTAAATGTTCCTACCACTTACCTTAAATCCATGCTCCAGCCATTGATCCCTCCATCAACAGGAAATGTTCCTTAGAGATAAAAGGTACTGCAGATGCTGGAGAATCCGAGATAACAAGCTGTGGGGCTGGATGAACACAGCAGGCCAAGCAGCATCATAGGATCAGGAAAGCTTGACGTTTCGGGCCTAGACCCTTCATCAGAAATGGGGGAGGGGAAGAGGGTTCTGAAATAAATAGGGAGAGAGGGGGAGGCGGATAGAGGATGGATAGAGGAGAGGATAGGTGGAGAGGAGGCAGACAAGTCGACGAGGCGGGGATGGAGCCAGTAAAGGTGAGTGTAAGTGGGGGGGTAGGGAGGAGATAGGTCAGTCCAGGGAGGACGGACAGGTCAAGGGGGCGGGATGATGTTAGTAGATAGGAGATGGGGGTGGGGCTTGAGGTGGGAGGAGGGGATAGGTGAAAGGAAAAACAGGTTAGGGAGTTGGAGATGAGCTGGGCTAGTTTTGGGTTGCGGTTGCGGGAGGGGAGATTTTGAAGCTTGTGAAATCCACATTGATACCATTGGACTGCAGGGTTCCCAGGCTGAATATGATTTGCTGTTCCTGCAGCCTTCGGGTGGCATCACTGTGGCATTTCAGGAGGCCCAGGATGGACATGTCGTCTGAGGAATGGGAGGGGGAGTTGAAATGGTTCGCGACTGGGAGGTGCAGTTGTTTGTTGCGAACTGAGCGCAGGTGTTCTGCAAAGCGGTCCCCAGGCCTCCGCTTGGTTTCCCCGATGTAGAGGAAGCCACAACGGGTACAGTGGATGCAGTATACCACATTGGCAGATGTGCAGGTGAACGTCTGCCTGATGTGGAAAGTCTTCTTGGGACGTGGGATTGGGGTGAAGGAGGAGGTGTAGGGGCAGGTATAGCACTTCCTGCGGTTGCAGGGAAAAGTGCCGGGTGTGGTGGGGCTGGAGGGGAGTGTGGAGCGGACAAGGGAGTCGCAGAGGGAGTGGTCCCTCCGGAAGGCAGATAAGGGTGGGGAGGGAAAAATGTCTTTGGTGGTGGGGTCTGATTGCAGATGGCGGAAGTGTCGGAGGATGATGCGTTGGTTCCGGAGGTTGGTGGGGTGGTATGTGAAGACGAGGGGGATTCTTTTTTGGTTGTTATTGCGGGGACGGGGTGTGAGGGATGAATTACTGGAAATGCGGGAGACACGGTCGAGGGTGTTCTTGACCACTGTCAGGGGGAAGTTGCGGTCCTTGAAGAATGAGGACATCTGAGATGTACGGGAGTGGAATGTCTCATCCTGGGAGCAGATGCGGCGGAGGCGAAGGAATTGGGAATAGGGGATGGCATTTTTGCAGGAAGGTGGGTGGGAGGAGATGTATTCTAGGTAGCTGTGGGAGTCAGTGGGCTTGAAATGGATATCGGTTTCTAGGTGGTTACCCGAGATGGAGACAGAGAGGTCCAGGAAGGAGAGAGAAGTGTTAGAGATGGTCCAGGTGAACTTCAGGTTGGGGTGGAAGGTGTTGGTGAAGTGGATGAACTGTTCGAGCTCCTCGTGGGAGCACGAGGCAACGCCGATGCAGTCATCAATGTAACGGAGGAAGAGGTGGTGTTTAGGGCCAGTGTAGGTACGGAAGAGGGATTGTTCCACGTAACCTACAAAGAGGCAGGCTTGGCTTGGGCCCATGCGGGTACCCATGGCCACCCCCCTTGTCTGTAGGAAGTGGGAGGAGTTGAAAGAGAAGTTGTTGAGGGTGAGGACGAGTTCGGCTAAGCAGATGAGGGTGTCGGTGGAGGGGGATTGGTCAGTTCTGCCGGACAGGAAGAAGCAGAGGTCCTTTAGGCCATCTGCATGTGGAATACAGGTGTATAGGGACTGGACGTCCATAGTAAAAATGAGGTGTTGGGGACCAGGGAATTAGAAGTTCTGGAGGAGGTGGAGGCCGTGGGTTGTGTCACGGACATAGGTAGGGAGTTCCTGGACCAAGGGGGTGAAAATGGAGTCTAGGTAGGTGGAGATGAGTTCGGTGGGGCAGGAGCAGGCGGAGACAATGGGTCGACCAGGGCATTCAGGTTTGTGGATTTTGGGAAGAAGATAGAAGCGGGCGGTGCGGGGTTGGGAAATGTTCCTTTCTACCTAACCTATCTATGTTCCTCATAATTTTATACATATCAATCATGCAACCTCTCAGTCTCCTTTTCTTCAAGGAAAGCAACTCTAGTCTGTCTAATCTTGTTTCATAACCCTAGTCTAGGCAACATCCTGATAAATCTCCTCTGATCCCTCCCCAATGCAATCAAATCCCTGCTGCCATGCAGATTCCAGAGCTGTACACAATACTCTAGCTGTGGCCTAACTAACATTTGATACAATCTCCCTGCTTTTGAATTTGATGCCTTGACTAGTAAAGACAAGTATCCCCTATGCCTTCTTAATAACTTTATCCACCTGTCTTGATACCATAAAGGACTGGTGGACATGCAAACCAAGGTCCCTCTGATCCTTGATGTTTCCCAGGGATTTACTATTCATCGTGTATTCCCTTACTTTGTTTTTCCTGCCCTAGTGCATCACCTCACGCTTATCCAGGTTGATTTCTACTTTTTACTGATCAGGCCATCTGAGCAGCCACCTATATCCTCCTGTAATCTAAAGTTATCCTCCCACCATCCCACAAATATTCATAGCATTTGCACAATTACCAATTAAACCTCCTACTTTCAAGTCTAAATCAATTATATAAACCACAAACGGCAAATGCCCCAGTTCCTGCAGAACCCCACTGGACACAAGTCGCAAAAAGAAGGCTCATTCATCACACTTTGCTTCCTGTCACTCAGCCAATACTGGATCCAATTAACCAAATTTCCTTAGATCTCAGAGACTCTTACCTTCACTATCAGTCTTCCATGCGGAACCTTACAGATAGCCTTGCTGAAATCCAAGGAGACTACTTGGAATGCATTGCTTTCATCTACACACTTTGGTCATCTCTTTGAAAAATGCAATCAAGATGGTCAGACATGACTTCCCCTTAGCAAAACCATACTGACTGTTCTTGATTAATCGCTGGTTCTCCAAGAGCAGATTAACTCTGCCCCACAGAATTGCTTCCAATAGCTTTGCTACCACTGAGTTTAGACCGACTGGCTTGTCGTTTCCTGGTTTATCCATTTCTTCCTTCTTGAATAGGAAACAAAACATAGTTTGGCACCATTAATGTCAGAATAATGGAGCTCCATGGATAGTCCACAGATGAACTGGTCTACAGACTGGGTTTTATAATCCTGTTTAAGGGGTGTTGTTATCCAGTGGTAGTACCCCTAGCTCTGAGGGAAAAGGCCTGCAATCAAGTCCCACCTGCTCCAGAAGTATGTCATAACATCCCTGCACAGATTGGTTATAAAATATCAATTATCCTTCTCATTTTATTCAATATGGGAGGCAAGGGCCTCGTGATATTACCACTGATTGAGTGGTATTATCGCTGGACTGTGAATCCAGGGACTCAGGCAATGTTCTGGGGACCTAGGTTCAAATCCTGCCATGGCAGATGGGGGAATTAGAATTCAATAAAATAAAACCTGGAATTAAGAGTCTAATGAGGCCACGAATCCATTGTTAATTATTGGAAAAACCCATCTGGTTCACTGATGTCCTTTGGGGAAGGAAACTGCCATCCTTACCTGGTCTGGCATACATGTGACCCCAGAACCACAGCAATGCGGTTGACTCTCAACTGCCCTCTGGGCAATAAATGCTGCCTAGTCAGTGGTGCCCTCATCCCGTGAATGAATAAAAAAAATTAAATGTTTAATAAGTTTGTAGATGACACCATAATTGGAGGTATAGTGGACAGCTAAGCAGGTTACCTCAAAGTACAACAGGATCTTGTTCAGATGGGCCAATGGGCTGAGGAGTGGCAGATGGAGTTTAATTTGGATAAATGTGAGGTGCGGCATTTTGGAAAGGCAAATCAGGGCAGGGCTTATACACGTAATGACAAGGTCCTGGGGAGTGTTGCTGAATAAAGAGACCTTGGAGCGCAAGATCGTAGTTCCTTGAAAATGGAGTTGCAGGTAGACAGGGTAGTGAAGACGGCATTTAGAATGCTTGCCTTTATTGGTAAGCGTATTGAATATAGGAGTTGGGAGGTTGT
>JAHRHZ010000249.1:9723930-9757134 GCA_024137785.1 Ginglymostoma cirratum
TTGGCCTGCTGTGTTCATCCAGCTCCACAACTTGTTATCTCGGATTCTCCAGCATCTGCAGTTCCTATTATCTCTGAAACATTAACCCTTGTCTGCTCTGTTCTGAAGAAGTCATACCGGACTCAAAACTTTAACTCTGTTTCTCTCTCCACAGATGCAGCCAGACCTGCTGAGTTTCTCCAGCACTCTCTGTGTTTGTCTCAGTTTGTTGCCTCAGGTGAATGTAACAGATCCTACGATAATACATTGAAGAAAGGCAGTGGAGTTATTCCCAGACATGGGCAATACTGATCCCTGAATCAACGCCACAAAAGTCAGATTATCTGATTAATATCACATTGCCCTTTATCAGAGCTGACCGTGTGAAAATTGGCTGCTATGGTTTAGAATCGTCGATGAGTGGATTTCTACAATATGGAAGGAGGCCATTCAACCCATTTTGTCTGTACAGGCTTCTGAAAGAGCTACCCACCTCATCCCATTCTCTAGCCTATCTCTATAACTATCTACATTCAAGTTTTCCAGTCAAGCATGGGGTCACACTACAAAAGTACTTCATTAGCTGTGGAGCACTTTGGGAGATCTGTCTATACAAGGTACAATATAAATTTCAATCTAATACATTCAACACGTAATCTATCAGCCACCAATGCAGAATGGCTACAATATGCACTGCAACAACCCACCAAGTCTCAGAAAATTGTTATGGTACAGAAGGGGGACATTTGGCCCTTTGCATTCATACCAGCTCCCTGAAAGAGCATTTTTTTTTCTTTATTCATTGACAGGATGAGGGCATTGCTGACCAGTCAGCATTTATTGCCCATCCCTAATTGCCCAGAGGGCAGTTAAGAGTCAACAACATTGCTGTGGGTCTGGAATCACATGTAGGCCAGGCCAGGTAAGGAAGGCAGTTTCCTTCCCTAAAGGACATTAGTGAACCAGATGAGTTTTTCCAACAATGGACAATGGATTCATGGTCATCATTAGACTCTTAATTCCAGATATTTATTGAATTCAAATTCCACCATCTGCTGTGGCAGGAATCGAACCCAGGCCCCCAGAACATTATGTGGGTCGTGGATTAACAGTCCAGCGATAATACCACGAGGCCATTGCCTCCCCCTTGGCATTATCATTCATTGCCATTCTTCTGCCTTTGCCCTGTAATCCTGCATAATGTTTCAACCCAAATAATCATCTAATGCCCGCTTCAGCATCTTCAATTGAAACTGAAACCACCATACTCACTTTGCAAACTCAAACCACTCATAGCATCATAGATCCATAGAATGTTGACAGTGTGGACGCAGGCTATTCAGCCCATCAAGTCCACACTGACTGTCCAAAGACATCCCACCCAGACTACACCCCCCCTTCCCTATCCCTGTAACCCTGCTTTTCCTATGGCCAACCCATTTAACACATCTTTGAGGAAACCAGAGCTCCTGGAGGAAACCTACTCACTTATTTCATGGAAAGCTTTCTCGAACGTTAGTATTTGCTTCTTTTGCAAATCACTCTAAACCTACGCCCTCTCCATCTTGGTCCTTTTACAAGTGGGAACAGTTTCTCCCTAGCTACCCTGTCAAGGCTTCTCATGATTTTGAAATCCTCTATCAAATCTTCTCTTAGTGGTTTATTGATAAGGGTACATAGGTCCCTTTGTACATTAACACTTTCCAGCCCCTTACCATTTAAGAAATACCCTGCACCTCGGTTCCCTCCACCAAAATGGATAACCTCACATTTTTCCAGATAATTTTCCATCTGCTGTGCTCCTGTCCATTCACAAAGTCAATCTATTAGTCTTTTATTAATCATTCATGTTGCATGACTGTTGCTGACCCATCTCTGTCATCATCCTTGAGAAGGGTGATACGTGTTACCTTCTTGAAACAATGCAATCTGCTTGCTGCAGGTATACCCCACAGCAAGGGAACTCTGGGATTTGGATCCTGCAACGGTGAAGGAACATCCATACAATATATCTGCCAACGGTGACTGGCGTCAAGCTTTGCTTTCACTTTTCTACTAACTTGCAGTGCATTGATGGGATTGATGCTAGTTATAGCCTACTGACCAGGGAACTAAGGCAGATAGTGCTTGGGAATTTATTTCTCTAGCCCCTTCTGTAACACTTCTCAGGGTTGAGAACTGGGTGAAAATGAAGGCTGGTGCAGGATGAGCCAGTTTGAAGAGTGTGTTGAGCCAGCCTTTGAGAACTATTACTCCTCCTTTATATCCCCACATGGGTCTTGGATCATTTTTCAGCCAGAGAAGCTGAGCGGATGGTGTCCCCAGTGTCACAAATATCAGTCTTCAGCCAACTTGACTTACTCTAGTTCATTTCAAGAAACTGCTAAAGGCACTGGATATTGGAGAGGATATTAGTTTTGATAGCATTCCGGGAAAATATTAAAGATCTATGCTTCAAAGTTCACCACGTCCCGAACCAGGTTGTTCCAGTACAGCAACAACACTGGCCTCTCTACCCGGCAACGTGAAAATTGCCTTGGTACGTCTTGTCCAATAAAAAGCCAGACAAATCCAATCCAGAAAATTACCGTCCCATTGGCCTACTCCTGATCATCGATAAATTGATGGAGGGGTTGCCCACAGTGCTATCAACTGACATATATCTAACAATAAGCCGCTCACGCATGAACAATTTGGTTTCCACCAGGGCCACTGAGCCCCTGACCGCACTACTGCTTCAATCAAAATATGGCCAGAACAGCTGAAATGCAGAGGCGAGGGCGTGCTCTCCTTAACATTGAGACAACATGTGACCGAAGAGGTATCAAGGAATCCTAACAAAATCAATTAAAATCAATGAGGAATCTCTCCACTGGTTGGAGTCAAATCTGACACATAGGAAAATGGATGCGGTTGTCGGAGGTCAGTCATCTCCGCTCCAAGACATCACTGCAGGAGTTCCTCAAGGTAGTGTCCTAGGCCCAACCATCTTCAGCTGCTTATTCAAGGACCTTCCCTCCATAATTAGGTCAGAAGTGGGGATGTTCACCAATGATTGGACAATATTTAGCACCATTTGCAAGTCTTCAGGTACTGAAGCTGTCCATGCTTAGACCACTCACATTGATGTGACGATCAAAAAGGCACAACAATCCCTCTTCTTCCTCAGGAAGCTAAGGAAATTCAGTATGTTCGTAAAGACTCTTACTAAATTTTATAGATGCACCATAGAAAGCCTGGTACGGCAACTGCTCTGCCCAGGACCATAAGAAACTACAGAAAGTTGTGAACTTAGCCTAGACCATCATGCAAATCAACCTCCCATCCATTGACTCCACCTACTCTTCTCGCTGCCTTGGAAAAGCAGCCAACATCATCAAAGACCCCTCCCACCTCAGTTATAATCTCTTCCAACCTGTTCCATCAGGCAGAAGATACAAAAACTTAAACACATGTACCAACAGGTTCAAGAACATCTTCTTCCCTGTTGTTATTAGACTTCGGAATGGACCTTTCAAATTGCAAATCTAATGTTGGTTTCGTTTTTTGTGCACTTTCTTTGCAGCTGTAACTCTGTATACCTCTCTCTGCCCAATCACTCTATAATCTTTGTACGTTATGGTCTGACAGTACTGCATGCAAAATAAAACTTTTACTGTAATTACATGCATGTAATAACAATAAGTCAAATCAAAAACAATATCAGCATTGGGCTGACAAGTGGCAAGAAACATTTATGTCACTCAAATGCCAAGTAATGACCATCTCCAACAAGACAGAATCTAAGCATTCCCATTGCTGAATCCTCATGATTGACATCTGGGAGGTTACCATTTTAACCACACTAATTTCCAGATTTTGTCATTTTTGCAACATTTTTACACTTCCCAACCTGCCACAGTGGGATTTAAACTCACGGTTGCCTAGACCATATTCATGCAGCAACAGACCCACTTTCTGTCCATACCATTCAAGTGGAAGAGGTTTAGCTGTCCAACCTCACAACATTGTCACAATCTCAAAGCTCCTCATACGAGCCCTCCACCCATTACATAATAAACCATAGCAATCCCATTAATATCCAAAGCCAAATGAAACAAAACAAATTGTTTCTTTTTCATGTGAGTTAATGGCTACTTTATTTGCTCTATTTTACGATAACTTCTTCGACTAAAGTACCTGTATTAAATTGGACAATTATGTTTAAAGAGATTAGTTTATATAAAGGGAATGCTAAGGGCAGCTAATTTGAAAGTGACAAAGCAAGCTATCTCCATAAACTGAATTACTCCTGGAACAATGGCTTTATAATGATAATCATATTATCATGAATATTCCCTGTTCTTTTTCTTAATACCTTAATCTTATGCACATGGATTTCATTTGTATCAAATACCTGGAATGCTTTACTTTGGAAGTAATCACCAGGAAAAACAAATGATTGCACGTAAACACTCCTTCACATGTACTACACTTCCAATGTGGTCACACTGTGATTGCTCATCCTTTTGTTCCCTTTCCCTTCAATCACTTGCGGGCAGATCTGGAATCTACATTATGGGAAGGATGTGATAACACTGGAGAAGGTGCAGAGGAGATTTACCAGGTTGCCTGGAGAGTTTCAGTAATGAAGAGAGATTAGAACATAACAGCATAAGAAATAGGAGCAGGAGTAGGTGATCTGACCTGTCAAGCCTGCTCCACCATTCAATATGATCTTGGCTGAGCTTTTCATGGACTCGCTTGCACTTAACCACCCATTCACCGTAACCCTTAATTCCTCCACTATTCAAAAATCAAGATTGGACAGATTAGGGTTATTTTCCTTAGAGCAAAGGAGATCAAGAGGGGACATGACAGAGATGTATTAAATTATGAAGAACTTGGGGTAGACAAGAAGAAATGTTTCCCCTTGGTGGAGGGATCCATGACTGGTTAAATAAAGGGAATGCTAAGCGCAACTAATTTGAACTTGGCAAAGCAAGCTATCTCCATAAACTGAAATAAAGTTACTCCTGAAACAATGGGATCATAATGATAATTATAGATTGGGGTTATTTTCCTTCCAGCAAAGAAAATTGAGAGGGGACATGACAGAGATGTGTGAAATTATGAGGATAAGAAAAAAAAAATTCCCCTTGGTGGAGGGATCAATGACTGGGGGCATGGAGTTCAGATAAGGGGAAGAAGATTTACGGGAGATGTGAGGTAAAGGCTTTTCACCCAGAGGTTGGTGGGAATATGGAACTCACCACCTGTAAGGATAGAAGAGGCAGAAACCCTTGAAGAAGTATTAAAGGTGCATTTGTGCGGCCAAGGCATACAAGGCTAAATACTGGAAAATGGGATTAGAATAGTTAAACATAGAAAAGTAGAAACATAGAAGGTAGGAGCATGAGGAGGCCATTCGGCCCTTTGAGCCTGCTCTGCCATTCATCACAATCATAGTTGATTATGCAAATCAATAGGCTGCTCCTGCTTTCTCCCCATAACCTTTGATCTCATTCACCCCAAATGCTATGTATGACAGCGTCTTGAATGCATTCAATGTTTTGGCATCAACTACTTCCTATGTTAATGAATTCCACAGGCTCACTGCTGTTTCAGCGAAGAAATGTCTCCTCAACTCCCTCCTAAATGGTCTACCCCAAATCCCCAGACTATGGTTTACCAGGCTGATTCCAGGGATGACAGGACTGACATATGAGGAAAGATTGACTAGGTTGGGATTATTTTTGCTGGAGTTCAGACGAATGAGGGAGAAACACATTGAGACTTATAAGACTGTGCCCCCTGGTTCCGGGCACACCCACCTCACTGCGTCTATCCTGTCTAGTTGTGTTAGAATTTTGTACGTCTCTATGAGATCCCCCCCCCCCCCACCCCCGCCTCATTCATCTGAACTCTAGTGAAAACAATCCCAACCTAGTCAATCTCTCCTCATACATCAGATCCGCCATCCCTGGAATCAGCCTGGTAAACTTTCACTGTACTCCCCCAAGAGCAAGAACATCTTTCCTCAGAAAAGGAGACCAAAACTGCACACAATATTCCAGGTGTGGTCTCACCAAGGCCCTGTATAACTGCAACAACACATCCCTGCTCCTGTACTCTCAACGTCCCGCAATGAAGGCCAACATACCATTTGCATTCTTTACCACCTACTGCACCTGCATAATTACCTTCAGCGACTGGTGTACAAGGACACCCAGGTCCCGCTGCACACTCCCTTCTCCCAATTTACAGCCATTCAGGTAGTAACCTGCTTTGTTTTACCTTCTGAAGTGAATAACCTCACATTTATCCAAATTATACTGCATCTGCCATTGATTTGCCCACTCACCCAACTTGTCGAGATCATGCTGAAGGATCTCTGTATCCTTACCACAGTTCGCCCTCCTACCCAACTTGGCATCATTTGCAAACTTTGAAATGTTATATATTGTTCCCTCATCCAAATCATTAATAATATATTGTAAATAGCCCGGGTCCCAGCACCAATCCCTATGGCACTCCACTAGGTACTGCCTACCAATTTGAAAAGAAACCATTAATTCCTACTCTTTGTTTCCGCTCTGTCAACCAGTTTTCTATCCATCTCAATACACTTCCCCCAATTCCATGCACCTTAATCTTGTTCAACAATCTCTTGTGTGGGACTTTGTCAAATGCTTTCTGAAAGCCCAAATATACCACATCGACTGGCTCCCCCTTGTCACCTCTACTAGTTATATCTTCATAGGATTCCAACAGGTTTGTCAAGTATGGTTTCCCCTTTATAAATCCCTGTCGACTTTGTTATTTTTGACCAGCATGAACACAATGGGCCAAATGATCTTTTACTCTGCTGTAGACCTCTTACCTATGACACCTATCTGGCCAATTCAGAAATTTTGACATTCTGACTCAGATAGTTAGTGACATGGCCTCCTTCTCCACACCAGAATTTTTTAAAAAAGTATTGTACTTAATTTGGGAATCGCTGCCAAAGCCAACATTTTGTTGCAAATTCTGAATTGCCATTGCCACTTCATTTCTGACGACTGTTCACATTACTTTGGGCCTGGAGTTACATGGAGGGCATACCAGGTAGATTTCCTTTACTAGGTGACATCAGTGAACAAAATGCTTTTTCTTTCTGATAATCCACAATAGCATTTGCGGCCACAAGCTTGCAATTCCACAATTATTAAATTGCTGCAGTGGTAGATTGAACTTGTGCCCCCAGAGCATTAGCCTAGGTCTCTGGCTACCAAAGGAATAACATTACCATGACACCACCATCTGCCAATGGTCGGAAGGTCATCAAATGGTGGATGTCAGGCCTCATTCTTGTTCAGCAGGAGTAGAATTATGAAAAGTTAGTAAAAGAACAATGTTTCTTCTGGGTTTACAATGGGCTGCCAAGCTACAAGGCCTAAGAGATGAGATAACAAGGTGTAGAGCTGGATGAACACAGCAGGCCAAGCAGCATCAGAGGAGCAGGAAAGCTTGACGTTTCGGGCCTAGACCCTTCTTCAGAAAAAATAGAGCTGGTGAGGATTGGGAATTTGGGACAGAGGGGTCTCAGAGGGCTTCAGTCTAGGAACTGGAGATTGTCAATGATCAGAAGGCCAAAGAAACCAGGAATCAGAGTATCACCGAAGCGGGTCAACGTTAAGAGCCACGGAAAAAATGTGGGTTGTCGGGGAGGTCAGAAGGTGGTATTGTTTGCTGCTGAGCACTTTTTTCAAGTCATTCATAGGATGGAGGTGTCACTAGCTGGGTCAGCATTTATTGTCCACCTCCTGTTTCCCTTGGCTTGCTAATCCATTTTAGAAGGCAGTTAAGAGTCCACAACGTTGCTTGGGGTCTGAGGTCACAGGGCTGACAGATTTCCTTCCCTAAAGGGTATCAATGAACCAGGTGGGTAGGTAGGACAATCGACAAAGGCCACGTAGACATCATTCAACATGATTTTTATCGAATTTCAATTTCACCATCTGGCACAGCGGGGATTCGCACCTGTGTCCCCCAAACATTATCCTGGGGATCTGGTTTACTAGCCCAGTGACATTACCACAATGTACACTCTCATCTTGTGTTTGATGGGCACTATGCACAGCTCTTGTCTGAACATCGAAGGCTTCGTTGTCTAAGAGAGATCTGAAAGGCATATCTTGCACAGCATATCTCTCCTTCACCTATTATCTCTAATAGTGCAAAACCACAGTCTCCCAAAATCGTCCACGTGAAAAAAATCTTTCCTGCTCCTTGACTGAAATCTCTGACAATTATTCTTATAACAGTAATCCCATCGCTTCATAATTTTAAACACTTCTATCAAATTTTCGTTGCAACAAAAATGACCCCAATTTGCTTCACTGTTCTAAGAGCAAAGCTTGAAAGTTGTTCTAGAATACAAACCGCTCTGAATGTCTCCACATTTTCATTCATAATATAAAGCTGGCATCTACACTTAGATGGCTATTAATTAAATTAAAACCCAAGAGTGTAAATCAAATATCTTAATTAGCTTGTACTGCACTGAAATATTGGTAATTAATCCACAGCATGCATAGAAATTGAATGATCATGCAGGACAGTCTTGCTGTACAACTTTATTAAATAAAAATAAATTAAGTATCAATTCTATGTAAAAGGAGAATATTATTAATAAATAATGCAAACCAGACCTGATTTGCATTTTCACATCAGATAAATTACATAGCTCGAAAACACCAGTCAATCAAAACAACAAGAGTATTGTCTTTCTGATGCTGAGAGGCCTATTTATTTCATTAGTGGCAGAAGAGATACATTTATTGCATTAGTAAGTTTAAAGAAAATATGGGTCCATTCATAAATCTTGAAAAATCAGTCTTACCATGGCTAAGTACTATGTGGGGGAAACTACTTTTGGAATTCATCCTTAGAAACTGTATCTAAGATAGAGACTAGGCTTGCCAGTCTGTATTAGTCTCTCCAAACCTCTTTGATCTGTCTCACTCCCTTTCACTGACCCAATAATGTTTAAACTGCATCAGTAGAGCCACTGTCTAGGTCAAGTCTCAGGTGAGCATGAACGATCCCATTGCACTATTTTCAAGAATGCCAGCTGCTCTCTCAAGTGTCCTGGCCAACATTTATCTCCAGATTCAGAAGAAAAAGTCCTTTTCATTATCTCGTTAGTGTTTAGAGCTCATTTTGCACAAATTGGGAGCTGTGTTTGCTACATTGCACCATTAAGTACACTTTAAGAAATGTGTGGTAATCCCTAAGAACAAAGATGATGTTTGCTCGTGGAGTCATGAGCAGTGCATCTAGCAGACAGTTCTGGCAGACCAGGAGACTCCTCCACTCTTGATACCTGCCACAGATATAATCAGAAGAACTTTCAGATCTCGAATCAATCTGTTTGTTTATATTCTGACACACTTTCCGCAGCAGTCAGGCTCTGAGATGGGATTTGAACCTGGAGCTTCAGACCCACAGGCAGTAGCATGAATAGAGTGCCACAATATCTCCTTTACTCCACCAGAGGAATTCAAGTCCATGAAGAACAAATCATTACGTACTTTTCAGTGTACCATTTGGTACATCTCTATGACTCTACGATTCCATGGGTTTCATTGATATTACTAGCTCTACAACTCTTTCACAAAACAGCCTCTGAAAATTCACAGTCTCTACCTTTGTCCCTGTAGTGACTAATAAATTGGTCAATTTTCTCTGTCAGTTGGAGAAGATGACACAAATTCCAACCAATGCATCTTCATAATGGTGTTGACATTCTCGAGTGATCCATATTTTCCCATGGATTTTTTTTATCATTTTCAGACAAGCCTGAGGTACTCAGAGTTCTGATGTGGAGTCATTGGACTCGAAACGTTAACTCTGCTTTCTCCCCATAGATGCTGCCAGACCTGCTGAGGATCTCCAGCCATTTCTATTTTTGTTAAAGGAATTTTAATGTCATTTTGCTGACGTACCTGGGATTTTTCCTTGATTGTCCAAGGAGGACAAGGCTTTCCTCCATTTCTCCATCACAAGGGTTCATTGTATCACACATCTGGCCATCAGCAGTACATTTATCTGCCCAGCCTGTTTCTAGACTGTAAGGCACTGTGACATGTGGCTCCTCCTTGCGCAATGTTTCATGTATTGCCACAAGGTGGTAGTTTGAATCGCAAACAGAATCACAATGGTCAATCAGCTGCAATGGCCATAATGGCTATTATGCACTATTTTTAAACCCACCTTTGAACTGACCTGCACTAATCTAATCCAAAGTGACTGACTGTGCATCTTGACTACTGATCCTGTGGCCTCTTGTGCATTAAATTGCTGATCCTGATTGAGTTATGATGCAGTTCCAACTTGAATATGATGTTCCTTGCTTCTTTGAAGTTCCCACCTTTTCTGTTTTGAACTTAAAGTGCTGCGCTGGTGATCTTCAAATGTATCAAAATCTTGAGAATTATTTGGAGTTGCAACTGTGCTGTCTCGTTGGAGCTTCAATCTTTCAAAGTCTTCAGAGCCCCAAATATTGCTATCAAGTTGTACAAAGTGTGTTGCAAAAGCTCAAAATGTTTGAAATCCCATCAGCTGCCATCCTGCTGTGTTTCCTCCTACCCTAGAAACATAAACTCACCAATCATTCAAGCAGAACTGGTAAACTATACTGAGTTACACATTGTCATTTGGTAACATGGAATTTGAGCATTGCTGAGAAAAGACATTTTGTCAAAACTTTTTGTCTTGCACTCAAGAAGTGCCAATGTAAAAGTAAAACAAAATTATTCCAGTAGGAGAAGGCAGCGCTAATTACTTGTCATGCAGACTTTGATTGGCAGAGGCATTGCCATGGAGAATGCATCCGTCAAGTCCATATGACTGACAGTTAACGGCCAAGCTTTGTTTAACTTTTAAAGCAGACTGTTTGCTTCTGATTGAAAAAGGCATTGCCCTGAGAAATGAACCAAAGAATGGTATTCTACTGAGTTGAAAAAGGTGCAGTGACTGTACATGTTCTTTGGAATTGGTCAAGAAACTCTGTTACTCTCTTTGACTCTTGTTTCAGAGCTCCTCCAGCACTTTCTTACTTTCTGTTTTTATTCTGGTTTACGGCCATTCTCTGGTTTAATTCTCAGGACAGTGCCTTTGTCAATTAGAATCAAGCTGCCTGGTTTAGAGCTAAACAAATATTGACAATTAACTGTCAGTCATCATCTAATCTGTGCATTCACATGGCAATGCCTATACCAATGAGACACCACTTGCCAACCAATCAGCTTTCTCCTCTCATACAGTAAAGAGGCTGTTTCCCCTCACATTGGTGTTCTTATGAATTGTCCTGATGAAAGAAAGTAAAAAATGTTTGATGAACAGTGTCTCTTTTCAGCAATGTGCATATTGTGACTTTTTTATTCAAATTTTACGGCAGGATATAGATGTTTCTGGAAATCTCCTAATAGTGTGTATAGTTTGGTTTACAAACACATGTTAACTATTGTACCACCCAACATCCTGGATAATGACATAAGTAGGTTATGACTGAAAAGACACATGCTATCAGGGATCATTATCTTATGCTCATCAGGATAGATTCACAAGAATGCCAAATTTCAAAAGGAAGAATAATTTATACAGCATGAGCAGAAGATGTTGATTGGTTAACAAGTGAATTCTGTTTGTTAGAGGCGTTGTCATGGCAAATACATCAATGAACAGCTAACTGCCACACTTTCATTTATATGCAAACCAGGCAAGTCGACTAAGGCCATTTGTTGGTGCATTTTCCACTACAATGCCTTAACTAATCAGAGTCAAGTTGCCTGTTTTAGTTTGGCACAGAGATAACAAGGTGTAGAGGTGGATGAACACAGCAGGCCAAGCAGCATCAGAGGAGCAGGAAGGCTGACGTTTTGGGCCTAGACCTTCTGTTCAACATAATTCCAAAAATCTATTTCTATACGGAGTATAGACATACCCATTTAAAGACATGCAACAACAGTCAAGAGTCAAAATTACATTGTGGTACTTTTCAAACAAATGTCTTAAGTCTTTAATTGTAACTAACACAGAGAATTCTGGAGAAACTCAACACGACTGGCAGCCTCTTCAGAGAGACAAACGGAGTTAACGTTTCAAGTTCAGTATGACATATATTTAGAAATGCAGATCTGCAAACTGAAGAAGATTCACAGAGTCATAGAGATGTATAGCATGGAAGCAGAACCTTCAGTCCAAATCATCCATGCTGACCAGATATCCTAAATTAATCTTCTCCCATGACCAGTATTTGGCCCATATCCCTTTAAACCCTTCCTATTCATGTACCCATCCAGATGCCTTTTAAATGTTATAATTGTACCAGTCTTGACCACTTCCTCTGACAACTCATTCCACACATGCACCACCCTCCGTGTGAAAAAGTTGCCTCTTCGGCCACTTCTAAATCTTTCCCCTCTCACCTTAAACCTACGCCCTCCATTTTTGGACTTCCCTACCCTATCCACCTCACTCATGTCCATCATGATTTTATAAACTTCTATAAGGTCACCCCTCAGCCTCCAACATTACCAGGAAAATAGCCCCAGGCTATTCAGCCTCTCCCTATAGCTCAAACCCTCCAACCCTGGCAACATCCTTGTAAATATTTTCTGAACCCTTTCAAATTTCACAACATCTTTCTTATAGCAGGGAACCAGAATTGCATGCAGTATTCCAATACTGGCCTAAGCAATGTCCTGTACAGCCGCAACATGACCTCCCAATTCCTATACTCAATGCACTGACAAATGAAGGTGAGCATATCAGATTAGATATGTTAACTCTGTTTCTTTCTCTACAGGGGCTGCCAGATCTGCTCAGTATTGCCAACAGTTTCTGTGTTTGTTTCAGAATTCCAGTAGTTTGTATTTCGTCAAGTCTTTAATTGCACCTGCTATGGGTCAATGTCTAGGAAACTCCCTCCCAGAATGATATTGTGGGAGCAGTTACCCCACACAGACTGCGGCTACTTCAATGGTTCAAGGTACAAGTCAAACACCATTATTTTCTCAAGGGTAGCTGGGAATGTGCAATTATTGTCAGTCTTGCCAGCAATGGCCACCTCCTGAGATTTTTTAAAAATGTTAATTCACTTCCAAACTCTCCTGCCAAAATTAATATTGAAAGCATGAAATCAGCAGCGCTTTATTTGAGAAAATCTTTCTCCATCACTTCTCTCACGGTAATGAGTTTATGCTGCATGAATTGATTTGATATTACTTGCGTTGTTACAGCATTACACGCCACAATCAGAGCACCATGAGAGGTTACACAAGTGCCATAATAGAATTCCTTAATTGCATTTCTGTCCTGGGCAACTCTGCATCAAAAGAGCAGCTTTGCCTGACATTAAATGAATTTAATCCCAGTGGAGCTGAAGTTAAGGGGAGGAAAGGCTCTAGAAAATTCCGCAGAACAGGATAAAAATCCAATGTCGTGTCTGCCAGTGCCCGGTAACTAAATAGGCGTTCAATTTAGCTATGCCAACACAGAATTGTAAAGTAGGGAAAGTATACTAAATCTATTATCAATTCCTTCATCGATCAGACGCTGAGGCTATTTTCCCTGGAGTGTCAGAGGCTGAGGGGTGACCTTATAGACATTTATAAAATCATGAGGGGCATGGACAAGATGAATAGCCAAGGTCAATTTTCTCAGGTTAGGGGAATGCAAAACTGGAGGACGTTGGTTTAAGCTGAGAGGGGAAAGATTTAAAAGGGACTTAAGGGGCAACTTCTTCACACAGAGGGTGATGTGTGTATGGAATGAGGTGCCAGAGGAGTTGGTGGAGGCTGGTACAACTGCAACATTTAAAAGGCATCTGGATGGATATATGAATAGTAAGGGTTCAGAGGGATATGAGCCAAATGTTGGCAAAATGCTGCTTTATCAGGCAGAAGGGCTTAGATTAATTTGGCGTCATGTTTGGCAAAACATGTTTGGCAAATCTTGGACTGAAGGGCCCGTTCCTGTCCTGTGCTGTTCTGTTCTGTGTGTTATGTTCTAAATGAAATTAGATTAATTTAGGATTTCTGGTCATCATTGGCAAGTTGGACCAAAGGGTCTGTTTCTGTGCGGTGCCACTCTATAACACAATGGAGTATAGCACTGCGCACAGTTTATTTTATAGAAGGGATAGAGAGGCAGTGTCCGTAAAACGATTGAGAGCCTGGATTTCCATTCACTTTGAAGGCTGAAGTGTGTTTCTATGGAGGCCTATAAAGTGATGACAGATTAAAGTGGATACAGAGGGAATGTTTCCTCTCCTGGGGAAGAGCATAATGAGAGGC
The DNA here is from genome assembly GCA_024137785.1 of Ginglymostoma cirratum. Classification (NCBI taxonomy): domain Eukaryota; kingdom Metazoa; phylum Chordata; class Chondrichthyes; order Orectolobiformes; family Ginglymostomatidae; genus Ginglymostoma; species Ginglymostoma cirratum. The sequence goes on from JAHRHZ010000249.1 coordinate 9,738,234, forward strand.
ATTCACTATAAGTTAGTTACCACTTGTAGGCTAGACCAGGTGAGGATAACAGATTTCCCTCCCTCAAGGAGATTAGTGAACAAAATGTTTTTTTTCTTTACAACTGGTGATGGTTTCATTGTCACCGTTACTGAGTATCACTTTCAATGTCAAATTTCATTAACTGAATTGAAATTCCCACACCTGCCATGGTGGGATTGGAAATTGTTCCCAGAGTGACAGTCTAGGCCTCTGAATCACTAATCCGGTGATATTACAACTATATTGTCTCTCCCAAACTGTCTAAAGCTGAACTCCTTCATGCTTTATGCCACTGTGCGTAAGCCTGCTGGCAGGCTGCCCACAGCAGTGAGGTGTCAAGCACAGGAACAGGAGCAGGCCATTCAACCCTTCGAGCCTGTTTCAACATTCAATGAGATCATGGCTAGTCTGTGGCCAAGTGCATATACCTGCCTTTGATCTGTATCTCTTAATACCATTGTCTAACAAAAAAGAAAATTCTCTATCTTAGATTTAAAATTAACATCTGATCCTGTGTCCATTGCTGTTATGGAAGATAGTCCTGAAATGCTGTCACCTTTTGTGTGAAGAACTGCAATCCTTTCATCTTCTTACAGGTCAGACATTCAGCCTTGAAGTCTCCTTCAACAGGGCCCCCTGTAGGAGGGTTAGGCCATAACATCTCCCTGCAGTAAAATGGTTCCTGATCAATCCTAACTCTCCCTTCTATATTCCTGTCACTCAAGGCGTCTCCCAGCACTGACCTGTCTACGTTGCCCTGTAAACAACATAGGATGCTATTCTCTGAGCTGATTATGGAAATGTTATGCAATCTTGCATCTTTGGAGTGGATTTTAATGTACACTCCCTATCTACTCCTCGCATTTTGAAAGCAGGTGGTTGGAGGAGGGGGTTGCAAAAAATAAAATGGGTGGATTCCTTGAGACTACCCTCCACTCTGACCTGACTCCTATATTAAAATAGACAGGGAAGGTGTCAACTAATGACCACTGATAGACTTCAATCATCCTCTGCCACCATAGTACATGCAGCAGGGGAAAGGCAGAGGTAAGCAGGAGCAGCTTAGCCACTGTCACAGCACAGAGCGTCAGGTTAGTACTTTGGGCAGTAGTGTACACGTTCCCCTCCCTGGGGGTGCTAACCCCATAATCCCACACTGAAACAATTCAGGCAGCTCCAAGGGTAATATCGGTACAAGGTAGACAAACAGGAAGCTGGAAGAACACAGCAAGCCAGGCAGCATCTGGAGGAAAGGAGAAGTCAACGTTTCAGGTCTTCTCTAGGACTCCAGCCTGCCCTCTTCCAGTTTCTTGACCTCCAATTGCTCATGATTTACTTCAGTTATGAATGAAACAATTGCCAAAGGTTACCCTTCGATAGCAAAAATAACCAGGGATTCACAAGTGGTTGCTGAGGGTGTGTTTAGGTGGGATTCCAGCAGATAGATAACCCAGCAAGATTGATCCTGCAACCTCACCATGACACACATTTGATGTAACCTCTCCCCAACACAATCTCCACCACGTTCTCATCCACTGCAACAGTTAATATTTATATGTCTGGCCTTGCAAAGCAATCAATTGACAGATTTAACACAGTTTGGAGCTGGGGGAGCACAACAGGCCAGGCAGCATCAGAGGACCCGGAATGCTGACGTTTTGGGTTAGGACCCTTCTTCAGCAAACACAAAACGTCAGCTTTCCTTTTCCTTTGATGCTGTCTGGCCTGCTGTGTTCCTCCAGCCCCACACAGTGTTATCTCTGACTCCAGCATCGGCAGTTCTTGCTATCTCCAATTGACAGATTTGTAGCCTGGCAGTATCAACCAACTCAGCCAGTCAGCCTCCCTCTATCAAAATCACAGGGTAAGTATCCTCTCACCTCTTGCCTTCCAATGGGGTATCTCCAGAGACACCATCCTTGAAGTGGGCATACGCCAACAGAGAGCGACCCTGAGATTTAGGATGAGCTCAGAGAACCACCATGGACAGCAGAAGACCTCAGCTCGCTCCCTCCACCTGGAATCGGAATCCCAAAAGGATACTTTGTAGTTTTTGGAGGGAGATTGTTCTTGTCTAAACTAGAGTTTTCTCTCTATTAAATGGAAAGGCAAGCTTGTGAAGATTGATGCTGCTGATAAACATGGCCATTGGAAGTAATTTCCACCCAGACCATCACTCTAGTCCTTTCAACTGCCTTCGGAACAGCGATTCTCAAATTGCTGACCCAAGCAAAGCTCACAGTGAAGAGGTGAATTGCTGAGGACATTTTGTGGGTGTTGATAAAATTCATTTGATTGACGATAAGGTTGGGGAATGTTTCTGCATGAGGAGATGGAGACAGACACAGCACTGAAACTAAGCTCACAAGCTGTTTGACTGAAAAAAATCGCCCTCATCTATTACACCGTCACTTGTGGTGGAACAGTGCTGTGCAAAAGCATTCAGTATACAGTTTGGAAAAGAACACCTGAGATCATAGTTAAATTAGAAGACTTTTTGCGTTCAGTGGTTAAAAGTACATGGACTCGACAAATGCAAGTTTGCTGATGACACCACTGTAGTGGGACAGATACCTAACAATGGCAAGTCACACAGCAGAAGGGAGATAGAGGGCTTAGTGACGTGGTGCAATAAAAACAATCTGTCTCTCAATGTCGGCAAAACTAAAGAACTGATCATTGACTTCAGAAAGAAAGGGGGAGAACATGCCGCTATCTACATCAATAGAACAAAGGTTGAGAGGGTGGACAGGGTCAAGTTTCTCAGAGTGATGATAACTGACATCATGTCCTGGACTTACCACATAAATGTGACAGTCAAGAAGGCACCACAATGCCTCTTCTTCCTCAAGTGGCTCAGGAAGTTTGGCATGTCCATAAGGTCCCTCACCAACTTCTACAGATGCCCCATTGAAAGTGTATTATTTGGGTGCATAACAGCCTGGTATGGCAACTGCTCTGCCCTGGACTGTAAGAAACTACAGAAGGTGGTGTGCACAGCCCAGAACATCACAGAAGCCAACCTTCCAACCATGGACTCTATTACCATGGCTCACTGCCACGGAAAGGCGGCCAACATCATCAAAGACCCATCGCACTCCTGGTAATGACCTTCCGACAGGCAGGAGATACAGAAGCCTGAACATATGCACGAGCAGGTTCAGGAACAGCTTCTTCCCAGCTATTATCAGGCTGATGAATGGACTGTCTAACCTCAAATAATGCTGATCTTGCTAACGTTGATCTCACCTAGCACAATGTGGCCTGTATGCCTCTGTCTAAGTCTTTTTGATCTGTACATCCTTTGCTACCATGATCTGCCTGTACTTCTCATAAACATCACTCTCCATTGTATGTTGGCACATGTGGCAATCAATCAATCAATCAATGTTATGCACCTATGTAGGAACATAGGACTTAGGAGCAGGAGGAGTCCATTTGACCCTTCAAGCCTGTTCTGTCATTTAATAATGTCATGGCTCATTTGATGCATTCTCAACTCTCCCCACCTAAAAGCAAAAGACCCTTGAGCCAACAGAGATAACAAGGTGTAGAGCTGGATGAACACAGCAGGCCAAGCAGCATCAGAGGAGCAGGAAGGCTGACGTTTCCGGCCTAGACCCTTCTAGGTAACTCAGTAGTTCAAATAAGAACAGCGGATGACTTCATGATGTTGTGTCCAAAATTTATTTTTCAACCAATATCTCAATAAACAGAATGGCTGATCGTTATTATACTGCTGTCTGTCCAAATTTGCTGTGTGCTAATTGGCTGCCATGTTTCCCATAGAACAACATTGACTACACTTCAGAAAGCGCTTCCTTTGCTATAGAACAATGTGTGGTGCCTTGAGGTCACAGAATGTTCTGATAGAAATGGACATTTTTCATGTTCTTTCCTTGTTAGAGGTTGTAGTTGCCTGCCATTTGTACAGTGTCATTTGCTGCTTATCAGTCAAAGCTGGAACGCTGTCCAGTTCTTGGAGCATTGTCAGTCTCATTATTGGAAGAATTGCGAATGGGACTGTTCACTACACACTCTGCAGCATCCAAACGGTGGTTCCAGTGAAACACATACATTGAGCTGGTACCTGTCTCTTCTTGCACTAACCAGGAATAAAGCCTTGAATGATGCATTACAGCCACTAGGGTGTTCAAACAGCCCTAAAACACAAGGAATGCTGCCCTATCAGAAGTGCCCTCTCCCCCTCAAAACAATGAACCTAAGTCCCTGACTGTAAAAGCTTCCGTGTCACTTTCCAGAAGAATCATAGAATCCCTACCATGTGGAAACAGGCCCTTTGGCCCAACAAGTCCACACTGAACCTCAGAGCATCCCACCCACCTTCCTAAATACTATGGGCAACTTAACATGGCCAATCCACCTAACCTGCACATCTTTGGACTGTGGAAGGAAACCAGAGCACCCCCCACACGGACATGGGGAGAATGTGCAAACTCCACACAGACAGACACCTGAGGCTGGAATCGAGCCCGGGTCCCTGGCACTGTGAGGCTGCAGTGTTAACCACTGAGCCACCGTGCCGCCCCTGCAGGGTGATACTCTCCTAATGTTTCCGGTAATATTTATCCCTCACCCAAAACCTAAAATAGATGGTACAGTCAGGCATTTTATTGTTTTCTTCAGGGGCCTTTCTTTGTGTAAATTACGTTCTTGTATGACAACAGTGATAATATTTCAAGTCCATATGGTAGCCGCTGCTAAGTCTCACCATCCTCACCCTCTATGTTCACTGAGCTACCCATGATCCTGGTCGAGCCATATCCTGATTTTCAAATTCCCATCCTTGTCTTCAAATCATGCCTTGTCCTTCCCTATCTCTGTAATCTCCTCCTGTGCCTCTGAGATACCTGCGATCATTTCATTCTGGCCTCTCGAACGTCCCTGATTTTGTTGCACTGTTGGCAGCTATTTTATTGGTTGCACTCGGCCCCAAGCTCTGGAATTCCCTTCCCACCCATTTACCTTGTTTTCATTCTTGAAGACCCATGTTAAACCTACAAGGTCTTCAAAGTCATCATTGAATGTTACCGTGGAACGTCTTGTGAGTTTTGCCGCATTAAGTGGACTACATGAATGTTGGTTGGTGCTAGTTGTTTGGAAAGGACATTGAGGTGTTCTGAAGCCTTGAAATGTGCTGTGTAGATGTGATTCAATTTTCCATTCCAAGCGAGTGCTTCTTCACACTGCTGGTCAGCGACACAACATTCCACACTAACTGTTCTGACCTAATACCCAAATAATGAGAAAAAGCAATGAACTCCTATTACACATCTACATCTTAGACAGCCATAATCAAGGGTGAACTCAAGGGCTTAATAACAGAAAAAGTACTGGATATTAACAGAAAAATGGACAACATAAATGAGCTGTAATTGATTCACTGCAATGTAACCTTCACACTGACACTTTTTAAATGGACAAAATATCATGTGAAATCTCTGGGGTGCCACACATTCTACTGACGATAAATAGTATTTCCTCCACCCCCAGCCACTTTTATTGTATTAGGACTGTTTGTGATGTTGGTTGTGACCCAGAGTCTGAGAGGCTCTAAAATATTCATGTTAATGTACTTAGTATAAGCCAACACTGTTAAACCTAGGCCCTCTCCACGACTAGTATGTTGAAAATCAAGCAGATTAATAACAAGCCATGTCCAGAACACAAATTATAAATTTATGAATTAATTTTGGAATACTGCAGTGGAAAGCTATTAACTGTTCATTGCCCAAACTAAAAATCACTTTAACCTTTCGAGACATCTTGTTTCTTAGCTTTCTTTGTTTTCGGTGCAAAAATAGAATGTGTTCGTTTAGCATCAAGAAGCAACAACAGGGATTTTTTTAACTTATTCAACTGTGGGACGTGGCCAGCATTTATTGCCCATCCCAAGCTGCCTTTGAACCGAGAGGCCAGTTAGGCCATTTCAGAGGGCAGTTGAGAGTCAACCACATTGCTGTGGGTTTGTAGTTACATGTAGGCCAGACCAGGTAAAGGTGAAGGACATTAATGAACCAGACAATGGCTTCTTGGTCATTCCTAGATTCTTAAATTCAGATTATTATTGAATTTAAATTCCAATATCTGTTGTGATGTGATTCAAACCAGGGTCCCCTGAACATTTACTGAGTTCCTGGATTAAGAGTCTCTCAACTTTACCACTAAGCCATCACCTCCCCCTGAAATTAACATGTAACTTTTGCTGTTAATATTAATATTGTTGCATGTCCATCATCATTGACGTTCATTCTCCTTGTACATCACACCCTAAGTTTATCTCTTTTCCTTTCCTAATGTACTTTCAAGAAGTTCAGTAAACTCTCTATATTTGGAAAAGCAAAGACTGGTTAGGCACAGTCAACATGGCTTTGTGCATGGAAAATTGTGTCTCAGTAACATGATTGAGTTTTTTGAAGAAGTAACGAAGAGGACTGATGAGGTCAGAAAGGTGGATATAATCAAATGGACTTCAATAAAACATTCAACAAGGTTCCTCATGGTAGATTGGTTAGAAAGATTAGATCACAAGGAATGCAGGGAGAATTAGCCATTTGGGTACAGAACTGGCTCGAACACAGGAGACAGACAGTAGTTGTGGAGGGCTACTTTTCAGCCTGGAGGCCTGTGACCATCGGTGTGCCACAGGATTGGTGCTGGGTCTGCCGCTTTTTGTCATTTATATAAATGATTTGGATGTGAACATAGGAGGTACTGTTAATAAGTTTGCAGATAACACCAAAATTGGAGGTGTATTGGACAGCGAAGAAGGTTACCTCAGCGTACAACATGATCTTGATCCAATGGGCCAATGGGCCAAAGAGTGGCAGATGGAGTTTAATTTAGGTAAATGTGAGGTGCTGCATTTTGGAAAGGCAAATCAGGGCAGGACTTACACATTTAATGGTAAGGTCCTGGGGAGTGTTGCTGAAAAAAGAGACCTTGGAGTACAGGTTCATAGCTCCTTGAAAGTGGGGTCAAACATTGTTAGGACAGTGAAGAAGGTGTTTGGTCTGCTTGCCTTTATCGGTCAGTGCATTGAGTATAGGAGTTGGGAGGTCATGTTGTGGCTGCACAGGACATTAGAATAGGATAGAATCCCTACAGTGTGGAAACAGGCCCTTCAGCCCAACAAGTCCACACTGACCATCAGAGCTTCCCACCCACCCCCATCACCCTATAACACACCTAATCTACACATCCCTGAACACTATTGGCAATTTAGCATGGCCAATCCACCTACCCTGCACATCTTTAGACTGTGGGACAAAACCAGAGCACCCAGAGGAAACCCATGCAGACACAGGGAGAATGCGCAAAGTCCACACAGACAATCACCCGAGGGTGGAATTGAGCCTGGAACCATGAAGCAGCAGTGCTAACCACTGAGCCACCATGCCGCCCCAACATTAGTTCAGCTGCTGTTGGAATACTGCATTCAATTCTCGTCTCTCTGTTGTAGGAAAGGTGTGAAACTTGAAAGAGTTCAGAAAAGATTTACAAGGACGTTGCTGGGGTTGGATGGTTTGAGCTATAGGCAGAGGCTGAATAGGTTGGGGCTGTTTACCCTGGAGCACGGAGGCTGAGGGCTGATCTTATAGAGGTTTATAAAATCACAAGGGGCATGAATGGAATAAATAGATAAGGTCTTTTCCCCGGGGTGGGAAGTCCAAAACTAGAGGGCATAAGTTTAAGGTGAGAGGGGAAAGATTTAAAAAGGACCTAAGGGGCAACTTTTTCATGCCGAGGGTTGTGCGGGTATGGAATGAGCTGCCAGAGGGAGTGGTGGAGGCTGGTACAATGACAATATTTAAAAAGCACCTGGATGGGTTTAGAGGGATATGGGCCATATGCTGGCAAATTTAGGATATCTGGCCAGCGTGGATGATTTGAACCAAAGGGTCTGATTCCATGCTGTAAGTCACTATGACTCCACATTATCACCACATAAACTACACCTCTCATTGTTCAAACATCAGTGATTGATTTCTACTACTGTTGTAAACTTCTTGAACTCAGCATTGATGAATCGTGCACCAAATAAACTCATCTGAGAACTGTGTGTGGAAAAAGCTTTCTTCAGCAGAGGCTTAGCATGATTGCGTGGAGTCTAGAAGTTTATAACCACCTGGAGTAGTAATTGTAGCCTCAATGGTGCTTTTCCTTCAAAGCTGAATTAATTTAATCCCAATCCTTGCAAGGCTCTGTTTGGAGATTCAAAGGAATTTTTAGGAGTTCTGTTGATATCTGACTATTGATTATGCATATGCACCTAGACGGTATAATAACCTTTGCTTCTTTTAAATGCCTCACCACCAAAGAAGGTGTTGTCTCCTGTTTCATAAATCCTCCACTAATTCTTTGTAGATGTTCCTCCCTCGTGAGCTTTGGTCTCGCATCAGTCTGTGACCAAACACTTAACAGATCATCAACTTTTTTTTAATCCACTCACAGGATGTGGGTATCACTGGCTGGACCAGCATTCATTGCCATTGCTAATTGCCCAGAGGGCAGTTAAGAGTCAACCATATTTCTGTGGGTCTGGAGTCATATATAGGCTAGAACAGGTAAGGATGGCAGTTTCCTTCTGTAAACAGCATTAGTGAACCAGGTGAGTTTTTTTTTTCTCCTGACAATCAGCAATGATTTCATGGTCATCATTAAATTTGTAATTCCAGATTTTTATTGACTTCAAATTCTACCATCTACTTTGGCCGGATTTGAACTCAGGTTCCCAGAACCATAGCTGAGTATCTGGATTGATAGTCTAGCGATAATACCACTGAGCCATTGCCTCCTCCTCTGCTGTGGCCAAATGTTCAAGACATTCTCTTAGAAGCTCTTTCTGTTAGATTGCACTTCAACCAACTTTCTAGACTGAATTGTCTGACAGGCAAGGAAATAGCGTTGAGGCCCAATGCAAAAGACAAAGAGGGTGAAGGAGAAATGGGGATGTGGATTGGGTGTAAATTAATGTCAGAAAGAGACAAAATGAGTTCTTTTAGTTGAGAACAAATGAAACAAGAAACAGAGAAGGCAAGTCCATGAGGCAGGGGTGCGGGGCGGAGAAACTGTAAGAAAATTGGAGAACAAATGTCATCAGGTCAGACTCTAAAGTAATGGAATTCAATATTGAGTCCTCAAAGATGTAAGGAGGCAAAGCTGAAAATGAGGTGTTGTTCCTTGAGCTTGTGTTGAGTTTTGTTGGAACATTGTAGTAGGCCAGGACAGAAATGTTTGCATGGGAGCATAATGCTTTACTGAACAACTGGAAGGTCAGGGTCTATAGCACAGTGGAACTTAAGCCCCTGAACAATCCTATATGTTTCAATGAGATCACTCTCTCATTCTTCTAAACTCCAGTGAGTAGAGTCTCAACCTATTTAACATTTCCTCAAATATCTTTCCCCAAATAAAAGGACCAAAACTGCCCACAGTACTCCAGCTGTGGTCTCACCAACACCTTGTACAGTTGCAGTAAGACTTCCCTACTGTTATACGCCAACCCCCTGGAAATAAGGCCCAATATTCAATTAGCCTTCCTGATGACCTGCAGTACTATGTGTTAGATCTATGTGTTTCATGCACAAGTCACCCCATGTTCCTTTGTGTTGAGGCTTTCTGCAGTTTTTCTCCATTTAAATGATACTCTGTTCTATTGATATCCCTTCCAAAGTGAACAACTTCACATTTTCCTGCATTATATTCCATTTGCCAACATTTTGTCCACTTACTTAACCTATCAATATCTCTCTACAAACCGCTTATATCTCTCTCACAGCCTGTCTTCTCACCTATTTTGGTCTTGTCTGCAAATGTGGCAGCAATACATTTGTTTACTTCCTCCAAGTCATTAATATATATTGTTAACAGTTGAAGTCCCAGCATTGATCCCTGTGGCACCCCACTTGTTACAGGTTGCTAACCTGAAAAAGAACTCATATCACTATTTGCTGTTTCCTGACCATTAGCAAATTCTGTATCCATGACAGTACTGCCTCCAATACTCTTAAATTGGATATTATCTTATGATTTAACTACTTGTGAGGTACCTTGTTGACTGTCTTCAGGAAGCCCAAATACAGCACATCTACTGGTTCACTCACATCCACTCTGTTTGGAACTTGCTCGAAAAATTGCGATAAATTAATCAGACATGATTTCCTTTCATCAAACCACGTTGACTGTGATCAGTTTTTTTTTGCATGTAACTTTGTGGGGTTCTTTTTGTAGAAGAAGCAATATTAGGAAGGATGCAAAAGAGAACTACTGTGCCCTTCCAGAAGTTGTGACGTGGGATCTTTTCATGTCTATCAGCAAGAGCAGACAACTCTGAAAAATGGTACTTCTGACACTGAAGCTTTCCCTCAGAACTGCATATAATGTTAGGCAAATACAGTAACTAATTTGTAGAGAGTAATAAAATTGGTCCCATTCAGTGTGGGTAGAGTTAATAGCTCATTACTGAAAAGCCTAAAGCTGCTTTAGTTAGGCACAGAATCAAGGATAACTGTAATACTGCCTTCATATTTGGTATCATTACTCAGAATGTTCATTTGACATTTTTTTAATTCGGCTCATTCTATCTCTGCACCTCGAGTTCCTATTGTTAATTGACACATTTGCAGATGCCTCAAAATCCCTTCACATTATTTATTAAGTATTCCCAGTCTCTTGAACTAATTAGAAAAAATAAATTATAAACTATGAATATCTTAAATTGTTTAATAATCTGTTTTTCTGTAAAAGTGAACTTCATGTTCACACATACATTCCCATGTTCACTATGACCGCACCATTTCACTTGAACCTTGTCTTTTCAATCTCTAGATTTGTATTGAGGATCCTTTCTAAATTATATTGAATTATTCAGGCAGTCCCCGTGTTGCAAATGGGTTTTGTTCTTGAGTACATTCATAAATCGATTTGCACGCAAGTTCAAACATAACATAGAGCAGTATTATATGGTACAAGGAAACATTAGCATGTTGGATCTTTAAAATTAATATTGATGCACCCAAGTGTGGGATCTCGTTTGTAAGTATGAACGTTTATAAGTTCATAAATCGGGGACCCCCTGTATAGAGTATACAGCACAGAAACAGCCCATTAAGTCAGTATGAGTGACCAGGCTGCAGATGAGATTCCTCCGATTTTGTATCTCTCATTTACCCTTTGGCAAATCTTTCCATCCCATTTCCTTTCAAGTATTCATCTATGCTTCCTCCTGGAAGCCCATATTTGCCTCAATAACCTGTCCCACATGCTCATTACATTGCAAGTAAAGAACTATCTCATTATTTCCATTTTAAATTGATGAATAACTTTTCAGCTATGCCTGTCAGATTTAGATTCATTTCCGCTCAGCAACGCAGTCATACAGAAGGGCACAGTCAGTTGTGGGCACATCTGTCAGAAGCCTTTGGTTACAATCCCTCAGTTCTGGGATGTCGTCTGTAAATCCTTCTCTCTTGCACTTCCTCCAGCATTTCTAAATACTATCACAAGTCTTCTGAAATATTTGCTGTAGCTGAAACTCGGCTGTGGCAGGACCCTCGCAGGAGGACAGTAGATATGCTTTAGAGGCGTCTCCCTGAGGAGGCCAACATTTCCCGTTGACTCATGGGAGACCCTGGTTTGTGAGCTACTTAAGTGGCGAATGCTCACTGACAACCAAGTACAACAAGAGCCTTCCTCAAGAATGTATAGAAGTTGAGATGTTGGTGGGATTGCAGAAATTTCAAACTACCCCGTCTACCCAAGCCTTCAACCCACACCTCTACCAAATGTGGCAATGTCTGTAGATGGTAGATTATAACTTTCAGCTGTCTCAGATCACATTGAACTGGAGTAGAAGCAAGTCTCCCTCGATCCTGAGGGACTGGCCATGAAGAAGAGAAAAGGGAGTAAAAAGCACAAGTGCAAGATTGATGGATTTTAGGTAAGCTGAGAAAAAAGCAAGGGTGAAGTGAGGAAAGAAGAGTTTGAGCTGCTAAGCTATTGGAATGCAATGCCTAGAAATGTCGTGGAGGCAGGTTCAGTGGAAGCGTTCAAGAGGGCTTTGGATGATTCTCTGCATATAAATAATGTGCAAGTGTATAGAGAAAAACCAGGAAATGGGCACTTGATAATGATGTTCTTTTAACATGCCAGTGCAAGGGTTGAATCGCCTCCTTCTGAGCTGTAACACCACTGTGACTCAGTAATTGGAGGAACAATTTCTTGAGAAATGATTCAGTTATCGACATGACGGGGAAGGCTGGCATTTGTTGACATCCTTTGAACTGATTGGCTTGTTGGCCCATTTCAGCGGGTATTTAAGAGTCGGCAACATTGTTGAAGGTCTGGAATCACATGTTGGCCAGAGTAGGACAAGGTTGCAAATTTCCTTTTTTGAAGGAAAGAAAGATGATCTTGTGTATATGGACTTCAGAGGATGTACTCCTGACCATCATCAGTACATTCATGGAGGCATAATGAGAGCATGAGTCTCACCCTGAACATCCGCAAGACGAAGGTCCTCCACCAACCTGGCCTGGCATTGTGGACCGAACACCTGATCATCAAGGTCCGTGGGGAGGCCTTAGAGAATGTTGAGCACTTCCAATATCTTAGAAGTGTCCTGTCGGCCAAAGCCGCTATTGTTGAAGAGATTCAACATCGCCTCCAATGCGCTATTGCAGCCTTTGACTGTCTGAGGAAAACGACGTTCGACAACAACAAGATTAGATTTGACACCAATGTCATGGTTTACAGAGCTGTAGTGGTTCCTGTCCTCCTATATGGTTCTGAGACTTGGACTGTATACAGCAGACACTGGAGCAGTACCATCAATGCTGCCTGCTCAAGATCCTATGAGTCCGCTGGGAAGAAAAACACACCAATACCAGACTCCCCAGCATCAAGAGACTGACCACGTTTGATCAGCTACGGTGGGCTGGATGACCGATTGGACACTCTCCAAGCAGGTGCTCCGTTCCCAGCTCCATGATAGCAGACGAGCCCCAGGTGGACAGAGTAAGTGCTTCAGTCATACCCCCCAAGCCCTCAGTGGTGAAGAGCGGCATTTCCACAATTACCTGGGTTCATTGGCACAAGACCGTCCAAAGTGGAGGAGAAGCATCTGGAAGGCATCGAGCACCTTGAGACTGGTCATCGGGAAAAGGAGGGAATCAGGTGAAAACAGCGTATGGAGCATGCTGTCACACCAAAGTCCCACCCACCCCTTCCCATGGCCACTTTCTGCCCACAGTAGCTGCATCAGACTGTATAACAACTAACGGTCTCCTACTGAGAATGTAAAAGAGTCATCCTCACCTGCGAGCGACCACCAAGGATGATGCTGATGATGAAATGCAGTGATAATGGTCCCTACCTCTGAGCCAGGAGATCAAAATTCAAGTCATGTCATCTCTGAACAGGTTGATATAGAAAATACCTAGAGACCTCATTCTGGCTTTCGCTAATCAAATTTAATTGGCCGTGGCAGGAGTTGGGACTGTGTCAATGCAGTACAAACCTAGGCCTCTGGATTCTCATCCAGTAACATTCCCACTACACCAGCATCTCTCCCATCCCCTCATTGTCTTCTGTTTCTGTTACCTGTACAGGGCAATCTGTCAGGTTAGTGAAGCTTGGCATAAAGTAATGGGGACCAGGCTGCCTATTGTTTTATTATATTTTCTGTCTGTAGATGCTCTGTCAGTACAGATTTCAGCTTGCTTATCATTGGCCCAATGCTGACTGGTCACTAATACCCAGGTTTTGTTCCGCCCTCCCTTGTGTGTACAGGAGCAGCATTAGGATAACTGATGGAGTTGACGTCTGATGCGTGTAAATCCTCGTGGAAAATCTGGAGTGGGGCCCAAAGGAAGACTAATGCCTCCCTTTACTTTCCTTCCAGCAACCCCTGCGACCAAGGAGGTGCTAAAGATGGTGTAACAATCATAGAGTTGACCTCTAAGATGTAAACTATCACCTCATTGGATGGATGGCTGTCAACACTTTGCTAGTATTTTTTTAACACACATCCCTATCCCACTCTCTTCTATAAAGACCTGTTTCTGCCTTCTCCTCCCTCTTTTGTGGGTTCTTAAAATCCAAACTTGTGATTTTATCCTCTTTCATAGAATTGTTACAGTGTGGAAGCAGGCCATTCAGCCCATCGGGTCAACACAGATCTACTGAAGACCGTCACATCCAGACCCAGCTCCCTACCCTATCCCTGGGCACTATGGAACAATTTGGCATGGCCAATCCACCTAGCCTGCACATGTTTGGACTGTGGGAGGAAACCGGAGCGCCCGGAGGAAACCCACGCAGACAAGGGAGAATGTGCAAACTCCACACAGACAGTTGCCTGAGGGTGGATTTGAACCTGGGTCCCTGGTGCTGTGAGGCAGCAGTGCTAACCACTAAGGCACTATTCTGCCCTTTCAGTTTTGCCCCTTTGCCAATGACTATTTCCCTTTCGATCAGAATTGCATTCCGATTCTGTTTAGGCTTATGGTCTACCAAAGTGTTTCAAAACTGAAATAAGAAATGGTGTAATCAACAGGGTGTACAGTGTGTGGCTAATGAGTGGCTCCAAGAAGAGAATTACCTCATTGGCCTTAAAGTTCTTTACTGTTGCCTGAGGTCATGACAGGCGCTATAGAAATGCTGTTCTTTCTTGCATTAAAAACCTTTATCGTGGAAATGGCAGAACACAAGGTTCCAGCTAAGAGAGAGAAGGCTCATTGAGTCAAAAAAATTGCTGCCTCTGGCAAGGTGAGCAGAAATTATCTTCAAAGGGAAAGAATTATTTATTGCAAATAACTAGTACCGACCTGATTTATGTTAAAATATACCAGCTATGAGTTTACATGTTTAATATTTCACATTTGCAAAGTTTAAAAAAAAATTGCACGCAAGCCTCTGTTCGTCTACATATGCCTGAAATGTTCAAGCCAATTAGATATTCTGCTGACACATAGTAAAACATGTTACCAGAGGGGCTGTGCTGACTACAGTTGCTTCCAATGTCAACCTTAATTTTCCAGGAAAAACAGGGAGAATGAAATGACAGACCAAGGATCTGTTAAAGGGGCAACGTCACGAGTGGAGAACTGGTACACAGAGGGCTCTGAGCATACAGGTCCACAAATCCCTGAAAGTGGCAGCAGAGGTGGGATAAGGTGATCAAAGAGGCATGCAGCATGTTTACCTTCATCGGCTGGGGCATCGAATACAAAAGTTGGCATGTTATGCCACAGCTGTACCAAGTTTTAGTTAGACCACATTTGGAATATTGCGCGCAGTTCTGTTTGCCACACTACCAGAAGGATATGGTTGCCTTGAGGAGGGTGCAGTGAAGGCTCACCAGGCCGTTGCCTGTTCTGGAGGGTTTCAGTTGTGAGGAGAGGTTGGATAAACTCGGATCATTTTCACTGGAAAGATGGAGGCTGAGGTGCAACCTGATAGAGGTCTACAAAATTTTGAGAGGTACGGATAAGGTGGATAGTCAGAGGCTTTTCTTCCAGGGTGGAAAGGTCAACCACAAGAGGGCACAGGTGGGGGGGAAAGTTTAGGGGAAAAGTGCGGGGAAACTTTTTCACACAGAGGGTGGTGGGTGCCTGGAACGCACTGCCAGTGGAAGTAGTGGGAGCAGGCAAGTTAGCCACGTGTAAGGCATACCTTGATAGACACACAAACAGGAGGTGAGCAGAGGAATAGAAACCGTGCATGGGAATAAGTAGCATGCCCAAATAGGGATTAGGATCGGAGCAGGCTTGGTGGGCCAGAGGTCCCGTTCCTGCGCTGTTTTGTATTATTATTGTTTGCTCAGGTTTTGAAATCCCTGAATCAGGTAGAATAGAAGGACAGTATTTGACCTGTGCAAGCTCTTGAAAATGCTGTCACCTCAGTACTCCTCATTCAACTCTTTCCCCAGAGAGCTGCAGATGTTCCCTTTCCATGATGTATACCCATTTCCAGTCACTATCAAATCTACTTCCAACAGGGCTGGAGGGAAAATAATATCAGAAGCTGTACAAGAGGCCACCTTGATTGGGAGTAATAGCCTATTCTAAGTGAGAGAAGAAAACTGCAGGACAAATGGCCCGAAGCTTGGCCAATAAGCTATGCTTTAGGGACTGTCATAAAGGGAATGGGTCCGATAAGTTGAGAAATCTCTGAATTCGAGCTACCCAGCTCGGAAGTGAAGATCCCAGCGGATGTCTCTAGTTATCCCACATGATTTGCTGATTTCACTCTCACTGTGTCCTATCATCTTCACTGACCTCTGCACAAGGACCCCCCCCAGTTCGCTCGGTTCCCTGCTCACTCTTCAGAACTGTGCCATCCAGTCTACAATGCCTCCTGCCAAATCACATCGCAATTTTCTGCATTAGATTCATTTTTTTTCCGTTAACACAGTGTGGAGCTGGAGGAACACAGCAGGTCAGGCAACATCAGAGGAGCAGGAATGTCAATGTTTCGGGTCAGGGCCCTTTTTCAGGACACCCCCAATCTTTTTTTTATTCATTTGTTCGTTGTGGGTGTCGCTGGCTGGCCAGCATTTATTGCCCATCCCTAGTTGCGCTTGAGAAGGTGCTGGTGAGCTGCCATCTTGAACCGTTACAGTCCACCTGCTGTAGGTTGGCACACAATGCAATTAGGGAGGGAATTCCAGGTTGGCCACTTCATTTAAGTGTTAAACTAAATGTATGGAGAAGAGGAGGCACCACTTTTATACCATCCCACCCCTAAATGATTCTTGTTAGGGAAACAGAGATTACCAGAGTTTTATCAAAATGCGGAATCCCAAAAACAGACAGATCAGCCATGATCTGTATGAGGGCCGAATTGGCTGAATTCTTATCCTAACTTGCAAGTTCATGAAGGAGAGGCAGAGAGATTTAGGGACGTAGTGTCAGATCTCAGCACTCAGATAGCTGTGTGTGTGAGAACTAATTACAGAGCAATGTGCAAGAGCCCAGAATGGATTGTGGAGAGTTGGAGAGGCTAAAGAAACAGAGAGGAGTCAAGGCTGTGGAAGGATTTGAAACTGGGAATGAGAATGAGGAGGTAAGGAAGATTAGGGGAGGTGATGGCCTGCTGGTATTATCACTGGACTATTAACCCAGAGACCCAGGTAATGTTCTGGGGTCCCGGGTTTGAATACTACCATGGTAGATGGTAGAATTTAAATTCAATGCAAATCTGGAATTGAGAGTCTAATAAGACCATAAGACATAGGAGTGGAAGTAAGGCCATTCGGCCCATCGAGTCCACTCCACCGTTTAATCATGGCTGATGGGTGTTTCAACTCCACTTACCCGCACTCTCCCCTTCATGATGGTCATGAAGCTGTTGTCGAATGTTGGAAAAACCCATCTGGTTCACTAATCCCCTTTAGGGAAGAAAACTGGCCTACATTTGAGTCCAGACCTACAGCAATGTGGTTGACTCTGGGCAATTAAGGATGTGCAATAGAAATGCTGGCCCAGCTATCGATGGCCTCATGCCATGAATGAATGAAAAAAAAAATGACAGGTTGGGAGAACTGAAGGAAAATGGTAATGACGCTGCTCTACACCTCATCTACACTGTGAAGTCCCAATGCTGATGAAATCCAATGGAAAGTGGAAACACTCAATGAAGACTGAACTGATTGGTGAAGGTAGTGAGTCTGTAGCTGCATTACACTCAATCCACTCAATGCTCATGTTAGTTTATTACCTGTAATTACCTCTTTAAAAGCACAGGAATTCCAGAATGGGAAGAGTAAATTAACTGCCAGGAAGGGACCATGGCAGTCATTTGTCTTTTACTCAATGGAAGTGGAGATGATAGACTAGCAGCATTATCATTAGGCTATTAGTCCAGAGACCCAGGGAATGTTCTGGGGGACCTGGGTTTGAATCCCACTACAGCAGATGGTGGAATTTGAATTCAGTAAAAATCTGCACTTAAGAATTGCATGATGAAACTGTTTCAGTTGTTGGAGGAGGAAAAACACATCTAATTCACTAATGTCCGTGAGGAAAGGAAATCAGCCAACCTTACCTGATGTGACTACAATGTGGTTGACTGTCAGCTATCCTCTGGGCAATTAGAGATGGACAAAACAATGCTGGCCTGGCCAGTGATGCCTGTATCCTGAACGAATAAAAAATAAAATTTCTTTAAGAAAGCAACAAGTGCAAAAGCAAACAAGGATTATTCAGGAATAATGCCAGCTGTGTGGAAGTGTGAGGAGTCACAGAGGCCCTTCGAGGCTATCAAACAAACCCTGTAACAGAACAATCCTATCAGAGCAGAGCAGATCATTTCTCTCTCTCACCCTCATAATATGCTCAGACACAATGTGCAGTCCTCAATAGGCTGCGACTTGCATCTATATAACACATATGTGACCATAGAACATAGAACAGTACAGCACAGTACAGGCCCTTCGGCCCACGATGTTGTGCCGAGCTTTTACCCTAATCCTAAGGTCTATCTAATCTCCACCCCTATCTTATACTATCATCCATATGCCTATCTAATAGCCGCTTAAATGCCCCTAATGAGGCCAAATCCACTACCCTCTCCGGCAATGCATTCCACACCCCGACCACTCTCTGAGTAAAGAACCTACCTCTGATCTCCCCTATATCTACCTCCACTCACTTTAAAACTATGCCCCCTCGTAATAGCTACCTCCACCCTGGGAAAAAGTCTCTGGCTGTCTACTCTATCTATACCTCTGATCATTTTGTACACTTCTATCAATCACCTCTGATCCTTCGTCGTTCTAAAGAGAAAAGCCCTAGCTCTCTCAACCTTTCCTCATAAGAACTTCCCTCCATTCCAGGCAACATCCTGATAAATCTCC
>JAHRHZ010000249.1:9757534-9773617 GCA_024137785.1 Ginglymostoma cirratum
GGGTTCTGAAATAAATAGGGAGAGAGGGGGAGGCGGATAGAGGATGGGTAGAGGAGAGGATAGGTGCCTCCTCTCCACCTATCCTCTCCTCTATCCATCCTTTATCCGCCTCCCCCTCTCTCCCTATTTATTTCAGAACTCTCTTCCCCTCCCCCATTTCTGATGAAGAGTCTAGGCCCAAAACGTCAAGTTTTCCTGCTCCTATAATGCTACTCGACCTGCTGTGTTCATCCAGCCCCACACTTGTTATCTCGAAATCTCCTCTGCACCTTTTCCAACGCTTCCACATCTTTCCTGTAATGAGGCGACCAGAACTGGAGACAATACTCCAGATGTGGCCGAACCAGGCTTTTGTATAGCTGGAGCATAATTTCACGAACTCAATGCCTCTATTAATGAAAACTAAGACACCATACGCCTTCTTAACAACTCTACCCACCTGGGTGGCCGCTTTCAGAGAACTGTGAACATGAACCCCAAGACCCCTGTGCTCCTCCACACTGCCAAGAATCTTTCCGTTAACCCTGTATTCTGCTTTCAAGTTTGTCCTTCCAAAATGAATTACCTCACACTTTTCAGGGTTAAACTCCATTTGCCACTTCTCAGCCCAGCTCTGCATCCTATCAATGTCCCTTTGTAACCTAAATTTGTAACCAAAATTTCCCTTTCGAACCTAACCACTGGCATCACAATCACTTCACAACCAATAAAATTTGGTTGAAATGTAGGACGGAGCTTACCAAGCTCCTGAGAGGGGCTTATGAGGTGCCCAGTGGTAATTTAGTTGAATGTGAGGCAAGATGTTAGACTTCCAACTGCTTTATCCATGCTTTACTTGTGCACAGAGTTTTGCTGAACTGGGAAGAGGAGGCTCAAGTGGACTGAGATCTGGTGGTGGTTGGGAAAGCGGAATGGGGTATGGCTGACCTAGGGGGGTGGTGGTTTGGAGGCGACAGACCCATGTAGGCTTGTTGCCAGGGTGGTGGGGATGGTGCAGGAAATATCTACAGAAAACTCTGGTTCATGACCGACAAAAAGGTCCAGCAGAGAAGACAGTATTAGAGACTACAGAGACAAGATTAGAACAGACTACTGGGGTTTTAGAAGGTGCAGTGCTACCACACAGAGCCCTTGGGATCACTATCATCTTCTCCAGCAATAAGCAAAAGTGACAGGAAGACAGGCTGGGAGACCAAGGAACCCAATGCTCCCTCCAATGACAAAGAAGGAGAAGAAATTGAGGGTCAGCAGAGAATGGATGGCATGGCTGCAGGTGCCAGAGCAATGGAGCCAGACAAACCTCATTGTACACATTTTGAATCGACTGGTTTGGACTTTGTTATGACACACCCTGAGGGGAGGAGATACTTGAGGCCAGACCTTCTTAGTCAGAGGTGGGGCACTACCACTGTGTCACAAGAACCACAAACCATTTTGCATCCAGACCACTACCAGAATGAGACCCCTGCAAGATCTCTTTCATGAAACAAGGACACCTACGTCAGTCTCCTATTTATTGAATTTAGCTCCAGCTTCAGCTACATAATTCCAAACAAACTCATCTCCAAACTCCAAGACCTAGCTCTCTCTTCGCTCATCTATAACTAGATCCTCGACTTGCTGACCTGCAGATTGCAATCAGTAAGGGTAGGCGACAACACTTCTTCCGTCATAATCCTCAACACCGGTACCATGCAAAGCTGTATAATCAGCCCCTTTTTGGACTCCTTATACACTCACAACTGTGCGGCCAAATCCAGCTCTAACTCCATTTACAAATTTGCTGATTTCATCACCGCACTGTGTCGGATGTCAAACAATGATGAGGCAGAGTGCAAGAATGAGATAGAGAGCTTAGTGGCATGGTATAAAGACAACAATCTCTCCACCAATGTCAGCGAAATAGAGGAGCTGATCATTGACTTCAGGAAGTGGAGTAGAGGGCATGCCCCCTATCTGTATCAATGGTGCTGAGATGGAGATGGTTGAGAGCTTCATGTTCCTAGGAGTAAATATTGTCAGCGAGCGATCTAACCTGATCCATCCGCATCGATGCCACGGTCAAGAAAGAACACCAATGCCTCGACTTCCTCAGAAGGCTAAGGAAATTTGGCATGCCTGAAATGACTGTTACCAACTTTAATAGGTGTGCCATGGAAAACATTCCATTCTGATGTATCACTGCTTCATATGGCAAATGATCTGCCTACAGCTACAAGAAATTACAGAGAGTTGTGAACAGAGCCCAGTCCATCACAAAAACCAGGCAGCATCTAGAGGAAAGGAGCAGTCAACATTTTGGGTATTACCCTTCTTCAGGGCTGGATGTGGGGGTAGGGGAAATGCAGATAAAGGTGGCAGGGAGGTGCCAGCAGAATGGTGGTGAGAGGTGGACACTGGTAATAGGTACGACCTGGTTGGTTGATGGGAGGGATGAATCCGATTGGTGGCTGGAAGGGACGTCAGTGTGTGGAATGGAAGGGAGGAGGTGGGACTGGAAGGGAAACCGGGGGATGGGCGGGAAGGTTATTTGAAATTGGAGAACTCAATGTTGAGTCCTCCAGGCTGTAGGGTGCCAGGCAGCAGAAGATAAGGTGTTGTTCCTCAAATTTGCGTTCTGAGTTTCTGCAACACGAGAGGATGCCGAGGACGGACATGTTAGAGGGGGAGTGGGGCAGGGAATTGAAAAGGGTGGTGACCAGGAGGTTAGGTTGGCTGTTACAGTCCAGACAAAGATGCTTTGCGAAACAGTCACCTAGTCTACATTTGGTCTCACCGACATAGGGAAGACCACATCAAGAGCACTGGATGCAATAAACCAGGTTGGAGGAGATGCAGCTTGAAGCTCTGTCTCACCTGGAAGGACTGTTTAGGGTCCTGAAAGGAGGTGAGGGAGGTGGTGTGTGGGCAGGTGTTGCATCTTTTACAGTTACAGGGGAAGGTACTGGGTGGGTTGGAGCGGTTGGCGGGGAGTATGGCACGAATTAAGGACCGGCGAAGGGAATGGTCCTTGCGGAAGGCAGAGAGGGGTGGGGAGTGAAGATGTTCTGGGTGGTGGGGTCTAATTGGAGTTAGCTGAAGTGTTTGAGGATGATATGTCAGATGTGGAAGCTGGTGGTGTGGAAAGTGAGGGCAAGGGGGACCCTATCTTTAATATGTTTGGAGAGGGGTGGTTGCTGATCAGAATCACTGAACGGAAACTTATAGCCAAATTCCATATCCTTGAAGATGGCCTCAACCGTGATCTTGGGTTCATGTCGCACTACAGATGGCCCCACCACACTGTTTTGTATCTATAAAATCTTCCTCACTGTCCTGTTTTGACACCATCACCTGGATAACTTGTTATGATCTCTCTACCTTAATTAGTTTGTACAGTTTTGGATTACTTATTACTTCGGTTAGATCCTCGACATGCAATTCTTATACCTTTCACGTTATTCCAGCCAATTAGTTTCTCTCCAGCACCATCATTTTTTTTGAGATTATCTCTCTGCCTCAATTAATCAGTTCATAGGTCATCCCTTCACTTGCTAATCAGCTGTTGATACTTTACTCACACCGTCTGACATATTTGATCACCTATAGAGACTTATTATTCAGCCCATCAACACTCAACTCACACCACTTGTATGACCTTTTGATCTCCCTGCCTATAAATTCTGTAACTGTGTGCTTCCTTCCACTTCACCTGATAGAGGAGCAGCACTCTGAAAACTTGTGATTTCATATAAACCTGTTGGACTATAACCTGGTATTGTATGACTTCGGACCTTATATTTCTGCTACTGCCTTCCCGACATGACGGTACTACTTCATGCCGATGGGATCAGGGTGTGGAAGCGGAAGAGCCCAACAGTGATAGCCTCAACTTCCACACCTCTCGGGGTCTTCAGGCTGTTCCTGTGCCATTTCTTAACCACAGATCATCTGCAAAAGAGTCAGTGCATGACCCACAGCGACTACTGCACAACTCACTGACCTTTTTGTGTTCTTCATCAAGGTCAGAAGAACAGAACTGAGAGGATTTGGCGCTGAATGTTTCCCCATGCTGTTCTTTACTGTCAAAGTCATAAAGATGGGCATAGCAGTCCAGATTAAATCAGCCGGGAGCAAGGAAAGAGAGAGAGGTCATTGTGGACTGGTTCTTTGATGTCTCAGTCAAAGCAATGACCTCAGGCCTTAGTACCAGCCATGACAAAATTAGGAGTGATATTTCTGCCTGCTCCTAGCAATGATCAACACAGAACATCTTGACAGCAGGGTTAAAGTCCACATTCTGAAAGTTCACTTGCTTGGGTAAGCTCATCTTGTCTGATGGGCCTGCTCGCACCAAGGTTATGGAATGTGTGAGGAAAGGGCACATATTAAGCTCAAATGGCTGAAAGACAAAAAAGAATGTGTTTACGAATTCTGGGCTGGCAGCATTGATCATATCACAGCTCAGCTCATCTGCTGGCACAGATACCTCCGAATCAGAAGGCTGTGTATGTTAGAATGTAACATAAGAACATAAGAACCAGGATCAGGAGTGGGCTATCTGGAACGTCGAACCTGCTCCGCCATTCAATAAGATCATGGCTAGTCTTTTCATGGTCTCGGCTGCACTTACTAATACTCTCACCATAACCCTTAATTCATTTACTGTTCAAAAAATTAACTATCTTAGCTTTAAAAACATTAATGAGGAAGCCACAACTACTTCATTGGGCAAGGAATTCCAAAGATTCACAACGCTTTGGGTGATGAAGTTCCTCCTCAATTCAGTCCTAAATCTGCTTCCCCCAAATTTGAGACTATACCCTCTTGTTCTAGTGTCACTCGCCAGTGGAAACATCCTCCCTGCTTCTATCTTATCTATTCCCTTCATAATTTTATATGTTTCTATAAGATCTCCTCATCATTCTTCTAAATTCCAATGAATATAATCCCAGTCTATTCAGCCTCTCCTCATTAGCCAACACTCTGAACTCTGGAATTAGCCGAGTGAACCTCCTCTGCACCTCCTCCAGTGCCAGTACATCCTTTCTCAAGTAAGGAGACCAAAACTTCATTAGGTGTGGCCCCAACCGCGCCCTATACATCTGCAACATAACATCCCCGCTTTCAAACTCAATCCCTCTAGCAATGAGGGACAGAATTCCATTTGCCTTCTTAATTACCTGCTGCACCTGCAGACAAATCTTCTGCGGTTCATGCACAAGGACACCCAGGTCCCTCTGCGTAGCAGCGTGCTGCAATCTTTTACCATTCAAGTGATAGTCCCTTATATCAACATTGAATTCCACCTACTGGACCTTTGCCTACTCACTTAAACGATCTAAATACCTCTGCAAACTTGCAGAGTCCTCTGTGCACTTTGGTCTACCACTCAGCTTAGTATCATCTGCAAATGTTGACACGCTACATGTGGTCCCCAACTCCAAATCATCTATGTAAATTGTAAACAATTGCGGTCCCAACACTGATCCCTGAGGCAAACCACTAGCCACTGGCCGCCAACCAGAAAAACACTCAATTATCCCCACTCTTTGCTTCTTGTCAGCTAACCAATCCTCGATCCACGCCAATACATTGCCTGTAACATCACGCACATTTACCTTATGTAGCAGCCTTTTGTACAGCACCTCATTAAATGCCTTCTGAAAATTCAGATACACCACATCTACTGGATGCCTGTTGCCGACCGCACTTGTAATGTCTTCATACAGTTCCAGCAAGTTAGTCAAGCATGACCTGCCTTTCATGAACCCATGCTGCATCCTCCCACTGGGGCAATTTCTATCAAGATGTCTTGCTATTTCTTTCTTGATGATAGATTCGAGCATTTTCCCCACTACAGAAGTTAAGCTAACTGACCTATAATTCCCTATCTTTTGTCTACTTCCTTTTTTAAACAGTGCATCACATTTCCTGCTTTCCAATCTGCTGGAACTGCCCCAGCATCAAGCGAAATTTGGAAAATTACAGCAAGTACATTTGTTATTTCTCCCGCCATCCCGTTTAGTACTCTGGGATGCATTCCATCTGCCTTTAGCTCCATTAGCTTGCCCAAAACTACCTCTTTCATGGTAATGATTGTTTCTAGGTACTCACCTACCTAAGTCTCCTCGTAATCAATTACTGGCAAGTTATTCATGTGCTCCACTGTGAAGACCGACACAAAATATACATTCAATGCCTCAGCTATTTCCTCGTTTCCCGTTATTAAATCTTCCATCTCATCCTCTAAAGCCACTCTTTTTCGTTTCATATATTGATAGAAACTTTTGCTATCTGTCTTTATATTCTGAGTTAGTTTAGTCTCATAATCTATCTTACTTTTATTTATAGCTTTTGTTTATGGCTTTCTGTTGACATCTAAAGTATTCCCAATCTTCTAGATTCCCACTGATCTTTGTCACTTTGTATGCCTTATCTTTCAGTTTGATAACCTCCCTTATTTCCTTAGATATCCAAGGCTGATTACCCCTTTTCCTACAGTCTTTCCTTTTCACTGGTATATACTTCTGCTGAGTACTTTGAAAAATCGCTTTGAAAGTCCTGCACTGATCCTCAACTGTCCCACCATAAAGTTTTTGCTTCCAGTCTACTTTGGCCAATTCCTCCCTCATCCTATTGCAGTCTCCTTTGTTTAAGCACAGAACCCTGGTATTGGATTTTATCTTCTCATTTTCTATCTGTATTCGAAATTCAACCACACTGCGATCGCTCCTTCCAAGAGGATCCCTAACTATGAAATTATTAATTATTAATTATCCCTGCCTTATTACACAGGACTAGGTCTAGGATAGCTTGTTCCCTCATCGGTTCCATTACATACTGTTCAAGAAAACTATCGTGGATTCAATGAAATCCTCCTCAAGGCTGCGTTGATCAACCTGGTTCGACCAATCGACATGTAGATTAAAATAAAAACCGAAAAAATTGTGGATGCTGTAAATCAGGAACAAAAACAAAGTTGCTGGAAAAGCTCAGCAGGTGTAGCACCATCTGTGAAGGAAAAAACAGAGTTAATGTTTCGGGCCCGGTGACCCTTCCTCAGAACTCTTCCTCAAGATCCCTCATGATAATTGCCATACCATTTTTATTAGCATTAGTTATTTCTTTGCTTATTACCCATCCCAGTGCGATGTTATTATTTGGTGGCCTATAGACTACGCCTATCAGTGGCTTTTTCTTCTTAAAATTTCTAATTTCCATCCAAATGGATTCAATCTTATTCTCCATAGAACCTTCTTCATTTCTCACTACCACCTTGATGTCATCTTTGAATATCAGCACTACACCCCCCCCTTAACTTCTGTCTGTCCTTCCCATTAGTCTGATACCCCCGGATATTTAATTCCCAGTCGTGACCATCCTGCAACCGTATCTCCATAATGGCTACTAAATCATATTCATTGATAATTTGTGCCGTTAACACATCTCCCCTGGTTCAAATGCCACGAGCATTCAGGTGAAGTACCTTTATACTAGCTTTTATATCTTGTTTTCAAATTTTAACATCTCCTTTAATAACATCTCCTGAATTTTGCTTCCTCTTAACTTCTTTCATAAGTCTTTGATGCAGTTAAACCCTCCTGCATAAATCTTAACCTGCTGTTTCCTTTTCTATTTATCATTATATTTCCTGTCATTTTCCCCTTCCCTTCCCTTCCTTCTATTTCACTAGGTTAAAGTCCTACTGACCATCCTATTTATCATTTTCGCTGGAACACTGATTCCAGGTCAGTTCAGGTGGAGACCGTCCCAGCAGTACAGATCCCCCCGGTTCCAAAACCGATGCCAATGCCCCATGAAATGGAACCCCTCTTTTCCACATCACTCCTTTAGCTACGTGTTTACTTCTGCTGTTCTGAGCACACATTCAGTACAGGATGCATTATACGATGGCAACAAGTCAAAAGGAAACCATTCAATCCATCTGGCCTGTGTTGATTCTCTGCAATGCCAACTCAGCTCGCTACACTCTACAGTGTTTTTACCCCAGATTGTAAGGGTAGGGCAATGGCCTAGTGGTATTATCAGTGGACTATAAATCCAGCTAATGTTCTGGGGCCCTGGGCTTGTAAGCCAATGCAGCAGATGGTGGAATTTGAATTCAATAATTTTTTATAAAGTCTGATCACCATGAAATCATTGTCGATTGTCAGAAAAACCCATTTGGTTCAATAATGTCTTTTAGGGAAGGAAATGGCCATCCCTGACCTGGTCTGGCCTACATGCAACTCCAGACCCGGAGCAATGTGGTTGACTCTCAATTGCCCGCTGAAATGGCCTAGCAAGCCACTCAGTTGTACCAATTGCTACAAATACTTAAAGAAATGGAACTGGCATCGACCTAGGCACCGGAAAAGACAACTGCAGAAACAGCCCTGTTGACCCTGCAAAGTCCTCCTCACTAACATCTGGGATCCAGTGCCAAAATTGGGAGAGTTGTCTCACAGACTAATCAAGCAACAGCCTGACACAGTCATACTCACAGAATCATACCTTACAAACAATGTCCCAGAAACCACCATTACCATCCGTGGATATGTCCTGTCCCACGGGCAGGACAGACCCAGCAGAGGTGGCGGCACAGTGGTATACAGTCGGGAGGGAGTTGCTCTAGGAGTCCTCAACATTGACTCCTGACCCCATAAGTTTCATGGCCTTAGATTAAACATGGGCAAGGAAACCTCCTGCTGATTACCACATACTGTCAGTATTTGATGGTAATGGTTGAGTGGGGGATATGCCGGACTATGAGGTTACAGATTGTGCTGGAGCACAATTCTGCTGCTGTTGATGGCCCACAGCGTCTCATGGATGCCCAGTCTTGAGCCTAGATCTGTGTGAAGTCTGTCCCATTTAGCACGGTGATAGTGCAACACAATACAATGGAGGTTGTTCTCACTGTGTAGGTGGGACTCCGTCTCCACAAGGACTGTGCGATGGTCACTCTTACTGATACTGTCATGGACAAATACAACTGCAGCTGGCAGATTGGTAAGGATGAGGTCAAATATGTTTTTCCCTCTTGTTGGATCCCTCACCACCTGCCCCAGACCCAGTCTAGCAGCTACGTCCTTTAGGACCCGACCAGCTTGATCAGTTGTACTGCTGCCGAACCACTCTTGGTGGTGGACATTGAAATCCCCCACCCTAAATAGATTCAATGCCTTGCCACCTCCATGCTTCCTCCAAGTGTTGTTCAACTTGGAGGAGTATTGATTCATCATCTTATGAGACACGGTAATTAACAGGCAGTTTGCTTGCCCATATTTGACATGATGCAATGAGACTTCATGGGGTCCACAGTCAACGTTGAAGACTCAGTTGAATTAGACTATCAAGCTCTCCTGCACTGATTTTGCCAGGAGCAGGCTATTGCTTGTCCAGTCTGTGAGACCACTCTCCCAATGCTGCGCTAGCCCAGCGTTAGTAAAAGGAATTTTGCAGGATCAGCAGGGCTGTGTTTGCTGTTGTCGTTTCTGGTGTGCAAGTCAATGCTGCTCTACCCGATTTC
Organism: Ginglymostoma cirratum; assembly: GCA_024137785.1. NCBI lineage: Eukaryota > Metazoa > Chordata > Chondrichthyes > Orectolobiformes > Ginglymostomatidae > Ginglymostoma > Ginglymostoma cirratum. Next base: position 9,767,049 of record JAHRHZ010000249.1, read on the forward strand.
ATTCATTCTTTTTTCCTTTCTGGCAGTCGTTAAAATGGAGCTGATCACATTGCTGTGGGTCTGGAGCCACATGTCAGCCAGTCCAAGTAAGGATGGCAGAATACCTTCCCTAAAGAAGGGACATTAGTGAACCAGATGAGTTTTTAAGCAACAATTGACAATGTTTCATTGTCATCATTAAACTCTTAATTACAGATTCTTAATTGAATTCAGATTCCACCATCTGCTATGGTGGGATTCAAAATCAAGTCCCAGAGCATTACCTGGGTCTTTGGATTGCTAGTCTGATGCCGATACCACATGGCCACCTGTTCCCTGCCTGGGGAGAAGAGAAGATCAGATGGAAAAGCCTGTGACAGAGCAGAGACCCAGGGAGATTAACTGACAAAAAGATTTCATGATGCAGCAGCCTAAGATGGAGGTGGTGGGGATGGATGAGGATCTGTAGCAGGGAGCCTGACAGTTCTTGTCTACTCAGTCCAATCCCCTTCTGAGCAGCTCTGTCAAATCTCCTCTCAACCTTCTCTTCTCTAAGGGGCAACTGCTCGGCTTCTCCAATGTAACCTCACAATCCCTGGGAACACAATCCCTGTGAGATTATTTTCTGCACTTAGCCTGAAACACCCAGGAACCTGTAAGCCTCATTAACTGCTTTCTCAAAATCAACTCTCCTGCCATCAGTGACTTGTGAACATCCCGTTGAGAACATTATCTTGTATTTTACACTGGCCCTCTGTAGTACGATCAGTTCTGTACTCGGGTAAGTGAACACTAACAGGTTTAATGTAACACAGTACAGTACACTAGAGGACATGAGAGAGACTGTCTAAGACTCCACATACACTAGTTGCAGTTCCATCTTGTTCTTACACCATTGTGACATAGCCCATTAAACACATGCATAATAGCTACTATTAGATACATTTACATCTTTAAACCACACTGATTCTGCGGCTCACCCTCCTTATTCTTCCCAGAATATGCCACTTCACACTTATCCATTAAAAGCAATGCGCCACATGTCTGCCCATTCCACCAGCCTATTTACTTCCTCATGAATATTGCCAATATTTTCCACAACATTCACAATATTTGAAAGTTTTGTGTCATCCAATATCCTTGACGTTATGGCCCCTACAGTCAGGTCTGGGTCGCTAATAATATAGATGAAGAATAGTGGTGACTAAATGCCAATCCTATAGAAAGCCACTTACCTGCAAGCTGAGAAACCACTGTTCTCCATTTCCTGTCACTCAGCCAACATTGAATCCATGTTGCTGCCAATCCCTTCATTCCATTGGCTTTAAATTTGCAGACCAGTTTGTTATGTGGCATTTAGTCAATTGCTTCTTGGAAATCCATGTATATGCCATGAAGCACATTATCCTTACCAACTGTCTCTGATACCTCATCTCCAAACTGGTTAATGGAGTGGCACAGTAGTTAGCACTGCTGCCTCACAGCACCAGGGACCCAGGCTCGATTTTACCCTCGGGCGACTGTCTGTGTGGAGTTTGCACATTCTTCCTGAGTCTGCGTGTGTTTCCTCCAAGTGCTCCAGTTTCCCCCCGCAGTCCAAAGATGTGCAGGCTAGGTGGATTGGCCATGTTAAATTGCCCATAGTGTTCAGGGATGTGTAGATTATGTGGGTTATAGGGCTGGGTCTTGGTGGGAGCTCTGAGGGTCGGTATTGACTTGTTGGGCCGAAGGGCCTATTCCCACACTGTAGGGATTCTCTGATTCTATGAACTGGTTAAATGCAATGAGTCTTTAACAAATCAATATTGGCCTTCCTTTATTTACACTTATTTGCCCTAGTGATTGATAATTTTGTCTTGAGTTATCATTCCAAAAGCTTTCTCATCAGGTTAAGCTGACTAATCTCATCATTGCAAGCATTTTTGAACAAGGGTGTAAGACTTCCAATCCTCCAGTCCCAATCTAATGCTCGATCAAAAGCTGCTAAGGGCATTCACTCTCATCTCACCTTTGGAGTTCAGTTTTGATGTTGGGCCACAGGGATAGCCTGATAGGGTCAGGAGCAGGGTAGCCCTAGCAGAACCCAGACTCAGCATCAGTGAGCAGGTTATTGCCAAGCAAACACCACTCGTTAGCATTGCCTGTGACAACTGTCATTAATTTGCTAAAGATCTAATGTAGGCTGGTAGTTTGTCAGGTTGGATTTGTCCTGCTTTTTGTGTACAAAACATAGCCAGTCAATTATCCCCATTATCAGATACATGCCAATATTTTAGCTGTACTGGAACAGCTTGAACAGAGGTGCCAGTCTGGAGAACAAGTCTTCAGTACCATTGTTGGGATGATGTTAGAGCCCATAGCCTTTGCAGGATCCGGGCCCTGATAACTAAGCTCAATGTTGGAAGTTTCTGCTGAATAAGAGCTTGGCTTGGAACTTCCTTGGCGTGGAACCGTCTCTAGGTTGCTACTCCTCTCAAACTTTCCACGCCTTGACAATACCCCACATTTTTGCCAGGTCTTTATTTTCTGGCCTCTCCAGAATTGTGGATCATATCATGCATCAGAGAGCTCCATCACAATACTGCAGTAAAGATAAAGTGCGTGCCATTTTCGAGCACCAGCTGGAGTGTGGTTTTTTTAAAGGTGCAGAGTCAATGTTAGTGATTGTATGCCTGAGTGAGTCAGTAGGGTTGTCAGATATGCAGGTGGGTGAGGTGAGAGGGTAGCATAGAAAGTGATTGAGGTGGTAAGTGAAAGAGATGCTAGATGGCAGGGTGGACTGTGAGGGAGGTGGAGGGTGAGTGAAGTGGTTGGTGAGTGATGTGGGTGAGATGTTAGATGGTAAGATGGTACATGCGTGAATTGGTAGGTGAGTAAGCTGCCAAGTGAGTGAGGTGGTTGGTGGGTGAGGTGGGAGGTGGGAAGTGGATGAGATACTGGATGGTAGTGTGGGAGGTGGAGGAGGTGGTAGGTGAGTAAGTTGCTAGGTGAGTGAGGTGCTAAGTGGGCGACATGGGAGGTGGGTGATATGGGTGGTGACTAAGGTGGGAGATGGGGTGAGATGTTAGTTGGTAGAGTGGGAGGTGACTGAGGCGACATGGATGGAGTGGTGGGCAGGTGAGGTAGATGTGGGCAGTGAATAAGGTGGAACATGAGTGATGTGGCAGGTGGGTAGGATGGTAGGTGAGAATGGTGGCAGGTGGGTGAAGTGGTAAGTGGTGTTGGTGGCAGGACTTAATGGGGCATGTGAGTGAGGTGACAGGTCAACAGAGTGGAAGATGAGGAACATGGGCAAAGGCTGGTAGATAAGTGAGGTGACTGTTTTGGGAGAGGTAGTTGGTCAGGGTCAGAATGTTACAGTGGGGTAGTTGTTTGGCAACTGGGCAGTCTGTGGTAGTTGAGAGAGAGGTCAGGAGCTAGTTGTGTGTGATCAGTGTGAGTGATTAGAGGATCAGTTCTCTTGTGACCCAGAAGTTAGTCTAGGTTTTAATGTTTCACAATCCTGGATAATTATTTGAATATGCTCCATGGAGCTGACCCAAAGTGTCCAGTATTAATTGCCCATCTCCAATTACCCTTGAGAATGTGATGGTGAATCATCTTCTTGAATTGCCACATTCTACATGCTTTAGGAACAGTTACTCCCTTGGTGTTGTTAGGGAGGGAATTCCAGGATTTTGACCTAGCGACACTGTGGGAACAAAGAAAATTACAGCACAGGAACAGGCCCTTCGGCCCTCCAAGCCTGCACTGATCCAGATCCTCTATCTAAACCTGTCACTTATTTTCCAAGGATCTGTATCCCTCTGCTCCCTGCCCATTCATGTATCTGTCTAGAGTCTTAAATGACGCTATCGGGCCCGCATCCACCACCTCCGCTTGGCAACGCGTTCCAGGCACCCACCGCCCTCTGCGTAAGGAACTTTCCACGCATATCTCCCTTAAACTTTTCCCCTCTCGCCTTGAAATCGTGACCCCTAGTAATTGAGTCCCCCACTCTGGGAAAAAGCTTCTTGCTATCCACCCTGTCTATACCTTCATGATTTTGTAGGCCTCAATCAGGTCCTCCCTTAACCTCCATCTTTCTAACGTAAATCATAATCTCCTGAACCTCTCTTCATAGCTAGCGCCCTCCATACCAGGCAACATCCTGCTGAACCTCCTCTGCACCCTCTCCAAAACATCCACATTCTTCTGGTAATGTGGCGACCAGAACTGTATGCGGTATTCCAAATGTGGTCGAACCAAAGTCCTATACAACTGTAACATGAATGTCGAAATGCTTCCAAGTGAATGGCTTGCAGGGGAACTTGCAGGAGATAAGTGCTGCCTTAGAGCATTTCAGATTGCAACAACCCTTTATGTGAAAATATCTCCTCTCGTTTCTCCTCTAGTGTCTCTGCCAATTATTTTAAATCCAGGAACTGTGCTCAATAACACTGCACCCCATCCCCTTTTAGACTAAATAATTTCTCCCTTTGTGCATGTGAATTTGTCCCTGTGCTAATATGATGACTCGTCTCCATTTGCTCTGACAATGCTTAGCACGTCAGTACAATTTGGCACGGTGCCTCAGTTGTTAGCACTGCTGCCTCATTGTCCCGGGGACCTGGGTTCAGTCCCACCCTTGGGTTACTGTCTGTGTGGAATTTGCACATTCTCCCTGTGTCTGTGTGGGTTTGCTCCAGTTTCCTCTCATAGTCCAAAGATGTGCAGGTTAGGTGGATTAATTGTGGGAAATGCAGGGTAACGGCAAGAGGTAGGTCTGAGTGGTATGCTCCTTAGATAGTTATTGTGGACTTGATGGGCTGAATGGCCTGCTACTACACTGTTGGGATTTTATGCCCTGGCGTTATGGAAGCAGCAGTATTAAGGTAAATTCATTTTTATCTTTAACTGGACCAGAATATTCTACTGTCCAACAAAGGCCCACACTCATGTATAAAAGCCAGGAGGGGTAAGGGAAGATGTGAAATAACAAAAGACTGGATTGCAATCTCACACTGATTGTAAATCTGGATTATTTGCAAAGGTAGAGCTTCTGTCTGACCTCTGTATAAGTGTCTAAGAGTGATATTTACTTTCCCCACCAGGATTACAGTGGAAATGTACGGCCTCGGAACACTTCAGAGGGACTGTTAAACCTCTTCACTCAAAGCACGTTATAACTCCGTGCCAGGACACCATTAAGCTAAATACAAATTTGTACCTACAATCTGCTTGCATTGTATTTCCAATTGAGTTCTGAACCTGCAGCAAATTCTTTGAGTAAAGCAAATATAAAAAGCTGCAATAAAGGCCTGAGCACAATAACAATCAGACAAATAATACAAGTAAGATTTCATCATAACGACCCAGTGGCCAGGACAACGGAGCTGGAATAAAAGCTTTTCAGACAGCACAATCAGTCACTGATGGGGTTAATGACTTTTGTGAGTGCCTCTCATATAGAATTCTGTGCGTAGTTACTGATTGACAGGGTGTCAAGCAGGAGACTTGCAAACAAACGCTGCAAGACAATTATTCAACCGTGCGGTTCCTCAGAAGCTAAATTGGATATTTTTTAAATTGCTCTGTGATTGGCAGCGAACAAAGCAAATGTTGCTGCCTCCTCTAACCATAGGCCTGCTCTTGAGGATCTTAGATTAACTGAGATTCGGTTGGTTCCTGCTGTAGGCAAGAGTTGGTCATTTGGCCCATCAAAACCGTGCATTCAATGAGATCAAAGCTGATGGTGTATCTGAAGTCAGTGTAACCAGGAAGGTGCTGGTGCAAGCATGATGGGCCAAATGGCCTCTTTCTGCACCATTATAATACTGTGGATATCTGTCATTTTTATCCAAATTCCAACTTGAACTTTGGCTTGATCTTGAGTCCAAATGAGTTTCACATGCAATTTTTTTTGCTCTGATTTGGAGCACAATAATCCTGGATAGTACTGAGGCAGAGCAACATTATCAACAGCACCATCTTGCTGATTGGACACTAAATTGAGACCCTGACATCACTCTCAGGTAGCTGCGAAAGACCCCAATCTCTACATCAAAGAACAGAATGAGTATCCCTCCCACTATCCAGGCATTAACTGAATCAAATGGTCTGGTCGTATGGTCATAGAGTCATACATCATGGAAACAGACCCTTTGGTCCAACTTGTCCATGCCAACCAGAAATCCCAATCAGACCTAATCCCATTTACCAGCATTTGGCCCATATCCTTCTAAACTTCAATGCACCACCAATGTACCACCCTGCTCCGTGACCAACATCTCTGTCTCTGGCTTGCTACAGTGTTCCAGTGAAGCCCAACACAAGCTGGAGGAACAACACCTCATTGTCTGAGTCCAATAATTTTAGGGCCTAAGCTCTCTCCTGTCCCAGACCCCATGCCACACACCAGGCCTTGTTAGTAGATAACAAGGCATGGGGCTGGATGAACACAGCAGGCCAAGCAGCATCGTAGGAGCAGGAAAACTTAACGTTTCGGGCCTAGACCCTTCATCAGAAATGGGGGAGGGGAAGAGGGTTCTGAAATAAATAGGGAGAGAGGGGGAGGCGGATAGAGGATGGATAGAGGAGAGGATAGGTGG
>JAHRHZ010000249.1:9774017-9815744 GCA_024137785.1 Ginglymostoma cirratum
CTTGTCTGCCTCCTCTCCACCTATCCTCTCCTCTATCCATCCTCTATCCGTCTCCCCCTCTCTCTCTATTTATTTCAGAACCCTCTTCCCCTCCCGCATTTCTGATGAAGGGTCTAGGCCCGAAACATCAAGTTTTCCTGCTCCTATGATGCTGCTTGGCCTGCTGTGTTCATCCAGCCCCACAACTTGTTATCTAGGTACCTTGTATCAGTTCACACAGTGAAAGACACCAGCAGCATAGCAGAACTTCAAGAGAGTCGGGGGCAGAGTGTAGAGGCTATCAGTAAATGAGAAGGTGCTGAGGAAGCTAAAAGGCCTGAAGGGGGATAAGCAACCAGCACCAGATGGACTACACCCCAGTGTTCTGAAGGAAATGCTGAGGAGATTGTGGAGGCTCTGGTGAGGATCTTTCAGGAGTCATTAGAGTCAGGGAGGATCCCAGAGGCCTGGAAAATGGCTTGTGTAATGCCCCTGTTTAAGTAGGGATGGAAGCAGAAGGCAGGAAATTATTCACCCCTCAGAGTTACCTGCCTTCAAACCTGAGTTCTGCGTAAGGCTCACTGAACCTGAAATATTAATTCTGCTTTCTTTCCACAGATGTTGCCAGAGCTGATGATTTCCCCTTGTCCTCACGTACCACCCCACCAACCTCCGGATCCAACGCATCATCCTCTGACACTTCCGCCATCTGCAATCCGACCCCACCACCAAAGATATTTTTCCCTCCCCACCCTAATCTGCTTTCTGGAGGGACCACTCTCTTCGTGACTCCCTTGTACGCTCCATACTCCCCTCCAGTCCCACCACACCCGGCACTTTTCTCTGCAACCGCAGGAAGTGCTACATCTGCCCCTACACCTCCCCCCTCACCCTCATCCCAGGCCCCAAGAAACGTCAAGTTTTCCTGCTCCTATGATGCTGCTTGGCCTGCTGTGTTCATCCAGCCCCACGCCTTGTTATCTCGGATTCTCCAGCATCTGCAGTACCTTTTATCTTTTGTTACTAGATAGCCTGCTATTACACACCCCCTGTTGTTAGTCTCTAACAGTCCCCATTAGCAACTATTGACCCTCCCAGCCTCATCGTTAGCATCTCCTTGGTCTGTCCAACTGTCTTTCTCTCTCTTTGGCCTCTATCCTATCGTTTACTCCCTGCCCCACCCACGTCCCTATTTTCTGCATATAAACTGACATTTTCCCAGCCACCATCAGTTCTGAGGAAGGGTCACTGGACCCGAAAAGTTAACTTTTTTTTCTCCTTCACAGATGCTGCCAGACCTGCTGAGCTTTTCCACCAACTTTGTTTTTGTTCCCTCTAAATCCTTTCTATTCATGTACCCATCCAGATCACTTTTATATGTTGTAACTGTAACCGCCGCCACCATTTCCTCTGGCAGAACATTCCATACATGCACCACCCTCTGCATGAAAAAGTTACCCCACAGGTCCTTTTTAAATTTTTCCCCTCTCACTTTAAACCTATGCCGTCTAGTTTTGGGCTCCCTCATCCTAGGAAAAAGACTTTGGCTTTCAACCTATCTATGACTCTCATGACTTTATAAACATCTAGAACGTCACCTCTCAGCCTCCGATGCTCCAGGCAAAAAAGCCCCAGCCTATCTAGCCTCTCCCTGTTACTCAAACCCTCCAGTCACAGCAACACTCTTGTAAATCTTTTCTGCAGCCTCTCAAGTTTAACGACAACCTTCTTGTAGAAGAGCGACCAAAATTGTACTCAGCATTCTAAAAGTGGCCTCACCAATGTCCTGCACAGCTGCAATATGACGTCTCAATTCCTATATTCAAAACTCTGACCGATGAAGGCCAGCGTATCAAATGTCTTCTTCTCCACCCTGTTTACCTGTGAGTCCACTCTCAAGAAACTATGAACCTGCATCCCAAGGTCTCTGTTCGGCAACACACCCCAGGGCTCTATCATTAACGTATAAGTCCTCCCCTGATTTGCATTTCCAAAATACAGCGCCTTACATTTAGGTAAATTGAACTCCATCTGTCACTCCTTGGCCCATTGGCGCATTACATTTTATTGGGGAAACAGTGGCACAGTATAATGACAATGGACGTGTAATCCCAAGCTTCAGGCTAATAGCCTGAGGACCTGGGTTCAAATCCCACCACAGCGGATGGTGAAATTTGATTTCAATTAAACTTGCATTTAAATGCTAGATCATAGATGATAGAATCCCTACAGAGTAGAAACAGGCCCTTTGGCCCAACAAGTCTACACTGACCCTCAGAGCATCCCATCCATCCCCCTATAAACCCAAATAATCTACACATCACTAAACACAATGGGCAATTTAGCATGGTCAATCCACCTAGCCTGCACATCTTTGGACTGTAGGAGGAAACCGGAGCACCCAGAAGAAACCAACACAGACACGGGAAAAATGTGCAAACTCCACACAGACAGTCGCCTGAGGCTGGAATTGATCCCAGGTCCCTGGCGCTGTGAGGCAACAGTGTTAACCACTGACCCACCCTATCCATTATTGTCAAAAGCCATCTGGTTCACTCATGCCCTTTAGGGAAGGAAATCTGCCATATATGTGACTCTAGGCAATATAATTGACTCTTAACTGCCCTCTAAAATGTCCTAGAGTGCCAATCATGACATGGGGATGAGCTTCAAATGTCTGCCTTCCAATTTCCCATACAAAAATAACAAATGTAATGCTGTTTATAGGATCTTGCTGTGTTTCACTTAGTTGTTTCACTTCCTTCGTTTCCACAGTGACCACCCATTGACCAGTGCTCCTTTGGCCATGAAGAACTTTGAGGCAGCCTGAGGTTGTGAAAGGCACTATATAAATGCACGTCTTTCTTCCTGTATTGGGGTATATTCTCATTTTTGTTTTAAATCAAGGCGTTCTGTCGCCATGTTCTTCCTAGGAGATCAGCTAAAAAATGTAGTTCAGACATTCAAGAAAATGGGCAAGAAATCAACTGGATCGCCAATTTCATGGTTGTCAGTTTCTGACTGCTGATGTGCATGTGGACTCTTGTCATTTTCACTTTCTTGGAATTGTTTGGTTTCTTTGACTGCAAGTGACCTTGGTGAGCACATGTTTTGATGAAGGAAATATTTGAAGCGCCTTGCAGTAGCCTTTGCAAAAAGAACGTCATTAAAGTTCTCTGAGATTCCATAGTGGGTGTCTTTGACTTGGATGGCCACTCAGATTTCACTCAGAGGCCTGGCTCTCCCAGAGCTTAAAGCCATTAGAAGCAATATCCACATGTAGCAGCATGCACAGAATTATCATTAAGTCAATTAATTTTCTACAACATTGACATATGATCCTCAGGAAACAGAGAGAAAGAAACATTTGAGTGTAAAAACTGTACTTGAAACATACAAACAGAGGAAATAGGTGCACGAGGAGGCCGTTCGGCCCCTCGAGTCTGCACCAGCATTCAATTTGACCATGATTGATCATACAATTTCAGTAGATAACAAGCTTGGGGCTGGATGAACACAGCAGGTCAAGCAGCATCATAGGAGCAGGAAAACTTAACGTTTCGGGCCTAAACCCTTAATTTCAATATCCTTATTTATGTCCTGTAGGGAAGGAAATCTGCCACCCTTACCTGGTCTGGCCTACTTGTGACTCCAGACCCACAGCAATGTGGTTGACTCTTAACTGCCCTCTGGGCAATTAGGGTTGGACAATAAATGCTGCCTGGCCAGCAATGCTGTCATCCCATGAATGAATAAAGAATATCCCATTCCCGCTTTCTCTCCATGTCCCTTGATCTCTTTAATTGCAAGGGCCACATCCGGCTCCCCCTTGAATAAACCTGGCCCCCGCAGCTTTCTGAGGTTGAGAATTCCACAGGTTCACAACCTTCTAGGTCAAGAAATCCTTCCTCATCTCAGTCCTGAGTGGCTAACCCTTATTGCAACAGAGATCTGCTAAATATTAGCTGGACAAGGATAGAGACTATTGAAAAAGCCTTCAATAAGCGCAGGCTAGGTGATTAAACAAATTGTAATGAGAAAAATGATACATTTTGGCCACTTTGTAATTGTTTGGACTTACCTTCCTGTCTGAATTATTTAATGGTTAATAAATCGAGAGTCCAACAACAAGTAAATGTTGCATTTGAAACTCATTCAGACAATGAACAAGCCAAAGTTAGAGTTGCCAAGCCTCTTGGATTGCCCTTTACTCAGGTTAATGAAGAATTAATCTCCAGGGCTCCGCAGCCAGGAATCCTCAGTAGAAAAATCATCAAAATAAATAGTCGTTGCCTCATTTCCTCAGTTTAGGTGTGCAAATGTTGGAGAAGGAAGATAAAGAATATTCCATGAGGATAGATTTAGGAAGTTGAGACTGTTCTCCTTGGATGGAAGAAGACTAAGTGGAGATTTGGTGGAGGTTTTCAAGATCATGAGTAGATTGGATAGAGTAGCCAGGGAGAAGTCATTCCTGCTTGTAAAAGGAACAGGACTGATTCAAAGTGAAATGCAAATGCAGCAAAGGTGAAATGAGGAAAAACTTTTTTCACTCAGCGCGTAATTAGATATGGAATGCACCACTTGGAAATGTGGTGGAGGAAGGTGCAATTGAGGTATTCAAGAGGGCATTGGCTGATTGTTGGGATAGAAATATTATGAAAAGGGGTGGGGGGAAAGCAGGAAGTAGGCACAAGGTAACAATGCTTGTTTGAAGGGCTGGCGCAGATGCAATGGGGGTCAAATGACCGTCTGTTCCATAACAAATCTGTGATTTTGCAACAATCCATCTAGGAGAAACGATATGGCTGAGGGCAGTGCCGACTGAGGTGAAGATGAGCTTAAGGGCCTCTTGTCAGGCGACCATTAACGTGAACGCGACTGTTGTATGGTTAGAGGCTGGAGGTCACACAAGGAAACCACCTGCTCTAACTCCAACCAAAGGTGGGAATGCTAGCCACACACTGAGCCTTTGTCCCAACTGGGCAGATGGTGGTGCCATGATAATATCACTGGTTTAGTAATCCAGAAGCCCAGGCCAATGTTCTGAGGATGTGAGCTCCAATCCCATCATGGCATCAGGTGGAATTTATATCCGAATAATAAATCTAGACTATAAGGCTAATCTTAGCAACAGTGATCATGATAAACTATCACCGATTGTTTTAAAAACTTATTTGGTTCACCAAAGCCCCTTTAGGGAAGGAAACCTGTCACTTTTATCCCTAGCGTGTAACTCTATACCTAGAGCAATGTGGTTGCCTCTTAACCGCAGTCTGTAACGGTGTCAGTTCAAAAGCAATTGAAATGCAAGATCTGCCAACGATATCCCGCAAGCCCACGATGGCGTCAGAGTAGGACACTTGAAACCGGAGCCCTTCAGCTCCATCCATTCCTTTTTCTCGTTCTCTCTTTTATTTTTTCTCTGTTCTTTTTATTTTCTCTTCTTCTCTCTCCTTGGCCTCCTGACCTCAGGAAATCACAGCCTCGGACTTCACGCCCTCAAAACTCCTGGCCTCAGTCCAGATCTGATGAGGCGGCCTCTTTGACCTGTCAGAGCGATCTTCCTGGGTCTTCATGTGGTAGTCTTTCAGCCAGGGCGTGGTGGTCTTTGGCAGTACATGGAAGTCTCTCAGCCTGGCATGGCTTCAGCACGGACTTCCAGTCTAGGGGTAATTCCAGAGTGATCTTGTGAACCCTGAGGTGAAGTCTTGGCACAGTCTGGAGTCAAGGCCCAGTGCAGATGGGAGGGAAGGTGCCAGCATGGACTGGGTCAGAAGACCGTTGTTCTGAACATTTTTTCTCCATTTTGTAATTTATTCCTAAAATGTGCTTTTACTTTTTACTTCTTTTTCTTTTTACTTCTCTATTTTTCTAAGAACTGTCAATGAAGAAACTGTACCTAGGGATCTTTGTACCTAAGCTGGCACCGTAAGCAGCAACTTGCACGCTTTTCACTGTGCTCATTTAAATACATTTGACAATAAAGCTAATTCTGAGAATTCTAGTTCTAATCTAGTGAAAGATTAAAAAAAAATCTGGAGGCCTGAGTTTGGGCATGGGGCCTCCATGACAGTTGGGTAGGCCCTGGCCTTTGGCAGTGGCCTGTCTGTGATATCAAGAGGCCGTGGAAAGAACAAAACCTGATATTTATCTTAACTTACTTAACCTTGTCTCTTTTATTAAATATATAATTTATGTAATTAAATGGCGCTCTTTTTATCGTAATTTACATACATTTTACTGTATTTTCACAAATGTAAGTAACAACAAATTTCTATCTATTTCTACCCTTAGAGTGGATAGGCTCCTCCACAGACAGCTTCTTTGACGAAGATGAGTACGGGGCCAGTTGCCTTATTGGGGAACATCTTGAAGATGAGTCCTGAGAGATGATCTTTTTCTTATGTTCGTTGTGGTGTAGATTAACCACATGGTAGCAGCTTGAATTCAATCCTGATTGGTGCAAAAACAGAAGTTGCTGGAAAAGCTCAGCAGGTCTGGCAGCATCTGTGAAGAAAAAGTCAGAGTGAACGTTTCAGGTCCGGTGGCCCTTCCTCAGAACTTCCTCTGATTGGTGCAATGTTCACCAGGTCGAATCCCCTTTGTGTATCAGTCACCATGGCCTGATGGTAATCCTAATACAACAACAACTTGCAGCTTTGTTAATGTATGAGAAGTGCCATGAGGAAAGTACAGGGGAGTAATTGTTCTGGTGATTGGTCATTGGCCTGAAATGTTATTTCTGTTTCTCTCCACAGGTGCTGTTCAGCTTTTCCATCTTTTACTTTTGTAATTCTTTCAGGGAATTTCCAGTATTTTGCTTTCATGAGGAGGGTGTGCCATTTACCAACTTTCTGTCCAATGTCTGGGAAGATGGATTGAACATCTCAAAGACATCTCAAAGAGTGGATTTTTTTTGAAAGGCTATTGAGTCAAAGAAAGGGATGTTTGCAGAGGGTTCATTAAAACTTTGATCAGGTGAATTTAAAGTTTTATTTTGGAAGAGAAATATGATTGGCAAAAAACAAGATAAGTATTTTGAGAATCTGATAGCAATGCTCATTCAGCACAAGTCACCCTGGATTGAATTGTCAGGTGCAGTCTCAATTAGAAGGAGAAGGTTAGAGCAGAATTCCAATTATGCTTCAGCAGCCAAAGGGAAGATTTATTTTTATCAGCAAAGCTCCATTTCATCAGAGTTCCAACCTCATTACACCTCGAACCGGACAAAGCGGCAATTAGCCTAATACAGCGACAGGTTACCTTCTTCTTCATTCAGCCCCTTCCAAACCTTACAAAGGCTTCGATTCTGATCTTCCCTGATAGTTAGAATGTAGGCCACACCCAAAATTCCTGTGCTCCCAGGATCCAAATCAGCACCAAACCAGATGCTTCTTTTCTTAAATGTCGAGAGCACTGCGGCTTGGGGTCATCACTCACCCCATGTTGACCAGGCATTTGCAAAGGGATGAGATAACGCAGTGTGGAGTTGGAGGGACACAGCAGGCCAGGCAGCATCAGAGGAACAGGAAAGCTGATGTTTCGGGTCTGGACCTTCTTCATTTCTGAAGAAGTGTCCCGACCCGAAACATCAGCTTTCTGTTTCTCTCTTGCTGCCTGGCTTGCTGTGTTCCTCCGACTCCACACTGTGTTATCTCAGACTCCAGAATCGGCAGTTCTTACTATCTCTGCAAATGGGATGAGTTTTTACAGCAACCAGCACATTAGACTATGGAAATGAGGAAGTGACAGTGTCATAAGGCTAGCAATTCAGAGACCCAGGTAATGTACTAGAGTCATAGAGTAATATAGCATCAAAAGGACCTTCGCCTAAACTGGTCCTTGCTGACCATTGTGCTGACTCAGCTAGTTCCAATTGCCTGCATTTTGTCCGTATCCCTCCAACCCCTTCCCATCCATGTACCTATCTAAATGTCTCTTAAATATTGCTATTGTACCCATTCATTGTACGCATTCATCCTATCTATGCCCCTCATGATTTTATATACCTCAATAAGGTCACCCCTCATTCTCCAACATTTCAAGGAATAAAGTCCTATACTGGCCAACCCCTCCCCATAACTCAGGCCTACTAGCCCTGGCAACATCCTCGTAAATCTTGTTTGCACATTTTCCAGTTTAACTATGTCTTTCCCATAACAGGATGACCAAAACTGTACACAATATTCCAAGTCCGGCCTGACCAATGACTTATACAACTGTAACATAACATCCCAACTCCTATACTCAATGCCTCGACTGATGGAGGCCAGCATGCTAAATGTCTTCTTCACCACCCTGTCTACCTGTGACGCTGCTTTCAATGAACTATGTACTTGTACTCCTAGGTCCCCCTGTTCCACAACACTCTTCAGGACCTTACCATTTACTGTATAAGTCCGACCTTGGTTTGACTTTCCAAAGCGTAACGCCTCACACTTATCTGTATTGAATTCCATTTGCCAATCTTCAGCCCACTTCCCCATCTGATCAAGATGTCTCTGTAATTTTTGATAATTTTCCTCACTATCATCAATACCTCCTAATTTTGAATCATCTGCAAATTTACTAGTCATGCCTTTTACATTCACATCCAGATCATTTACATAAATAACAAATAACAAATGTCCCAGCGCCGACCTGTACGGCACACCACTAGTCACAGGCCTCCAGTCCACGAAACAACCTTCAACCGTCTGCTTCCTACCATCGAGCCAATTTTGAATTCAATTAGCTAGCTCTCCCTGGACCCCATGCAACCTAACCTCATGACAAGCCTGCCATGCTGGACATTGTCAAAGGCTTTACGAATATCCACATACACAACATCCACTGCCCTACCCTCATCCATCCTCTTGGTTATCTCTTCAAAAAACCCTAAAAGATTTGTCAGACATGACTTCCCATGCACAGATCTGTGCTGATTATCCCTGATCAGACCTTGACTATCCAAATGTTGGTTGATCCTGACCCTCAGTATCCTCTCCAATAACCTATCTACCACTGATGTCAGGCTCAGTGGCCTGTAGTTCCCTGGCTTGTCTTTGTTACCTTTCTTAAACGATGGAACAACATTAGCCACACTCCAATCTTCCAGAACTTCACCAGTGGCTAAAAGTGAAGCAAAAATCTCTGCAAGGACCTCTGCAATTTCTTCCCTAGCCTTCCACAATTTCCATGGATGGACTTGGTCAGGCCCATGGGATTTATCCACCTTAACACAATGTAAGGTTGCAAAGGTTCGTCTCTGGTAATGTGTATGCAGTCCAAGACACCCCACTTGTTTCCCTTACTTCCTTCACATTCATGATTCTCTCCTCAGTAAACACTGAGGAGAAATATTCATTAAAAATCTCCCCATCTGCTGTGGCTCCATACATAGACGGCCATGCTGATCTTTAAGTGGACCTATTCTCTCCCTAGCCACCCTTTTATTCTCAATATAGCTATAAAATCTCTTGGAATTATCTTGAACATTATCTGCCAGGTCTATCTCATACCCTCCTTTCGCTCTTCTAATTTCCCTCTTAAGTGTGCTCCTACACTTTTTAAAGTCATCTAGGGATTCACTTGAGCCCAATCGCTTAAACCCAATGTATGCCTTCTTCTTTTTCCTGACCAGAGCCTCAATGTCCCTCATCAGCCAGGGATCCCTAAACTTGCAGCTTTTCCCTTCACCCTACTAGGGACATACTGTTGATATCACATTTTTAAAAGTCTCCCATTTGCTAATCATTCCTTTTCCTTCAAACAGATCACCCAGTTGACCATTGCTAGATCCTGCCAAATGGCCCTAAATTTGGCCCTGCTGCAATTTAGCACCTTAACCTGTGGATCGGTCCTATCTTTTTCCATAAATATATTAAAACCAAGAGAATTATGGTCACTGGACCCAAAGTGCTCTCCGATGGACACTTCAATCCCTTGCCTGAACTTGTTTCTTATGACGAGGTCCAGTGTTGCACCCTCCCGAGTAGACCCCTCTACATATTGATTTAGGAACACACGGGTTCTGGACACACAGGTTTGAATTCCACCAACGCACAATGTGGAAATTTGAATTCAATATAATCTAGAATTAAATGGTTACAATGAGCCCATTGCAGTTCACTAATGCCCTTCAGGGAAGGCAACTTGGTATCCTTGCCCACATGTGACTCCAGACTCATCCTGAAATACCCACTGAAACAGAATAACAAGTTATTCAGATGTATCAAAGCATTAAATAAATCACTCTCAAACACAGGAATGAAACCAGACAAACCGTTGAGCATTGACCTAGGGTCTGGAAACAACAATGTAAATTTCGCTCTACTGACCGTGCAAAGTCCTCCTTACCAACATCTGGGGGCTAGTGCCAAAATCGGGAGAGCTGTCTAAAAGACTAGCCAAGCAACAGTCTGACACAGTCATTTTCAGAGATTCATACCTTACAGACAATGTCCCAGTCACCACCATCACTATCCCTGGGTATGTCCTATCCCATCATCATGTTGAATATTCCATCCAACATGCTGTGTTGCACATTCACCAGACTCAGTGGGATAGATTTCAAAAAGAGCTGCCATTTGTAACATTTTTCAGCCAGCAGTACTCAGCCTTGGCTTCCTCCAGAGGTCACCAGCACCAGAGATACCAGACTGCAGCCAATTCAATTAACTCCACGGGATTTCAAGAAACGGCTGAAGGCACTGGGCACTGTAAAGTCTGTGGGCCCTAAGAACATTCCAGGAATGGTAGCCAGGATTTCTGCCTTCTCCTTAGCCAAGCTGTTCCAGTACAGCTGCAATACAGGCATCTACCTGACATCGTGGAAAATTGCCCAGGTATGTCCTGCACACAAAATGGAGGACAAACCCAACCCGGCCAATTACCGCCCCATCAGTCCACAGTCAATCATCAGTAAAGTGATGGAAGGTGTCATCAACAGAGCTATCAAGCAGCACCTGCTCAGCAATAACCTGCTGAGTGACGCCCAGTCTGGGTTCCGCCAGGGCCACTCAGCTCCTGATCTCATTACAGCCTTGGTTCAAACATGGACAAAAGAGCTAAATTCCAGTAGTGAGATGAGAGTGACATCAAGGCTGCATTCAACTGAGCGTGGCATCAAGGAGCCCTAGCAAAACTGGAATCAATGGGTATCGGGGGCAAAATCTCCGGTGGTTGGAGTCATACCTGTTATATAGGAAGATGGTCGTGGTTGTTGGTGGTCAATCATCTCAGCTCCAGGACATCTCCGCAGGAGTTCCTCAGGGTAGCGTCCTGGGTCCAACCATCTTCAGCTGCTTCATCAATGACCATCATAAGATCAGAGTGGTGATGTTCGACAACGATTGCACAATGTCAATCACTATTCGCAACTCCTCAGATACTGAAACAGTCCATATTCAAATGCTTTAAGATGTGGACAATATCCAGGCTTGGGCTGACAGTGGCAAGTAATATTTGTACCATATACGTGTCAGGCTGTGACCATCTCAAATAAGAGGCATTCTAACCATTGCCCTTGACTTTCATTGGCATTATCACCACTGAATTTCCCTCTGTCAACATCATATGTCAATTTTCACCTTACAGTGCTTGTAACAGCAGGTGAGACGCTATGGAACCTGCAGCAAGCATCTCACCTCCTGACTCCTTAAAGCTTGTACAATATTGACAAGACACACAAGTCATGGTTCTGATGGAACACTGCCCACTTGATTTGATTGGATTTATTTATTGTCACATGTATTTTGTTACAAAATACAGTGAAAAATGTTTTGTAGTGTCAACACTCTCTGGCACCATCTTAAACACAGAACAATAAACCAAAACATAGAATGTAAAGGTAGAAAAATGAAGAAATAAAATGGTCAACATTACTGTTCTTCTTGTTAAGTGCTCCGTCATGGGTCTTGGGCCTAGTGGCCAGGCATGAGGTCCCTTCGCCACTGAAACGTAAGTCGCTATACTTCAGTGCCATCTTGCCTCCACTCGCCACCCTGAGCCCTCACTAGACGTCGTCAATGCAGATGCCACCAATGCTGCTGGGTACCACACAAGCCCAAACTTCACTTCAGCCACAAGCATGAGTCCACTTCGGGCCACCCTCCCTCGCTGATGCAGCCGCTATTGACGCCGTCGGGCCTAGTACTGGGCCCAAACTAGCCTCCGCTGCTGCCTCCATGAATGCAGACACTGCCGGAAACCCAACCTCGCCTCCAACACTGCCAAGGGCCTGCGCTACTGGGCTCACTCAAACCTACACTAGGCTTACTTGCAGCTACTGTTACCATGACTGAGCTCTTCAACAAGAGGTAAGTGAAATAAAAGAGAAAGAAGGAGGAGAAAGATGAGGAGAGAGAAGAAAAGGAAAGAAATGAAAAGTAAGGTGGGTGGAGCGGATGAGCCTCAGGCTCAGAAGTCCTACTCCACCACCATCTTACGGGAAGTTATCCTGGATGGGCGCAGATCCAACCTCACTTAAGACAATTAACACCTGGACTCTTGATATCACACTTTTAAAAGCCTCTTGATTAGCATCAAATCCACTCCCTCCACCACTGATGCTCAGTGGCAGCAGTGTGAACTATCTACAAGATGCACTACAGAAATTCACCAAAGATCCTCAGACAGCGCCTTCCAAACCCATGACCACCTCCATCTAGAAGGACAGGGGCATCAGACACATGGGAACACCACCACCTTCAAGTCCCCTCCAAGCCACATACCATCATGACTTGGAAATAAATCACTGTTCCTTCACTGTCACTGGGTCAAAATCCTGGAATTCTCTCCCTAATGGCATTGTGGATCAACCCACAGCAAGAGGACAGCAGCAGTTCAAGAGGCAGCTCATCACCACCTTCTCATGGGTAATAAATGGACAATAAATGTTTGCTGAGCCAGGAAAGTGCACAGCCCTTGAAATCATTATATTTTTTTTAAAAATTCCTGGAGCCAGCAAGCAGCATTTGTGTTTCACAAGGTTTTTCACTCTTGGAATGTGTAAGTGGCCTATGTCCACAAGTCTGCCTGCCCTGGTTTAACAGGGAACATTCACTGATCATACAGACACAGACCCTGAACCTATGTCACAGCCCAACCCAGGTTGAGTGCAGGATCCATTCAATGAATAGCCAGATCCATTACGTGATCACATATGGCTCCCATGCATGCTGCCAATATATTTAAGTGTGAATTAGAATGAGGTGGGAACCAGATTCTGCTATAATGGCTGCCTCAAAGGCAGGGCACCAGGCAATTGCACTCTGGGAAACCAGGCCTACATAACAGGCCATTCTTAAAGGGGTCGCTTCAGGCTACAACTGGCAAATTTCAAAAATGTTATCAACTGATATTAGACATTCTGTATGCTGCCGAACACCATTCCTCCAGTTTCCCCCCACTTTAAATAATCACCTCTGTGTCCTGAGGCCTCTAATTCTTGGTCTCTCTTTAACCTGAAAGAGGGACCACTGCTGACAGCCGGAAGGATGGCTGGGTCAATGAGCCTGAGGCCTACAGTCTGATACATTTCGCCCTTCACCGTTCAGATGCAGGGATTGGCCCCATGACTACCGTCAACCATCCTTCCCACCTCAGAATCTCAAAGCAAGAGGCTTCGATCAGATTGTCTCAAGTGGAGGGGACAGGAATGGGATCCTTAGGTTATTCAGCTGGGAAAATATTGAAGGCTTCTGCATGTCAAGACATTTGCAAACAGTGAGGACCTGTCACAGTCTGGTGACCTGATATTCTGGGGTTTCCCATTACAATTCCTGGTGTGCTAAACATTGGTTCAAACATCTCGGTTTTCTTTACATTTTCCCATTTTGCCAAATATAAACTGGACCTGAGGAGAGAAAATCCGGTATGAAATTTTATCCTTCTTTCCATAAAGGCCTGTCATGTTGCATTGCATTACATGCAGCAGATATGTATCCCACCCCAACACTGCCCCCTTGTTGTCTCTAGGGGAGTTGCCATTAACTTCTCAGTGCTGATGATACCTTCCTCATGATCTATGGAATGGGATGGCAACTCTGTCAGACATAGATCAGGAGGCTGCCATCATGTGACGCTCCCCCAGACTCCTTCCATTGGTTGCCCAACACGGGAATGATGATGGCACATTCCCCCTCCTCCCAACAGTCTTAGCAATGTCATATAGAATCCCTACAGTGTAGAAGTAGGCCATACGGCCCATCAAGTCCACACCATCCCTTCAAAGAGCATCCCACCCAGACCCACATCCTACCCTACCACTGCATTACCCCACCCTAGACAGTACAGTCAATTTAGCATGGCCAATCTGCCTAACCTGCACATCTATGGACAGTGGGAGGAAAGCCACACAGACACAAGGACAATGTGCAAACTCCACTCAGACAGTCGTCCAAGGGTGGAATCAAACCCAGGTCCCTGGTGCTGTGAGGCGGCAGTGCTAACCACTGAGCCACCGTGCTGCCCCATGTTTTGGTTTTTGAAAATCTGATCACCCCATTTCACAACCTATGCGGATATCTCGAAAGAGCATGTCCGCCCTTGAGCCTGTGATTGACCTGGCCTGGAGAGCTGCAAAGTAAAAGAAAATATTTACTCTCAAATTGAATAGAATCTAAAACTTAGTTCCAGCCACATGTCAACAGCAGCTTCTGTACCTCTGAAGTAATAGCGCTGCATGCCCATTAATTGGACTATTGATTAGCACTATCTTAAATTACACTCAATTCAGGTGATTGGGAAGTTTTGACAGTTTTTTGCAGTTAAATGGATTTGGGCTTCCAGAGCGCTGGCCTGTGAGAAATAGATAATCTGTCAGAGCAATTATTCTACAGCAATTAAGGGAGCTTTAAATATCTTTCATCGGAACTGACAGTAAACAAACACTGCTGGAGAGAGCAGTGAACAGGAGTTTAAGAGAAGGGGAAGTGATCATATTGAAATCTTATGAAATTCTTGGAGGGCTTGACAGGGAACAAACATCAGCGAGAAAGTCTACAACCTCTTCTTTATTCACTTGTGGGATGTGGGCATCGCTGGCTGGGCCAGCATTTATTGCCTGCCCCTAGTTGCCCTTGAGAAGGCGGTGGTGCGCTGCCTTCCTGAACTGCAGCAGTTCATGTGTTGTAGGTTGACACACAATGCCATTAGGGAGGGAATTCCAGGGATTTGACCCAGCGACAGTGAAAAAATGGCAATATATTTCCAAGCCAGGATAGTGAGTGGCTTGCAGATGGTGGTCTTCCTTTTGTGCCTGCTGCCCTTGTCCTTCTAGTTGGAAGTGGTCACGCATTTGGCAGGTGCTGTATCTCCAGCAATCCTTGAGTGAATTTCCAGTGAGACTGGGAAACATCGTCTCAGGATAAGTGCTCAGTTATTCAGGATTCAGATGAGGAGACATTTCTTCATTAGAGAGTTGGGCATCTTGATATTGTTTATTCCAGAGGACTGTGTGTGTGGGGTAGCACTGTGGGACAAGGATGATGCATGGTCATGACAAGGAGCTGAACATGTTGCCTGTTGTGTGGGGAGGCTGTTAAACTGCAGCTCCCACATGATTCTGGCCGATTAGAGGGTATTCACATTGAAGGTGGCATGGTGTCTCAGTGGTTAACCCTATTGCCTCTCAGTGCCAAAGACCCAGTTTCAATTCCACCGTTTGGTGACTGTCTGTGCTGAGTTTGCATGACGCCCTCCATGTCGGCATGTGTTTCCTCCGGGTGCTCTGGTTTCCTCCCACAGTCGAAGGACGCGCAGGATTGGCCATGCTAAATTGTCCGTAGTGTCCAGGGATGTGTAGTCTGGGTGGATTAGCCGTGGAAAATGAGGGGTTACAGGGACAGGGTAGAAGGGATGGGTCTGGGTGGGATGATCTTCAGAGGGTTGATGTGGACTAAATAGGCCAAATGGCCTGATCCCATACTGTAGGGATTCTATGATAGTCAAACAGCTTGCTGCATTAAGGTGCACCTTCCACAGTCATCAGGGCCTGAGATGGGATTTGAACACAGAACCCTGGACCAGAATTATAGACACTACCATTCTACTAAAAGACCTCCATGAACAGCATTGGTGCTCAGTTGTTGAGTATATACAAGTCTGAAATCACTACGGGATTTGGGAATCAGGCAGGCCAATGAAGGTGAAGTCAAACTTCATTCATGATCTTATCGAATAATACAACAAGTTTGACAGTCCATGTGGCCTATTTCTATTTTGCAGATTCCTGGGTGAAAAATAGTTTAGACTATAAGACCATAAGAAATATTAACAGGAATAGACCATTTGGTCCCTCGAGCCTAATCTACCATTCAATGGGATAATGGCTGATCCGACATTTCTTACGTACATTTCTCTGCCTTTTCCCCACAACCTTTGTTACTTATGTAATGAATTATATTAATTGAATTATTGGTTCCAAAAGGTACAAAAATTATTTGGTTGTTTGAATTCAATTTTAAAAATCGGAAACAGCGTTGTTACCAGTAAAAGACACCATGAAAGTTGTTGGATATTTAGCTCATTAACGTGCTTTTGAGAATATCCACTCTTTTTGCCTAGCCCATAGCACTTTGCAACTGAGGAAGAGCCATATTGGAGGCTGGAAATATTAAGTCTGTTTCTCCCTCCACAGATGCTGCCAGCCCTGCTGAATTTCTCGAGCACTTTCCGTTTTCACTAGAATCAAGTCAGTAACTCTTTCTCCATAGGTAGAAAGTGGTCTTTTGTAATTCACAGCAACAAAAAGCATTAAAGGATGTGAGGCTCAGTACCAAGAGGAACAGTTATGGAGAATTTAAGGAGGAGCTAGATGAAGACATGAGAAAGCAAAGAGTAAAAGAATTCCCTGAACAGCTTAGGTGAAGATAGATGGAAAGAGGATCATGTAGAGTGGAAATGAAAGCTTGAGGAATAATTGTTCCTGTTGCATTCTCCTTGGTAATGCCTCAAACAACCAGAGACCACTTGCCAACAAATTAGTGCTCCTTTGCTTACCCAGTACAAATTGTTGTTCCCTTTGAGACTCAGTATTCTTGCAACACTGCCCTGATGAGTGCATGACAAAAACTCAGATTCTATGCTACCAAGCAGACATAAACTTCTAAAAATGGCAATCGTCTTCCAAAGATTGCCAACTCAAACCCAATCTGGATAGTCCATCGCAAAGGGTGACCATCCCCTGTGTGCCCTGGCCTTCTCTCGATACTGTGCAGTAAGATATCAAGCCCCAGTTCCAATGGCATTCATTGGAATTCATTCAACTGGTCAGTTGCATGGGATGCCCAACTGTTGTCAACAGGCCTCCCTTGGGCCCTAAGTCCCTCTGTAGCCATTAACCTCTGTGCTATT
This sequence comes from Ginglymostoma cirratum, assembly GCA_024137785.1. Taxonomy (NCBI): domain Eukaryota; kingdom Metazoa; phylum Chordata; class Chondrichthyes; order Orectolobiformes; family Ginglymostomatidae; genus Ginglymostoma; species Ginglymostoma cirratum. The sequence goes on from JAHRHZ010000249.1 coordinate 9,791,334, forward strand.
TCTAGGCCAGCGCCTTTCATTAAAGACTACCACTTCAATACAGACCATAGGAATAGGATCAGGCAGTAGGCTTTTCATTGACTAAATCAAAAACACATTAAAACTTCCAAATGTTGCTCAAACTCCGTAGGACTTCAAATTGTACATCAGAAATATAAAAATATTCCTTTGGTTGCATGTGAAAGATTGGAGATAGGACTTTAGAAGGGCTGATTCTGAGCCCCATAACCTTGCTTTATGAGAACTTATAACAAGGACGATGTACAGAAAATTAGCCATCAGTGATGAGCAAAACATGACCTTTTGAGAGAAAATAATCTGGCCTGATACACTACAGTAGAAGCCCTAACATGTACAAACTGTAATCTGTATGCACGTGTTGTCGAACAGAGTTTTAACAGAGTTTTAAAAATGTGTTGAATTCACCTTTGGTCCGTAGCATTAATATTGAAAGTGACCCCATCCAATTCTTGTGAATAAATAGATCTGTGGATGCCCCAATAATGGAAGTGCATAGATCAAAGAAAATTTGATGCAATCTGTTTTAAATCATCCAGCTTTTCATTAGAGCATCACTCGATGAATAGGTACACCAGTGTTTTCACAAAGCAGACATAGAGCTGTACAAAGGCTTTTCACCTCGGTGAAAGAAGACCTATACTTCAATGTCATGACTGAGGGCTTTTGTTAACACTCAGGGCATGTTTCCTCATCACATCCTAAGTGCTTCTTGAAACAAGTGTGGCATTGTCACATTGTACTTTGATCCTAAGGTGAAAATGGAATCCTTTCATGGCCTGAGACAAATTGCAGCACGTGAAATGAATCAATTTGAACCACAATTAATTCAATGACTGATTGAGTCCTGACGTTCCAGACATCACAGTCAAGCATTTGTTCAAAACTAATTTGCAATGGTTGTGATGTCAACTGTTACTCTGCTGGTCCCGCTCTGAATGATGAGAGGGAAGGCAACAGGTTCAGTCTCTCGCTCCAGAGGAACTAACATAAATTCCAGGGAGTGCAACACTGCCAGAGGTGCTGACTAGTGGGAAAGTAAACAGATGGAAGTAAAAAATCTCGGGGGACAATCTGAAAATGTGCAGGGGCATTGTCCCCAGTGTCCAGGCCATAATTTATCTCTCAACCAATATCACCAAAACAGATTGCTCGTTATCTTGTTTGTGGGAGTTTATAGTCTGCAAATTTTCCTACTTCAGATCAGTGACGACACTTTCAAAGTACATTGGAATATCCTGCTGTTGTGAAAAATGTTAGATCTATAACTGCAAAACTGAAAAACATCTGTCTGAATTTTCAGTATGCAGTTCCAACTAATGAAATTCCACTCAAGAGATTCAAGTCAAAATATTATTCCTCAGGTGCATTGAGAGGTATATGTGGACATACCATCTTGATATTGCCTTTCCTTTATGGTTACTGGGTCAGGTCGAAGTGATGGCCTGGTGATACATAGGGAGGTAATGGCCTAATGATTTTATCACTGGACTGTTAATCCAGAGACCCAGGTAATGTTCTGGGGGCCCAAGGTTTGAATTCTATCACTGCAGATGGTGGAATTTGAATTCTGTTTAAACAAAATCTGGAATTAAGAGTTAAATAACCACAAAAGGTTCACTAATGGTCTTTAGGAAAGGAAGCTGCCATCCTTACCTGGTCTGGCCTACAGGTGACTTCAGACCCACTGCAATGTGGTTGACTCTTAACAGCCCTCTGGGCAATTAGGGATGGGCAATAAATGCTGCCTAGCCAGTGACGCCTTCATCACATGAATGAATTAAAAAAATCCTGAAATTCCCTCCCTAACAACATTATAGATCCAACTAGAGATGGACTAAAGATGTTCAAGATGGCAGCTCAGCAACACCTTCTCAAGGGCAATTAGAGACAGGCTGTAAGTTCTGGCCCAGCCAGAGAGGCACACATCCCATGAATAATTTTTTCTAATGAATTAGCAGCAGGAATAGGCCATTTGGGCCCTCAAGCCTGTACTGCTGTTAATAAGATCTGATTTCAGCCTTTCCCACTTACACCAATAATGTTTGACTCATTTTGTTCATCAAAAATCTACCTCTGCCTTAAAAGCTTTCCATCACACTGCCTCCAGCACTCTCTGAAGAAGAAAATCCCAAAGTCATACAATTGTCTGAGAGAGAAACATTCCTCCTGCTCATCTTAAATGGAGATCCTTTATCTTTAAATGGTTTCATTTAATTCTAAACAAAGACTGTGCAGATGCTAGAAATCGGAAACAACATCAGAAAATTGCTGAGGAAACCTCAGAAAGTCAGGCAACATCTGTGTAGAGAAATCAGGTTAACATTTCAAGTCCAGTTCTGAAGATGGCTTACTGGACCTGAAACATTAATTCCGCTTTCTGTCCATAGATGCTGCCTGATCTGCTGAGTTTTTCCAGCAATTTCAGATGTGGTTCCTTTATTTCTAAACTCTCCCACAGGAGGAAACAGTCTTTCGGTAAGCACCCTGTCAAGTTATCTCAGGATTTCATTTTTCAATGAGAGTATCTCTCATTCTCCCAAACTCTAATGAAATCATGCTTAGCCTGTCCACCTTATCCTCTTGAAATAACCTCTCCTCCCAGGTATTAAAATTGAGTGAATCTGTTCCATACCTCTTCTGAAAAGAAGACCAAAACTGTACTCAGTACTCTTGCAACTAACATTTCTTTGCCTTCCTCATCATTTCCTGCGTACAAATATTTTGGGATCCATACCAGAATGTGCTTGAGAGTTTTGCAATCTTCCTACATCTAAATCATGTACATCTTTTCCATTATTCCTGTCAAAGTGGACGAGTTCATATTTTCCCATATTATATTCCGTCTGCCAATTATTGCCCATCCAACTTAATTGATAAACTTGTGCAAATATTTTACGTCCTCTCCACAACTTAGTTTCCTAGTCATCTTTGTATCATTAGCAAATTTAACAATCAAACCTTGGATCCTTTCACTCATGTCATTTGGATAGATTGCAAATTATTGAAGCCCCAAAATTGATCATAGAATCGTAGAATCCCTATAATGTGGAAAAAGGCCATTCAGCCCATCGAGTCTGCACCAACTCTCCAAGGAGCTTCCCACCCAGACTCATCCCCCCGACCCGACCCCTGTAACCCCACATTTCCCATGGTGAATCCACCTAGCCTATGCATTCCTTGTCACACTGGGCAATTTAGCATGGCCTATCCACCCAACGTGCACAGCTTTGGACTGTGGGAGGAAACTGGAGCACCCAGAGAAAACCAGGGAGATGGACAAGTTCCACACAGACATTCATCCAAGGCTGGAATTAAACCCATGTCCCTGGCATTGTGAGACTTCTGTGCTAACCCATGATCCATGTGGCACACCACTCACCATGTCCCGCCAACCCAATACCTATCCATAAATGCCCACCATCTGCTACTTATGCCAACCAATCCTTTCTCCATATTATAATCTATTAAATGTGTCACTATGTTGCTATAGCATGGGCTCTTATTTAACATTATAATTTTTGATGCAGCACCTTGTCAAATGTCTCCTGCCAACCTAAGCACAGCATGTTCACTAGTTTCTATTTATCTACATTGCTTGTTAATTCCTCAAAGTTCTCCAATAAATAAATTAAGCATGATTTACCTTTCAGTAAACCATGTTTACTCTGCCTGATTGCATTACAATTTTACAAATGCCTTGCTATAACCTCCTTAATAACAAATTCCAGTATTTTCTCAGTGACAGATGTTTAGCTTTCCTGCATTCTAGCATCCTCCATTCACGAATAAAGGCAGCCATATTTGCTATTTTACAATCCCAGTATTTAGGGAATTTGGAATAATTAAAACCAAGGCATTTACTATTTCAGCAGCCACTTCTTTTAAGAACCTAGGATGAAGTCCATTGAGATCTGAGAAATTGTCAGACTTTAGCTTTAATAATTTCCTAGCTCTATTTCCAGTATGGTTGAAATAGTTTTAAGTTCCTTGTTCTCTTTCACATGCTGATTTGTAATTGTTTCTGGGACATTATTTGTATCCTGTACAGTGAAGAGAGATGCAAAGTATTTGTTCAATTCTTCTGTTATTTCCTTATTTTCAATGATTAATTCCCCTACCGTCTGGACAACATTTACTTTATCTTTTTAAATGTGTCAAAACTTTTAGTATCTGTTGTTATATTTCTGGCTAGCTTTCTATCATACTCGAATTTCCCCCTCCTTATTAATATTTTGTAATTAGGCATTTATTAGCTGTTATGGTATATATTATTTGATATTTATTGCCATTTTTCTTCATATTTTCTAATTATTCTTAAATATTCATTTAAATAAATAATGCCAATGTATCTCTACCAACCTATCCCTTAACCTCGTTTCCCAGTTTACATTATCCAGCTCTATTTTCTTGCCTACATAATTTATCTTGTTTTAGTTGATGACGTTAGTCTTGGATCAACTTTCCTGTCCCTCAAACTGAATATGAAATTCAATTATACTATAATCGCTACTAATTAGGGACATCTTTACTATGAGATCATTAATTAATCCTGTCTCATTGCACATTACCACATCTAGTATAGCCTATAGAACGCACTACTTGAGGAAACTGTAAAAACACTTAATCAACACACATCCAGGCTGTCCTCAATAATCAGATTTATCCAGTCTATATGTAAAGTAAAATTATCCATAAATATTCCATATTTTCATCATGAGCTCCTGTTAATTTTTTCCCATCTACACTGTCTAACAGTGTAGTTGCTATTATGGGGTCTACAAACAACTCCCACAAGTGTCTCCTTACCATTACTATTTTATAATTTCTGCTTAACATCTACCTGTTTTGAAAATTCTCTATCCCTAGTAGCTCACATAGAGTCATAGAGTCTCACAGCACGGAAACAGACCCCTCAGTCCAACTAGTCAGTGCTGACCAGATGTCCCCATCTGGCCTTGTTCCATTTGTCAGTATTTCGCCTGTATCCCTCTAAATCCGTCCTATTCATATACTCATCCAAATGCTTTTGACATGATGTAATTGTACCAGCCTCCACCACTTCCTCTGGCAGCTCGTTCCATACACACACCACCCTCTGCTTGAAAACGTTGCCCCTTAGTGACCTTTAAAATCTTTCCCCTCTCACCTTTAAACCCTTGCCCTCTAGTATTGGAATCCCCTAACCTGGGAAAAAAAGACCTTTGCTATTCACCCCATCCATGCGTCTCATGATTATATAAACTTTCATAAGGTCACCCCTCAGCCTGCGATGCTCCAGGGAAAAAAGCCCAACCTATTCAGCCTGTCCCTATCGCTCAAACCCTGCAATTCTGACAACATCCATGTATATCTTTTATGCAGCCTGTCAAGTTTAATAACGTTCTTTCTGTGGCAGGGAAACCAGAATTGTACGCAATACTTTATAAGTGGCCTCACCAACATTCTGCACAGCCGCAACATGATGTCCAACACTTACACTCAATGTTCCACCAGCGAAGGCCAGCATATCAAATGTCTTCTTCATCTGTGACTGCATTTTCAAGGATCTATGAACACGCACCCCTAGATTTCTTTGTTTGGCAAAACTCCCCAGGGCCCTACCATGAACGTTATAAGCCCAAACTTGATTTGCTTTACCAAAATGCAACACTTCACATTTCTCTAAATTTAACCCCATCTGCCACTCTTTGGCCCATCAGCCCATCTGATCAAGACCCTGCCTTCACTGTCCACTACACCTATTTTGGTGTCATCTGCAAATTTATTAACCATGCCTACTATATTTACATCCAAATCATTCATATAAATCACAAAATGCAGTGGACCCAGCACCGATCCTTGTGGCACACTGCTGGTCACAGGCTTCCAGTCTGGAAGGGAACCCTCTACCATCACCCTCTGTCTCCTATCTGCAAGTAATTTATGTATCCAATTGGCCAGCCACCCCTGGATCCCATGTGACCTAACTTGACTAACCAGTCAATCATGTGGAACCTTGTCAAATGCTTTGCTGAATTCAATGTAGAGAACGTCTACTGTTCTGCCTTCATCAATCTCCTTGGTCACTTCTTCAAAAAACTCAATCGATCTCTCCTGTTACTGTCCTCTTCAAAAACAACCATTTTACTCTGCTTCAACCCCTCGAGCATGAGCTTCAAAGCATTCTGAGCAAATCACTAAGTCTTTCAACACGTACACATTTCCTTCACAACACTGGAAGCAGCAATATTGTGTTGGTACAGAGGTGAGACAATGTCAGCAGGTGAAGATTGTCTCATCAGCTGCCGCCTAGCCCTATTTCCTGGCCCTGAACAAATCTCTCGAAGATCTCATTCTAATGTCTCCATTTTATCATGGCTGGTGATCTATTGAAATTTGGAAGCAGTAATCTTCACATATACCTTCCCTGGCTTGGGGGGTCATAGGTGTGTTTCAGTTCACAATGAATCTTCTTTAAATCAAAGCATCCTATAGCACAAGCTGGGGAGATGTAATGTCACTGTTGTAATGTCACTGGTCTACAAATCCTGAGGCCCACGATAATCTTCCAGAAGCATAGCATCAAACTCCAAATGGTAGCTAATGGAATTTGAATTTAATTAACAAAATCTGGAATTATAAAACTAGTCTCATTAATGGTGACAATGCTATCTATCATTGTTCATCTGCTTCACAAATGCCCCTTAGAGAAGAAAATCTTCTGTCCTTCCCTGTTCTGGCCTACATGTGATTTCAGACCCGCAACAACTTTTAACAGCCTACTGAAATGGCCTGGCAAGTTTCAGTAATGCTGCCCTCAAAATCATCAATTATTGTAAAATGTAATCTTGTTCACTGAAATAACTGCACAGAGGACAGTATCCCACCACGAGGTCACTCCTTATTTTCATGTGCACCGTACATGAGCTGTGACCAGCAGCTCGGCGCCATTGCCTAGACTGAGAAGACTCTCTGAATCTCCTGTTTATAGCTGTCAGCCTGGGCTCCTTGATTGGCCCAGGTTAACAACATCATTGAAGTCCACCTGGCCATGGTGCCAATCATTACATTCACTGACATCCTTTCGGGAAGGAAACCTTATCTGGTCTGGACTACAAGTCTCTGCAGAAGGCAGAGCAATGCAATCCTCTAATCCTTCAGGTGACGTGGATATAGCTGGCAATGCTAAGGATGGTCTCTGTCCCTACTTTCCCTTGAATTGACAGCAATCACGAATTGGCAACAAATTCTGGCCATGTCCATGATGCCCACATCCCACAGAAGAATGAAAGACGACGAAAGCCAATCAGCCCATTAGCCAGTTCATTCGTGATATAACCATTGAAATTTCTGTGGCCATCAGTTTGCATTCATGGAGATGAAACTAAACATTAAATAAGCAATTCAATAAAAGCAGCCATAAAACATCTCAAACATATCCATCGAGTACAGCTCAATAAAAATTTAATCCTCTTGTTCTCTCAACCTTCCACTGGAAAGTCACATCTGTGTCTTGTTTGTTCGGAAAATTTTGCTAAGGATTAATTATTGCTTTTGAATCTCTTTTCTCGTGAGATTTCACATCAAATGTGAGAGAGAATAAACACACCTCCTCAGAATTTTAGGAGATGCAGATAATGGAAATCACCCACTCTGGCCGAGAGAGGAAAGAAAGAAATGAGATGAAGACACATCCAGGAAGTGAAAACAGTTCTTCAACCTTGAGAAGATGAATGCTGCCTGGGTTGCAGGGAAATAACATTTCTCTTATCATTTCTCCCCTTGGTATGTCCCTGGCATCAGGAAAGTTCTTGAGCCCCATGAAGCCACTCTAACATGGTTAGGGGAAGTGAGGTGTGAAGAAGCTCATGAGGAAAATGGAAACACCAGCATAGACCATGTGAACCAATTGTCCATGCTCTATGCAGTAAAACCTTGATCATCCTTCAGGCATTGTTGTTATTGATGCTTCATCCAAGTGGCTATGTTTGTTTGTGGCCTCAGATGGTTTTAGTAGCATTATTTACCAGAGCGAGATATGGGAGTAGAGATGGCTAAGACAGCCAAACCTGACCTCCAGTATACACATGATGCTAGCCATGTATCAACCAACCCCTCCTCCTCTGAGTTGCAACTGCATGCATTGGAGTTCTACCCCATAGGCTCCAGTACAAAGATAAGGCTGACACTGGACTGCATTAATAAGCAAGTGTTGCACTGTAGAGGTTCCATCATTCATTCTCTGATGTGGATGTAAAAGATCCAATGGAACATATTTAGGAAGGAACAGGTCAGCTCTCCCCTATTTGCCTCTTATTTAACATAAAGGTGTTCAGATCCTTGGCTTTTCACTGTGGGCATGTGGTGCTGGCTGGAGTCTGGGCCACTGACACCAGAAAGACATTAGCTGTTTCTCCACTGGATGTATGTGTACCAAAGGTCAGTGCTTTGGGATTTCATTCTAGTTGGAAAAAATGCAATAAAACTCAGAACAGCTCCTTGTCCCTGAGCTTCCACTCATGCCCTCATCCTCTGTACAGTCACCATATTTTCATCCATCCTAACACATGTGACACATGCATCCTCACCAAAGCCCTGTGGTTACCATACTCTCCATGGCAACCTATACACCTGTATCAATCCCCTATGGCCCATCATATCCTCCACACCAACACACTAGTCTCTGCCACGCTGTGATGAACATCTCACACCCTCTATGTGCCTTTACCCACCTCTATTTTCCTTCATAGCCCTTAGAAGAACTTAGTTCAGTTCTGATTGCAAATGATGCTATTATTAGACTGAAATCTAATTCCAGACTGAAATCTAGAGATAACAAGGTGTAGAGCTGGATGAACACAGCAGGCCAAGCAGCATCATAGGAGCAGGAAAGCTTGACGTTTCGGGCCTAGACCCTTCATCAGAAAACCAGACTGAAATCTCCCTTGATGGATCATATTTTTGTTTTAAGTTTTAATGAGGTGGGTCTTTCACTGAGACAAACAAGAATGTAGTTCTGCAGGCTGGGTACAACAATAAAACAGAAATTTATTATGCAATATTAGAAGTTATTATGTAAAACAAATGAAGATAAAATAGAATAAACCAAACTATTTACTTGTACCATCTAATTAAAGATTTTGAAACAAACAGCAAAAATACAATTTCATTAATTTCAACAGCTTCCCAAGTATTTGAATGCCAGAGAGATTAGTCTTCTCAATGCAATACAGATTTGAATTAGCTGTGGCTTCAATTCCCAGTCGTGAGAATCTGGGAGCCTTTTCCTCAAATTGTCATATAAAACTGAGCTTAGACTTTCTTTGCTTCACAAAACCCTTTCAGGGTCTTAACTAACACTTCTGATCTGGAAGTTTAAAGCTAAACTCCTTACAGTGAGGTAAGCTAGTTTTAACAATTCAAAGCTGTTCTCTCTTTCTCAAGGACAACTGCATTACAAAACCAGATTCAGCTAAGACCCTCCAAAACTGCCCAAACTAAAACTAATAAACATTTTTTTTCTCCCAAACTTCATGTGCTTCCCCTAATCAAGGGAAAAAAACAAACAGCCAGACCTTTCAAACTGAAGACTAACACGCAAGTATGTACCTGCTTGCTCAGAAAATTCTCTGAACAGAAACAAAATTAATTACTGTCTTGGCATAATATGTCTTAAAATAAATCACTATGGCTACAGAAATATTTACAAGTTAATTATTAAACCATTTCAGGCGCACAGAGAACGCAAATGTCACTACATTAAATTCAAAAATCCAAATTCAAAAACAAATAATATTAAATCACACCTCCCATTACAATTCTAAACCATGCCAATCCATTTTTTGCCCTTATACCTTCAATGCCAATTCACCCAGTATTCACCACATGTTGACCTCTGAGATTAACTAAAATAGAGCTCTAAGTGTTTATTGTGGATTTAAATTGCCACTAACATTGATCCAATAAAATTCAATTCATTTAAATTCCTTTGAGTCCTTAATCAATTCAAAACAAATATTCAGTTGAAGTACATAAGCCCTCATAAAAGTACATATTTGTGTTCATAGTCCCGTATCGAAGAACTATACTGCCAATCAAACTGTAGGTTTACTAAACCCTCACCATGATAATGGGGTAGGTTCTGGAATCAATCATATTGCATTAATCTTATCATGATAGCCTTCACACATACATCAACAGGCAGCTAGTGAAATTGCAAATAGTGGAATTTTCTATCAGTTTTATGTTGAAAAGTTTTAAAGTTTTAGAATTTAAATCTCTTAATAGTTTGATAATTCAACTGAGATTATTTTTATGTCCATTCATTTCTACCCTTAATAATTGAAAAAGTTACCTGACACTTTACTTTCCCAAATGAGTACCTACACCTCCCCCACAGGATATCTTAGATATCCAACAACACTGATCACTTTAGACATTGTTGCATGAATGTCAAAAACCCATTAGTCATGTTTTGGATATACCACTAACAAAATTCCTTCTATTTCAACTGCACTTCTGCGTGTGCTAAATCCAAACCACCTCTCTTTACTCCTTATCCCAGTGAAAATGATGTTAGTTGCACTCAGAGGTGATACTTCTGCTTTCAGAGTCAGGGCACCTGCATCATTTTGGTGCAGCTAGAGTCCCTGCCCATCATTGGGAGAACCTGCACCCTTAGACTTGCTATCAAATCAATTATTGAATGCAATATTAGACATTCCCATGAAATCAGATACAAGACTGTCTGTTCAACACATACCAAGACATATTTCTTTGTGGATAGAGTTTATTAACTGCTCAGTCTTACAGGTCCTTCCAAACAGCAATCCTACCGTTCCTACTTCATATCTACTCAGTCAATGTTACTGCTTAACCATTTGTTGTATTAACAGATTATCCTCTTCTCTTTAAATCCGCCTTTGAAGACACAAATGATCCTTGAAAAATACTAATGAAAGATATTCACTTTTTTTTCATATTCTATATTCTATTCAGTGGTTAGCACTGCCACTTTACACTGGCAGGAACCCAAGTTCAATTCCAGCCTTGGGTGACTGTCTGGGTGGAGTTTGCATATTCTCCACATGTCTGTATGGGTTTCCTCTGGTTGCTCTAGTCCAAAGGTGTGCAGGTAAGGTGGCTTGGCCAAACTAAATTGCCCATAGTGTCCAAGGATGTGCAGGCTAGGTGAATTAGTCATGGGGAATGCGGGGTTACAGGGATAGGGTAGGTGGGTGGGACTGAGGGGATGCTCTTCAGAGAGTCAGTGTGGACCTGATGGGCCAAATGATCTGCTTCCAACTTATCTACATCATTTTTTTTAATATTCTACATATTACATTCATCCCCACATATTTCCCCTTCTTTATTTAAACAAAACATTGAATTATAAGCTGCTTAGTCACATGGCAATGGAATATTCTTCTTTATTTTATGGACTCACAGACCAACAAGCAACATTTATTAACTTTCCCAATAAGAATATGATAGCCCCTGATGCACCCAAATAATCAACTGAAGATTGACATGTGAAGCATCGCTAAGAAGGATTAGTTTCACATGTCTGCGATCGCCCAATGCTGGAAACTTTACTTTCAGAATGATGGAATCATTATGGCGCAGGAGGAGGCTATAATAATTCCAACTGGAAAGAGGCATTGTTTGTCGTTGAACACCAATAATTGAGCCACCATTCATGGTGTACATAAACTAGTCCCAGCAGAGGACAGACAGCTCTGTAGACCTATCCTTAGGCCTGCTTTATAAAAGTCTCAGGTGATGAGTTCCTGCTGGGAAGGCCGTTGCCTATTACCGAGGGAACTAACGCACAACAAGGAGATTAATTAATGATTTCCTGTGTGCCTTGTAGAGGTTTTCACACAGGCCATTGATCCTGTGGCTTTCCAAATGATCATTATGACTTAACTCCATTGCGTGCCCTTTGCCCATAATCCTGCACATCAAGAGGGCATTAGATGACCTTTTTAAATGTTCATCTAATGCCCTCTTGAATGCCTTGATTGAACCTGCCTACACTGCACTTCCAGAGATTGCATTCCAGACCTGAATGCCCCATTGTTTGAAAAAGTTCAATCTCATATCACATTTATTTGGTACAAACCGCTACAAATCTGTGCCCTCTTATTCACGATAATTTTACGAATGGGAGCACTTTCACCCTGAGTATTCTGTTCATACCTTTCATGAGTTTGAAAACTTCAATTGAATCTCTCTTTCGTCTTCCTTCCTCCAAGAAAAGCAATTCCAACTTCTCCAATCTATCCTCTTAACTGAAGTTCCTGATCCCTGAAATCATTCTTGTAAACCTTTTCCATACTCTCTCCAACGTGTTCATTCCTGAAGTGTGGCATTCAGAGATAGACACAAGACTGAGTGTGTATTTTTCTGAATTGAATTTTTTTTTAATGATTTAGTTGGTTTAAAATATTTCTGCAACAGTAGCATATTCCATAATAGTTCCAACACTTAAAAGCCGCCATCAGGCTTAGTCTGAGTGGACAATTAGTTTATTCGTTCAATCAAACTTCTTTACTGATCTGCTTCTTGCTTCTGCAAAAAACTACCTTTCTGTGAGAACCTTGGCTCCATTCACTGGGTTGTGATTAAAACTTTCCAAGTAATTAGAAGTATGTGCGCACACTAACGGTAGGACAAGGCTACCACGGTTGACAAGGGAAGTCAGGAATAGCATAAAAACAAACAAAAAAGTACAATGTGAGGAAGACTTGTGGGAAGCCAGAGAATTGGGAAACCTTTAAAAGCCAGCAGAGGAAGGCATGGGGCGGCACGGTGGCTCAGTGGCTAGCACTGTTGCCTCACAGCACCAGGGTCCCAGGCTTGATTCCAGCCTCAGGTGACTGTGTGGAGTCTGCACTTTCTCCCTGTGTCTGTGTGGTTCCCTCCGGGTGCTCCTGTTTCTTCCCACAGTCCACAGATGTGCAGGTTAGGTGGATTGGCCTTGCTAAATTGCTGTGGTGTTCAGTGATATGTAGATTAGGTGGGTTATAGGATTATAGGGGCACGGGTGGGAGGCTTTGAGGGTCAGTGTGGACTTTTTGGGCCAAAGGTCTGTTTCCACACTGTAGGGATTCTATAAAAAAAGGAAAACTGGAAAAGCAAAAAATGGGGGAGGAAATGAAGAATGAGAGTAAGCTGTCTAGTAATCTGAAAGAAGGTTGTAAGGGCTTTTCTCTTTCGATATCTAAAAGGTAGGAGAGAGACAAGACTGGACTTTGGACCACTGGAAAATGAAGCTACAGAAGTAGTGATGGGGAACAAAGAATTAGTGGATGAGCTGAAGAGGTACTTTGTATCGGTTTTCACATTGGAAGGCACCAGCGGCATACCAGAACTTCAAGAGAGCCAGGGCGAAGAGGTGAGTGTAATGGCCATCACTAAGGAGTAGGGTGCTGAAAGGCCTGAAGATGGATGAATCACCCAGACCTGATGGACCACACCCCAGAGCTCTGACAGAGAAACCTGAGGAGGTTGTGGAGGCATTGGTGATGATCTTTCAGGAATCACTGGAGTAAGGGAGGGCTCTAGAGGACTGGAAAGTGGCTAATATAACACCCTTGTTTAAGAAGGGAAGGAGGTGGGAAATTATTATAGGCCATTTAAACTGAGCTCGGTCATTGGTAAGATTTTAGATTCCATTATTAAGGATAAGATTGCAGAGTACCTGGAAGTGCATGGTAAAATAGGGCTGAATCAGCTCGGCTTCACCAAGGGGAGGTCATGTCTGACAAACCTGTTAGGATTCATTAAGGAAATAAGAGCAACTTAGGCAAAGGAGACCCGGGGATGTGATCTATTTGGATTTCCAGAAGGCCTTTGACAAGGTGTCACACAAGAGGCTGCTAAATAAAATAAGAGCCCATGCTGTCAGGATAAGGTACTGGCATGGATAGACGATTGGCTGACTGGCGAAAACAGAGAGTGGGGATAAAAGGATCTCTATCAGGATCACAGCTAGTGAGTTCCATGGGGCTCAGTGGTGGGACCAGAGCTATTCACATCATACATGAACAATCCTAGCAAAGGAAGTGAGAACATTGTTGCTAGGTTTGCAGATGACACAAAGATAGGTGGAGGGACAGGTAGCGTTGAGGAAGTGGGGTGGCTAAAGAAGGATGTGGGCAGGCTAGGAGAGTGTGCAAAGAAGTGGCAGATGGAATACAATGTAGGAAATTGTGAGGTTATGCACTTTAGTTGGAAAAATAGGGGCATAGGCTAATTTCTAAATGGGGAAAGGCTTCAGAAATCTGAAGCACAAATGAACTCGGGAATCCTAGTTCAGGATCAAGGTTAACGTGTAGGTTCAGGTGACAGTTAGGAAGGCAAATGCGATGTTGGCATTCATTTCAAGACGGCGAGAATACAAGAGCAGAGATGTACTGGTGAGGCTGTATAAGGCTCTGGTCAGACTGCATTTGAAATATTGTGAGCAGTTAAGGGCCCCATATCTAAGAAAAGATGTGATGGCATTGGAGGGGGTCAAGAGAGGGATCATAAGAATGATCTCAGGGCTGAAGAGTTTGTTATATGAGGAACAGTAGAGAACTCTAGGTCTGTATTTGATAGAGTTTGATGAGGAGGGATCTCATTGAAAATTGCAGAATACTGAGAGGCCTGGAAAGAATTTTGTTTTCCTTTACTCATTCACAGGGTGAGGGAATTGCTGGCCAGGCAGCATTTATTGCCCATCCCTAATTGCCCATGGGGCAATTAAGAGTCAACCACATTGCTGTTGGTCTGGAGTCACATATAAGCCAGACCAGGTAAGGATGGCAGTTTCCTTCCCTAAAGGACATGGTGAACCAGATGGGCTTTTCCGGCAATTCACAATCATTGTTTGATCCTTAATTCCAGACATTTATTGAATTCAAATTCCAACATCTACAATGGTAGGATTTGAACCCCGGTCCCCAGAATGTTATCTGGGTCTCTGGTTTAACAATGCAGCGATCATCCCACTAGGCCATCACCTCCCCTGGTAGTGAGACATGGAGAAGATGTTTCCACGAGTAGGAGAGACTAGGAGCAGCGGGCACAGCCCCAGAGTAAAGGACCAATCCTTTAGAACTTAGATGAAGAGGGATTTCTTCAGCCAGAGGGCGTTGAATCTGTGGAACTCATTGTCAGAGGGCTGTCAAGGCCAAGTCATTGAGTGTATCTAAGACAGAGATAGATTGGTTCTTGGTTAGTAAGAGGATCAAGGTTTACAGGGAGAAGATGAAAGAATGGGGTTGAGAAACACATCAGCCATGATTGAATGGTGGAACAGATTCAGTGGGCCAAATAGCCTAATTCAGTTCCTATTTTTATGGTCTTATGCAAAACTGTCAATCCAAAGTTATTCCTACCTTATCCTGTTAAAATAGTCGCTCTCTGTTCGTAGAAAGCCCCAAAGCCTGACTTCCAATTTTAAGTTCCTTTCTTAATTTACAAACATATGAATATATGAGTTGGTGGCAGGAAAAGCCTGCTCTGCCATTCAAGAAGATCGTGGCTGATCTTCACACTCCACATTCCCAAATACTAACAACGACCTTGCACCCCCATTACTTATTTATCTATCTCAGCCTTAAGTAGATTCAAATTCTGTGCTTCTCCTGCCAGATAATGAGGTGAATTTGAGAACTTAACAAGATAAAACTCACTAGGTCTTGCAGAGAGAGAAATCCTCCATGAAAATCACCAAGAATAACACTTAGCTGATCTCTGGTAAGGTTCAACACTTAGTTTGTAATCATCACCTTTAAGAAAGGATCCTCTGCTACTAATATCAATTGGATACAAGCAAGCTGGTGAAACAGAAGCCAAGACACAAGAACGCCCTCAACCGTGTCTCCCGCATTTCCCGGAACACATCCCTCACGCCCCGTCCCCGCAACAATAACCAAAAAAGAATCCCCCTCGTCCTCACATACCACCCCACCAACCTCCGGATCCAATGCATCATCCTCCGACACTTCCGCCATCTGCAATCAGACCCCACCACCAAAGACATTTTTCCCTCCCCACCCTTATCTGCCTTCCGGAGGGACCACTCCCTCCACGACTCCCTTGTCCGCTCCACACTCCCCTCCAGCCCCACCACACCCGGCACTTTTCCTTGTAACCGCAGGAAGTTCTACACCTGCCCCAACACCTCCTCCCTCACCCCAATCCCAGGCTCCAAGAAGACTTTCCACATCAGGCAGAGGTTCACCTGCACATCTGCCAATGTGGTATACTGCATCCGCTGTGGCTTCCTCTACATCGGGGAAACCAAGCGGAGGCTTGGGGACTGCTTTGCAGAACACCTGCGCTCAGTTCACAACAAACAACTGCACCTCCCAGTCGCGAACCATTTCAACTCCCCCTCCCATTCCTCAGATGACATGTCCATCCTGGGCCTCCTGCAATGCCACAGTGATGCCACCCGAAGGCTGCAGGAACAGCAAATCATATTCAGCCTGGGAACCCTGCAGCCCAATGGCATCAATGTGGATTTCACAAGCTTCAAAATCTCCCCTCCCCCAACCGCATCCCAAAACCAGCCCAGCTCATCTCCAGAGATAAAAGGTACTGCAGATGCTGGAGAATCCGAGATAACAAGCATGGGGCTGGATGAACACAGCAGGCCAAGCAGCATCACAGGAGCAGGAAAACTTGACGTTTCGGGCCTAAACCCTTCATCAGAAAACCTCCCTAACCTGTTTTTCCTCTCACCTATCCCCTCCTCCTACCTCTAGCCCCACCCCCATCTCCTATCTACTAACATCATCCCACCCCCTTGACCTGTCCGTCCTCCCTGGACTGACCTATCTCCTCCCTACCCCCCAACCTACACTCACCTTTACTGGCTCCATCCCCGCCTCTTCGACTTGTCTGCCTCCTCTCCACCTATCCTCTCCTCTATCCATCCTCTATCCGCCTCCCCCTCTCTCCCTATTTATTTCAGAACCCTCTTTTCCCCTCCCCCATTTCTGATGAAGGGTTTAGGCCCGAAACGTCAAGTTTTCCTGCTCCTATGATGTTGCTTGACCTGCTGTGTTCATCCAGCCCCATGCTTGTTATCCAAGACACATATTGTTGGGGACAGAGTTTATTATCTACTTAATCATAGAATCCCTACAGTGTGGAAACAGGTCACCCAGCCCAACAAGTCTGCACTGCCCCTCCGAAGGGCATCCCACCCAGACCCAATCCCCACCTTCCCATGTCTAATCCACCTAACCTAAACATCCCTGGGCACTGTGGACAATTTAGCATGGCCAATCCACTCAGCCTGCACATCTTTGGACTGTGAGAGGAAGCTGGAGCACCCGAAGGAAACCCCCACAGACAGTCATCCCAGGGTGGAATTGAACCCAGATCCCTGGTGCTGTGAGGCAGCAGTGCTAACCAGTGAGCCACCGTGCTGTCAATTTTACAGGTTCTTCCTAATACCAGGCCCCCTTGTTTGCCCTTTGATTATACCCAGTCAATGAATAAATCTTTTTGTTTATTCATTCATAAGATGTGGGTGTCACTGGCTAGACCAGCTTTTACTACACAGAAGGTGGTTCAGAGTAAATTGCTGTGGGGCATATGTAGGCCAGGGCAGGTAAGAACAGCAGATTTCTTTCCTATAACACACTGGTAAACCAGATGTTTTATTTTTCCTGATGACTGACAATAGGCTAACTGTCATCATTATACTCTTAATTCCAGATTTTTTTCTGTTTTCAAATTCCACCATCTGCCATGATGGGATTCAAACTTGGTTCCCCAGAAGATTACTTGGTTCTTGGGATTAGCAGCCTGGTGATGATAGCCCTCTCCAATCTTTGGTTTAATTGTTCAGCAAAAACTTATTTTTTAATCCAACTTTTGAAGGTGTTACAGCACACTTCTGTAGCAGATAGAACCCAACAGGATGGTGGCTTCAGCATTGGCAGCGTGGACCGGGACTCCTGGTGGTGATGACTGGGCTGGACCCTGGAATCTCGGCAGCAGTAGGCCTGGAGCCTGGATCCTTGATGGTGGCAGTGGCCGTTGTGAGGGCTTTTGGTAGAGGTAGGCCCAGAGCCTAGATTCTTGGCAGTGTCGGCGAGGTAGCAGCAAGAAAGCAAGGGTCTCCTGGGGCATCGGCATCATCACTGCTGTTCAGAGTAGGACTTCTTGAGGATCAGAACACCTTGCAGAAGCCCTGGAGCCATGCTGGAAACACCAGTTTGAACAGAAGATTAACTTTTATTCAAGTCATTTCTTTTTATCCCTATTGTGCCTCAAAATGGGGCCAGATTGTGGTGACAAAACACTTTTCAATGTAGCTTCAAGGTAAATATGAAAGTAAATAAATAAATCATCCATTTACTTGAATACAGACAAGCTAGCCCAGAGGTAGGATGCTACCACAGCATCAGAAGAGTGCTTTTAATTCCTAGCAATATTTACAAAGCCCGTGGTCTGGAATGGAACAATTTACAAGACAGGTCACCAAGCGTTGGGAAAGGAAAACACCAGCAAGAGGAAATTCCAGTTCCCAATCGCTATATGATGAACCCTGTTCCAAACCTGTGTCTAAGTGGAGGGAAGTAGGATAAAGCAAGCTCAGCTGTGAGGATTCCCGCAGTTGAATAGCCTGGAAAAACACATGACAAAGCTCACCTCTATGATCAGAGGTATAGATAGAGTGGACAGCCAGAGACTTTTTCGTAGGGTGGAGGTAGCTATTACGAGGGAGCACAGTTTTAAAGTGAGTGGAGGTAGATATAGGGGAGATCAGAGGTAGGTTCTTTACTCAGAGAGTGGTAGGGGCGTGGAATGCATTGCCGGAGAGGGTAGTGGAGTCGGCCTCATTAGGGGCGTTTAAGCGACTATTAGATAGGCATATGGATGGTAGTCTAAGGTAGGGGTGGAGGTTAGATAGACCTTAGGATTAGGGTAAAAGTTCGGCACAACATCGTGGGCCGAAGGGCCTGCACTGTGCTGTACTGTTCTATGTTCTAAAGCAATAGGTGGACATGCTGTAACATGGTTGCAAACTGAAACATATTTCTGCAAGAACCATAAAGGGCAAAAGTCATGAAATCTTTTGTCGTTTCTGCATCATGGTTGAATGTAAGAAAAAGTCTTCAAGGTGAAGTCAATACAACTTTAATCACTGGAGGTTAACATGGTTTTGATTTAGAATACACGACTTGCAGAAGGTTTAACTCTAATGGAGGTCTAAGATGTTACTTATCAGTGAGAATCAGACAGCCAATAAACCCCTTTCTGATAAATGATCACCTTACTGGTGAATTCTATCAAACTAGAACAGGGGCAAATAATTGCAGGTGCCAACATCATTCAAATGAGTTCAGCCTCCCTTGCTGCCAACACGCACAAAATAAAAAGATGCATGGAATTGGCGTTGTTAATGCTCCCATAAAATGTAAGCATTTATTGTGATATTAGAATTGCATCGAAAAGATTAGCTTTGTTTCAGGGTGACAAGGTGGGCAGTGGTGTGATGGAGAGCGGCACTAATACAGATTACAGATTCTGAGCAAGGATCACCGGACCCGAAAACATTAACTCTGTTTTCTCCTCCACAGATGCTGCCAGACCTGCTGAGCTTTTCCAGCAACTTTGTTTTTGAATACAGATTACTCGTCTGCTGTCTCTGTGCTTTGAGGAGGCAGAACTTGTGGACTCCGAACACAAGACCTCAGGCTGTGAAATGTAATTATTCAGAAACCCAGGCAAGCTACTCATTCATGTTTGGACCAAAACTCCCTTTGCATAGAACAGGAGAAATCCATTCTGCTCCTGAGCTACATCACCATCCAATTCAATCACGGTCAGTCCAGAGGCAGAGAAAGGACCAGGCAGTCAGTACAGGAGTTCTCAGTAGCCAGACTGTTAGAAAACTGATACCACTGTGGAGATTCTAAATCATTAAAAAAAAACACAAAAGTAAGGGCCCAAACACTGACCTCTATAGGACCTCATCGGAGACAGATTTCCAAATGGAAGAACATTCCTCAATTACCACCTTCTACTTCCAGCCACTCAGTCAATTGTGGATCCAATTTGCCAAACTTCCTTGGATTCCATAGGCTCTTACCTTTCCTGTCAGACTCCTATGCTTATCAAAAGTCCGAGTGGACTATATCAAAAGCATTAGTCTCATTGACACACTTGGTCACCTCTTCAAAAAATTCAGTCAAGTTGTTCAGATATGTCATCTCCTGAGCAAACCTATGCTGACTGTTCTTGACTAATCCCTGCCTCTTCACGTGCAGATTAATTCTGCCCCTGAGAATTGCTTCCAATAGTTTCTCTACCACTGAGGTTACTCCAAATGGCCTGTAGTTTCCTGGTTTAGGCCCTTCTTGAATAACGATACCACTTTGGCTGTCTTCTAGTGCCCTCACACCTCTCCAACAGCCAATAATTGAAAATTATTGCCAGTGCCCCTGCTATTCCTCCCTTACCTCGCTCGACAACCTCGGATACATTTCACCCCGCCCTTGAGTTTTATTTATTTTTAATGCTGGCAGACCACTCCCAACTGTTTATGCAAGTTTCTTTAATGGCATCACAGACCTTCTCCCTGACTTCTATCTCATAATGTACCTCTCACTAATGAACGCTGAACCAAAGTATTCGTTTAGAGCCTTAACTACATCCTCTGGCCAAGTACAAATTACCATTGTAATACTTAAAGGACCCTACTCTTTCCCTTGTTATCCCTTTAACCCAATGTATCCATAAAACTTTGGATTTTTCATTATTTTAAATGCCAGTATCCTTTCATATCCTCTTTTAGCTCTCCTAACCTCCATTTTAAATTTCCTTGTGTCGCCAGAGTATTTATATAGAATCCCTACAGTGTGGAAAGAGACCACTCAGCCCATCGCGTCTGCACTAACCTTCCAAAGAGCAACCCACCCAGACACAGCTCCCACCTTATCCCCATTTTACCACGGCTAATCCACCAAACGTGCACATCCCTGGACACTATGAGGCAATTTAGCATGGCCAAATCACCTAACCTGCACATCTTTGGACTTTGGGAGGAAACCCACATAGACATAGGGAGAATGAACAAATGACAGACAGTTGCCTGAGAGTGGAATCGAGCCCAGATCTCTGTTGCTGTCAGGTAACAGTGTTAACCACTGTACCAATGTGCTGCCCCTATATGGCTAGTTAAGTTCAGATTCTGGTCAGTGATTACTCCCAGGATGTTGATTGTGAGGTATCCGGTGATGGTAACAACACCGAATGTCAAAGTGCAGTGGTTGGATTGCCTCCTATTGGAGATCGGCCTCGCCTGGCATTTGTGCAGCATGAATGTTACTTGCCACTTGTCAGCCCAAGCCTGGATATTGTCCAGATCTTGTTGCATTTGAACAAGGACTGCTTCAGTATCTGTATAAATATAAATCAGTATAAATTCATTCATCGGATGAGGGCATCACTGGCTAAGCCACCATTTATTGCCCATTCTTTGGAGAGTCACCCACATTGCTGTGGATCTGGAGTCACGTGTAGGCCAGACCAAGTAAGAATGGCAGTTTCTCTCCCTAAAGGCCATCAGATGGGCGTTTCCCAACAATGTACCACACATTCATGTCCTTTGTTAGAATCTTATTTCCAGATTTTTATTGAATTACTGTTCCATCATCGGCCACGGTGGAATTTGAACCCAGGTCCCCAGAACATTACCTGGGCCTCTAGATTAATTGTCCAATGATGATATCACTAGGCCATCACCTCCCACTAAATATTAGCCTGGAGACCAGACAGAAATGCCCAACTCTTCATCAAAATAGTGCTTTCGGATCTTTTACACATATCCGAGAGGGCAGCTGGTTTGAACATTTCATTGGAAAATTGGTATTTATTCTGGGCAGCATGTAAACAGCATGCTTTTGAAAAGAAAAACGCATGTTTATTGACCCCTGACTTTCCTTCCAATCTGACTGACCAGCAACAAGTGTTTTGTATGTTTTAATAAAGAGGGTTTTTTACTGCTCACCTCGAAAATTGAACATTACATCACTTCCTCATCCTAATCTTACAGAGATATTTGTATCATTGACAGCTATGGGTGAATTGGTGGACTCTCTCCCCTCCCCCTCCTCCTCACACACTCACTCTCTCCCCTCCACTCTCCTCACACACTCACACTCTCCCTCCCCATCTCTTCACACATTCACTCTCTCCCTTCCACTCTCCTGACACTCACTCTCTGTCTTCCCCTGTCCTTACACACACACTATCTTCTTCTCCTTTCCTCACACAACCACGCTCTCTCTGCTGATAACTGCTGTCAATGCATCATCAGAGATGAGCAATAGTACCTGACATTGAGTCTGACTTATGCTAAGTGAGGTGGTTGCAGGAGGAGCCCTCCCTTTCTCTAATGCACTGGCTCAGGGTAGCCCAGTGACTGATGTGACACAAGATGCCATTTGATGTGCTTTCATTATTAATGAGAGCTGCAAACTAAACACATCACATCAGAGTTCACCATACCTCACTGTTAGCCTCACAGTGAGGGATTGCGGTCTCATCTGCTACAGTACAATTGATCTATTTTGTTCTGAGCTTCACCTATTATTACCATCTCCTGCCTTCTGACTCTTGTCTGTTAATCCTGCACGAAAGGTCACCTATTTTTAATTTTGCCGAAGCTGATGGATCTTATGTGGACTACTTAGCCCAGGCTGAATGGATTTGACCTCTGACCTGTAACTGAGGCCAGTGTCAGATATTTTGTAAGGCTGCCTGATTTTCCCAGCAAGATAGTGGGGCCAGCGGAGGATCCTGAGTGACCCCGAATCCAGGCACGAGAATCCAGAAAAAGCATTCGGGGTGATTTACAATGTCAGCCAGAGCAAAGGAGGTGCGGAAAAGACCACACTGGGAAAAGTGAAGGGAGAGACGCATGGCCAGGGAAATGAACGTTCACCACAGATCAATCACTTACTTCCACCAATAATGGTCAAGGGCTGTTGGAAATGGGTGGCACCATGGTAGTGTGAGCTGATTTATTCAGGTGACATACGGCAACAGAGAAGCTTGCATTTGAATGAAGTCTAGCTTTGGTTACATCAAAAATAGGAGCAGCTCACTGTGCCCTTTCCTGCATTCAATAAGATTGTATTAATCCTCTATATCAATGGCACTTCCCTGCTTAATATCCCACACTCCCTCAGTATTCAACCATCTATTAACCTTAATCATACTCGCTGACTGGTATACTTTGGACATCACATTAAGTTCACTCATCAACAACCTTTCACGATTCTTTGATGGCCTGAACTGCCCCTCACCACTGTCCAAATGGTTTGCTTTCTTGGGTCGTGATCCTCATTGTCAGGGCCAGCATTTATTGCCCATCCCTAATTGTCCTTGAAATGAGTTGCTTTCTGGCCCATCTGTTTTTTAGGAATACACATTCACAGGATACAGGGCGGCACAGTGGCTCAGTGGTTAGCACTGCTGCCTCACACCATCAGGGACCTAGGTTCAATTCCACCCTTGAGCAACAGTCTGTGTGGAGTTTGCACATTCTCCCCATGTCTACGTGGGTTTCCTCCGGGTGCTCCGGACTCCTCCCACAGTCCAAAGATGTGCAGGCTAGGTGGATAGGCCATGGAAAATTGCCCATAGTGTCCAGGGATGTGCTGGCAAGGTGGATTAGCCATGGAAAATACAGGGTTACAGGGATTGGGTAGGGGGTCGGAGTAGAGTGCGACACTCTTTGGAGAGTCAGTGTGGACCCGATGGGCTAAATGGCCTGCTTCCACACTGTAGGGATTCTATGATATAACTGCTGCTGGCTGGGCCATCCCTCATTGCCCAGAAAGAGATTAAGGGTCAGTCATGTTGCTGTGGCCCTGCAGCCACATGTAAGCCAGGTAAGCATGGCAGCTTCCTTCCCGAAAGAACATTAATGAACCTGATGAGATTTTCCAACAATCAGCAATAGTTTCATGATCACCATTAGATACTTACAGTCAAATTTGAATCTGCCATGGTGGGATTCGAACCCTGGCGCCAGAATGTTAGTCTTGGACTCCAGATTAATAGGTTAACATTAATAACACTAAGGGACTGCCTCCCCTATGTCAGTGGGCAGTTAGGAGTCAACTATATTGCTGTGAGTTTGGAGTCACATGTAAACCAGACCAGGTAAGAATGGCAGTTTCCTTCCCTAAAGTGCATTAGTGAACCAGATGGGTAAGATAGGCAAGGTTCTGAAGAAAACCAGACTCAAAATGTTAACTCTGTTTTTCTCTCCCCTGATGCTGCCAGACCTGCTGAGTTTATCCAGCATTTGGCAGCATGCTGACACAATGGTTAGCGCAGAGATAAAAGGTACTGCAGATGCTGGAGAATCCGAGATAACAAGCA
>JAHRHZ010000249.1:9815754-9837533 GCA_024137785.1 Ginglymostoma cirratum
TGGGGCTGGATGAACACAGCAGGTCAAGCAGCATCATAGGAGCAGGACCCGGCAACTTTCTGTGTGGAGTTTACATGTTCTCTGCACATCAGCATCGGCTTCTTCTGAGTGCTCCAGTTTCCTCCCACAGTCCAAAGATGTGTAGTTTAGGTGGATTGGCCATGTTAAAATTGTCTATAGAGTCCATGGATGTGCAGACTAGTTGTTTTAGCCATGGGAAATGCAGGGTTACAGAGGGGTGGGTCTGGGTGATATGCTGTTCAGAGAATTGGTACAGGCTGAATGGCCTGCTTCCACACTATAAGGGTTCTATGATGACTCTCTGTGTTTGTTTCAGATTTCCAGCATCCACAGTATTTTGCCTTTATTAGATAGAAATGATAGCCGTCATGTTATTACCATTAATGAGACCACCCAATTCAATTTCAGACTTTTACTAATTCAGTTTACATTCCACCAGCTGCTGTGACCATCTGCCTCCCGAGCATTAGCCGAGACCTCTGGATTATGATTCCAGTGACTTTACAACTACCCAAACCTACAAGAACAATTACCTTCCTAAATACTGCAGCCAAAAGAATTTTATCTGCTCCAAAGAGATTACTTCTCTTCCCAACAAAACCCAGAGAAAATAAGCCATTCTCCATCCTTAATTGCCCTTCAGTAGCATTGGTGAGCTATTATGTAGATCCACCACACTCCACATGTTCTAGGTGGTAAAGGTCACAGCTCTGAAATGTACCATCAAAGAACCCTTAGCAACTTGCTGCAGTACAGCTGGTAGATGGCATAGACAGATGCCACTGTGTACCAGTGGCAGAGAAAGTGAATGGGATGTCAATGAAGTGGGCTGCTTCGGATGGTTTTCCTTTGTATATCAGAGACTCCCTACAGTGTGGAAGCAGACCATTTAGCCTATTGAGTCCACGCTCACCCTCTGAAGAGCATCCCACTCAGATCTAACACCCCCCCCCAACCTTATCCCCAAAACCCTGCATTTCCCACGGCTAATCCATCCAACCTACACATCCCTGGACACAACGGGCGATTTAGTATGGCTAATCCACGTGATCTGCTCATCTTGGGACTCAGTTGGTCTGAGTCAGAGCACCCGGAGGAAACCCACGCAAACAGAGAGTCAACCGAATCAAACCTGGGTCCCTGGCTCTGTGAGTGTTAGCAGTGCTAGCCACTGAGCCACTGTGTCGTCCCTTGGTATCAAGCTTGTTGAGTGTTGTTGCACACAACCAGGCAAGTGGGGAGTATTCCATCACACTCCTGACCTGCGCCTTTGTCGACGGTGGACAGGCTTTGGGGAGTCAGGAGGCGAGTTACTTGCTTAAAAGTTCCCAAGGTAGGCCTTTACCAGATGAGCATTCAAAAGGCCTTCCTTTTATGACTGAGGTGAAGAAATTTTGTTTTGTCTACGAGGATCATTGGAATGTTCTTTCCTAGAAAGTAGTGAACACTGGGCCATTAAATCTTTGATAGATGAATGATGGAGTCGATGGGCCGAATAGCTTGTTCTTGTTCCTAAGTCCTCTGCTCCTACTCAGCAATGATGAAGCCATTGAATGTCAAGCAGTAATGGTGAGGCTGTCTCTTATTGGTGACAGTCATAGCCTGGCATTTGTGTGGCACAAATATTACTTGCCATTTGTCATCCCAAGCCTGGACTTTGTCCAGATCTTCTTGCATTAGGATAAGGACTGCTTCAGTATCTGAGGAGTTGTGAATTGTGCTCAACATTGTGTAATCATCTTCTGACCTTACGATGGGGGGGATGTTCATTGAAGAAGCAGCTGAAGATGGTTGGGCCAAGGACACTACCCTAAGGAACTCGTACAGAGATGTACTAACTACAGTGCTTTATAAATCCCTGAATATTGACATGAAACAGCAAGAACAGTTTTTGAAATGGATTTTTCAGTTTGACTGATAGCTGAACTAATGTTTGATACCTGCTGAATAGTGCTACAGTCTGTAAAGTTACACGTCTCCCCTTGTGCATCTGGGACACTTAGAACAACCACCTTTCCTCGAGAAGGAGACAATTAGTCTTCACTAGACATGACTATTTGAGCCAAGCAACATGAAGTAGCTGTTCACAGTGGGCGCTGGAGAAATCCTTACTGAGCTAACCTGTCGCTTATAGGTGTAAGGTATTTTGCGTTCATAGCTAAAAATAAGATTGTTATAGCGCTGAGAAAGCTCCATTTGAAACATTAGAATCAGGCAATCCCATTGAGATGTCGCCTGTTTAGATCCAAACTAACACTTCATTTCCCCAAATGATGGGTTAGTGATTTATTTAGGCTGTTAAGTAAAACAGATGCTAAACACCAGGGGCTTGTCTTAATTTCAATAATGTTCATTTTGCACACCACAGCCAAAGACATCTTCCTATTGACAGGATGCACTGGGCTTGACAGGTCACTTATCTAACCTATTGGGTTGATCAATTCCCATAAAACCACCACCAAACACTATTCATTAATCCATCATGATTCAACTTCACAAGAAAGCAGGGGAATAAATGAAAGATGGCAGTCAGATATAATTTATCCTCAAGCTGAAGCCCTGTAATTTTTATACAGCACTTCAGATTTATAATGTTAGTTATAGTTTATCAACAAAACTCATTGAAATACCAAAGGAAGAGAAATCAACCCTGATTATAACCCTAGGAACACAGCATGCAGAGGGATAAAACTGGGTTTTTCATCTGACTGTTAACTCTGATATGTTTCTTCACAGATGTTGCCAGACCTGCTTAGTTTTGCCAACAACTTCTGTTTTTGTTCCTGATTTACAATATCTGCAGTTCTTTCGGTTTTTTCATCCAAGATATTCCAAGGTGCTTTACATTCATTAAATTACTTTTTGGAGAGTAACCATCATTGTAATGTCACCACAGAATGCTTTCACACACAAAGAATGCATAACGGGCAGATGATCTGTATCAGTGTTGTGGGTCAGGAGTCCAAGGAGTATCCAGTTACTTTTCTTTCAAACCTCTACATGGACTGGTTTTACATGTACCTGAGAAGCCATGCAAAACTTCAGTTTAATTTCTTGCTGCACTTTTGACCCAACTCCCTCAGTACTAGGCCTCACAGCCTTGATGTGGGGCTTGAACCTTCGAACTGAAAGGCGCAGGCGTCACTCGCTGAGCCCCAGCTGACAGAAAACAGCAACAGTGGAGTCGCCTGGTGAATGGGATCATTCCTTTTACCTTAAATCCCAACAATTGAGTCAGCTCTGTCTTTCTCAACGGGAGTTACCATGTGAGACAGGATTTTCCAAGCTGGTTCACAATTGGCACAGTTATAAGCAGGGCCTAAATAATTTTAGCCTGTCATCACTTAACTGCTACACAGTGAAAAAAAGAAAGCCCAACACCGATATGATTAAAAAAATACAGTAATCACTGCAGCTTCTGGCAAGAAGGCCATTAACTTTTCACACCTTGTCATTAGCAGAGCAGTGGAATATAGATCACATTAAGTTCTTTTGTTGTACTGTTATGTAATTGTTACACCAAACTGAAGCTTAATCTGCACTTAAAATAAATGCACACATGGCATTGGCATTGCTGATGCAACCAGGTTTCATTAACTGGGACACAAGGTGGCAACTGACGTGAGGAGGTGTAAGGTTCTCATTTGGGAGAATGGAAAAATAAACAGAATGTGTTCAACAATGTTTGAAGGCTTGGATTACTTCTGCAAGGAGCCCAGAAAGTTAGCACGCAGAAACAAAACCAGAAATGGCTGGAGAATCCGAGATAACAAGGTGCAGAGCTGAATGAACACAGCAGGCCAAGTAGCATCATAGGAGCAGGAAAGCTGACGTTTCGGGCCTAGACCCTTCTTCAGAAATGGAGGAGGGGAAGGGGGTTCTGAAATAAATAGGGAGAGAGGAGGAGGCAGATAGAAGATGGATAGAGGAGAAGATAGGTGGAGAGGAGACAGACAGGTGAAAGAGACGGGGATGAAGCCAGTAAAGGTGGGGAGTTAGGGAGGAGATAGGGAGGACAGACAGGTCAAGGGGGCAGGATGAGGTTAGTAGGTAGGAGATGGGGGTGGGGCTTGAGGTGGGAGGAGGGTATAGGTGGGAGGAAGGACAGGTTAGGGAGGAAGGGATGAGCTGGGCTGGTTTTGGGATGCAGTGGGGGAGGGAAGATTTTGAAGCTGGTGAAGTCCACATTGATACCATTGGGTTGTGGGGTTCCCAAGTAGAATATGAGTTGCTGTTCCTGCAACCTTCGCTTAGCATCGTTGTGGCACTGCAGGAGGCCCAGGATGGACATGTCGTATGAGGAATGGGAGGGGGAGTTGAAATGGTTCGCGACAGGGAGGTGCAGTTGTTTGTTGCGAACTGAGCACAGGTGTTCTGCAAAGTGGTCCCCAAGCCTCCACTTGGTTTCCCCGATGTAGAGGAGGCCACAATGGGAACAGCAGATGCAGTATACCACATTAGCAGATGTGCAGGTGAACATCTGCTTGATGTGGAAAGTCTTCTTGGGGCCTGGGATTGGGGTGAGGGAGGAGGTGTGGGTACAGGTGTAGCACTTCCTACGGTTGCAGAGAAAAGTGCCGGGTGTGGTGGGACTGGAGGGGAGTATGGAGCGTACAAGGGAGTCACGGAGAGAGTGGTCCCTCCAGAAAGCAGATAAGGGTGGGGAGGGAAAAATGTCTTTGGTGGTGGGGTCGGATTGCAGATGGCGGAAGTGTCGGAGGATGATGCTTTGGATCCGGAGGTTGGTGGGGTGTACGTGAGGACAAAGGGAAATCATCAGCTCTGGCAACATCTGTGGAAAGAAAGCAGAGTTAATATTTCAGGTTCAGTGAGCCTTACGCAGAACTCAGGTTTGAAGGCAGGTAACTCTGAGGGGTGTATAATTTCCTGCCTTCTGCTTCCATCCCTACTTAAACAGGGGCATTACACAAGCCATTTTCCAGGCGTCTGGGATCCTCCCTGACTCTAATGACTCCTGAAAGATCCTCACCAATGCCTCTACAATTTCCTCAGCATTTCCTTCAGAACACTGGGGTGTAGTCCATCTGGTGCTGGTTGCTTATCCCCCTTCAGGCCTTTTAGCTTCCTCAGCACCTTCTCATTTACTGATAGCCTCTACACTCTGCCCCCGACTCTCTTGAAGTTCTGCTATGCTGCTGGTGTCTTTCACTGTGTGGACTGATACAAGGTACCTAGATAACAAGTTGTGGGGCTGGATGAACACAGCAGGCCAAGCAGCATCATAGGAGCAGGAAAGCTTGACGTTTTGGGCCTAGACCCTTCATCAGAAATGGGAGAGGGGAAGAGGGTTCTGAAATAAATAGGGAGAGAGGGGGAGGTGGATAGAGGATGGATAGAGGAGAGGATAGGTGGAGAGGAGGCAGACAAGTCGAAGAGGCGGGGATGGAGCCAGTAAAGGTGAGTGTAGGTGGGGGGGGTAGGGAGGAGATAGGTCAGTCCAGGGAGGACGGACAGGTCAAGGGGACGGGATGATGTTAGTAGATAGGAGATGGGGGTGGGGCTTGAGGTGAGAGGAGGGGATAGGTGAGAGGAAGGACAGGTTAGGGAGGTGGAGATGAGCTGGGCTGGTTTTGGGATGCGGTTGATACAAGGTACCTATTCAGTTCCTCCGCCATTTCTTTGTTCCCCATTACTACTTTTCCAGCCTCATTTCGCAGTGGGTTCAATTACCATTCTTGCTTCTCTCCAAACCTTTATAACTAAAAAGAATCTCTTGCAATCTTCTTTTACATTACGACCTAGCTTACCCTCATATTTCACCTCCTCCCCCCCATTGCTTTTATAGTTACCCTCTGCTGGTTTTTAAGGGTTTCTGAACTGTTGCTCTTCCCACTCATCTTCACCACATTGTATGCTTTTTCTTTTGCTTTTCTACTGTTCCTGGCTTCTTTTGTCAGCCATGGTTGCCTTGTCCTCCCCTTAGTATGTCTCTTCTTCCTTGGGGTGAATTTCTGCTGTGCCTCCCAGAAACTCCTTCCATTGCTGCTCCACTGTTTTCCCCACTAAGCTCCCCTTTCCAACCAGCTCTGGCCAGTTCCTCTGTCATGTCTTTGTAGTTACCTTTTACACAATTGTAATACTGTTCCATCTGATTCCAGCTTCTTCCCCTCAAACTGCAGGTTGAATTCTATCATATTACCGTCACTGGCCCCTCGCGGTTTCTTCACCTTAAGCTCCCTAATCAAGTCTGCCTCATTCCACATCACCAAATCCAGAATTGCCCATTTCCTAGTGGGCTCTACCACAAGCTGCTCCAAAAAAAATCTTGAAGACATTCCACAAATTCCTTTCCTTGGGATCCACTCCCAACCTAATTTTCCCCGTGCACCTGCTTCATTGAATTCCCCCATGATTAACGTAACAGTGCCTTTCTCACATGCCTTTTCTATTCCTGATTTATTTTCTGCCCCACATCCTGACTCCTGCTAAGAGGCTATACACAACTCCCATTGGGATTTTTTTTCCTTCACGATTCCTCAACTATTCCCACACAGATTCCGTGCCAACTGTATATCTCTTCTTGCTATCAATTTAATTTCTTTCCTTACTAACAAAGCAATCTCCGTTCTCTGCCCATCTGCCTGTCCTTTCCATAGGACATATTTCCTTGGATATTTAGTTCCCAGATATTTAGATCCCCCGACAGCCACGTCTCTGCGAAACCCATAGCGTCGTACCTGCCAATTTCAATCTGCACTATAAGCTCATTTACCTTGTTCATATACCGTGTGTATTTAAGTACAACACCCTCTGTTCTGTGTTGACTGTCATCCTTCTCATAGTTGTCCCCTTCTCTGCTGTGCCTGAGGTTGGGTTCCTGAGCATTTCCACACTCTTTGAACTGTTACTTATTCTGGAAACTTTAATAATATCTGCTGAGACCTCCCCTCCATCCCCTTAACTTTTTCCATAAATTTCCATGAAACTGAACACATCTCCCACCATTTAGATTAATGCCCTATCCACAGCTCCAGTTATGCAATCCACTAGGACTCTGGTCCCAACATGATTCGGGTGGAGTCCGTCCCATCGGGAGAGCTCTCTCCTTCCCCAGTACTGGTGCCAAAGACCCATGAATTCGAAACTATTTCTCCCAAACCAATCTTTCAACCACTCGTTTACCGCTTTACACTTTTTGACCCTATGCTGATTAGATTGTGGCTCAGGCAGGAGTGCAGAGATTATTACCTTATCGGTTCTGCTTTTTACTTTAGCCCCTAGCTGCTCATATTCCCCCAGCAGAACCTCTTTCCTTCTTTTGCCTATGTTGTTGATACCTGCCAGGACCACAAAAACTGGATCTTTCCTCTCACAATCCAAATTTTCTGCAACTCTATGGGCAAGTTAGCATGGCCAATCCACCTAACATGCATGTCTCTGGGCTGCAGGAGGAAATCCACGTGGACACAGGGAGAATGAGCCGACTCCACACAGACAATCGCCCAAGGGTGGAATCAAACCCAGGCCCCCTGCACTCTCCCGTGGCAATGCTAACCACTGAACCACTGTTCTGCTTCAAGCTTCAAGTCTTCAGACTCCTATACTAACTCATCAGAGCACATGAATAGCAGGCAGTACTAGAGACCTTAAGACATAGGAGCAGAAGTAGAGATAACAAGGTGTAGAGCTGGATGAACACAGCAGGCCAAGCAGCATCAGAGGAGCAGGAAAGCTGATGTTTTGGGTCTGGACCCTTCTTCAGAAGAACATCAGCTTTCCTGCTCCACTGATGCTGCTTGGCCTGCTGTGTTCATCCAGCTCTACACCTCGTTATTTCAGATTCTCCAGCATCGGCAGTTCCTACTATCTCTGGAGCAGAAGTAGGCCATTCAGCCCATCACGCCTGCAATCAATGAAATCATGGCTAATCTGATATTTCTCAAATCCACTTATCCCCATCACCCTTTACTCCCTTACTATTAATAATCTATCTACCTCAGCCTTGAATGTAGGGAACAATCCGACCTCAACAGCCTCTACAGTAAAGAATTCTGAAGAATTCCGCTGCTCCCTGTGAAAAGAAATTCCTCTTCACCTGTCTCTAAAATGTGTGATCCCTTATTCTGAGATAATGCCCTCCGGTCCTAGACTTTCCTACAAAGGAATATAACATTTCTGCGTCTTCCCTCTATGTTTCAATGAAGTCACCTCTCATTCTTGTAAATTCCAATGAATGCAGGCCCAATCTACTCAATCTCTCCTCATTAAACAGTCACTCCATACTGGAATCTACTTAGTGAACTTTCCAAGGACTGCCTCCAATGCTCATGTGTCTTTTATTAGATAAGGGTCCCAAAATTGTTTGCGGTGTTCCAGCTGGGTTCTGACTACTGCCTTGTATAGTTTTAGTGAAACCTCCCTGCTTCAACAGCAGCTCAGCTTCAGTCCTTCCAACTAAGCTGGGCCCCAGAACAGGCCTACGTTTGCTCTCTAATGTTTGTTGCTTGAGGAGTTGTTCAGGAAGGCGTAACTTGTAAATTTATTGGCCGATTGTAGCGTTCGTGCGTTGATATTGTGGTTGCAGTCCCGCATTGCCTATAGCTGTAGCCAGGCCTCGCTGCTAAATAGCCTCACACCAGTTGCCTGATGCAACACCAGGAACAGCCTGTGACATCTTGCTTTCATTTCAGCTCTTCCCCGAGCCGTGCGAGTGAATAAAATCCACAGCCGTTGTATTCTTCAAGGCACGAGATAAATTATTCTATATTGCGAAGGGCTCAGGGCAGCAGTGACACTTAGAAAGTTAGAGTGAAAGTCAAGTGGAACTCCTGCACAAAGGAAAACGCAATGGAAAAATAAACTCCTAGTGAAGGCCGTCAAACTCTGCAGCGTGAACGGATGTATGAGACGGTTGGTTGAGTGGATGGAAGGAGAAAGATTCTGGCAGGTGGCTTAAAATCTATCAAAGAGGTGACAGGTTGTCAAGTTTAGTGATCTTTTCTTTACCCTGAAAGCTCTGACCCTTGTCTAATGAACAGCAGCACCACAGGAGGTTAATGTTGATACTTGAATCAGTGCCAGAGAGGGTTTTTAACATGACCTCATATCTTTGCTTCCTGAAGCATTAAGAGATGTAAACACTTGTCTGCTCTCGGCTCTCAGTCTCCTAGATCCTGTCCCTGGGTTGATTTGAAAAGCTTTGGGGGCACTGTTTCCAGCCGCGCTTATTAAACATGTCAATATTCCCCAGTGTTTGCTTTGACACAACTAAGCAAATTCTAAATCCATCAGAACCTTCTGGTGTTAATATCTTGCTTTCACCCTTATCAGTTGGCCATGAAAAGAAATCTGCTGTTACAGGAAGTTTTACAGGTCAAATCTCTATCAAACAGATTTTTGTGTGCTTAGCAGAAGGTCAGGCCGACGAATCTAAAGGCCGATGTCAAAGACACCGCTTGTTAGGCACCCTGCGCTGTCTCCTGGTCAATGTAAATGAATGACATGCTCCCTCTGCTATATCCCTTGCCCACTCAACTCAAATACCATAAAGCTGTTTCTGTGACAATACTTAAAGGAATGACTCCTTTCCCCTGAGCGTCAGCGTCAGCCACTTGCTTTTACACAGAGGCTTTAGATTAGCAAAATGTCCCGAGGTGCATCACAGGACTGCTAGAGTCGTAGAGGTCTACAGCATGGAAACAGGCTTTTTGGCCCAACTTGTCCATGCAGCCCAGTCTTCACCATTTAAACTAGATGGTTCCTAAGTAAAATCTGACACTGAGCTGGGGGTGCTTTTGGAACTTTTTGGAATAGAAAGCAGTTGAGTCCAAACACTGAATACTTTCAAGAAGGAATTAGTCATAATTCTTAGGGCTAAAGGGATCGAAGGGTATGGGGAGAAAGCAGAAACAGGGTACTGAGTTGGGTGAGGAAGGGTCCTGAGGAAGAGTTACCAGACCTGAAACGTTAACTCCATGTTCTCCTTCACAGATGCTGCCAGACCTGCTGAGCTTTTCCAGCAACTTTGTTTTTGTTGCTGAGTTGAGTGATCAACCATAGTTATATTGAATAGTGGAGCAGGCTCAAGGGGCTGAATGGCCTGTTTCTGTTTTTATTTTCTATGCTCCTATGTTTGTACCACCTACCTGATTTTTTTCCTAAATACCCATACTGTTGTGATTATATATCGCAGCAGAGGGGCAAGATTCCTTCAATGTACTGGCTTCATTGGTCCCCAGATCACAATTTGTATATTTGGACTCAGAAGTCAGTATAATTGTCTGCCTGAAGCATTGACAATCTCTCTGTAGGTGAGCTTCAGTGCTCTGGGAAAGAAGCTTCTGAGCACAAGTCCAGAGACTGAGTTTACAATCCAGGTTCACTTTCACAAGACTGCACTACAGTAAGGGAATGCTGCATTGTCAGAGGTGTTAGCTCGGTGCTAAATCTTTCAGCTCAAGGGTTGTTCTACTTAGAGAGAAGAAGTCTGTGAAGAGAATTAGTAGAGGCTTTCAAAATCATGAATGGGCAGGAAAGCATAGAAAGGGTGAAGCTGTCCCCACTCGTAAAAGAAGAAAGAAAAAAGAGAATGCTTTATGATTTGATTTATTGATGTCACACATACCTAAGTACAGTGAAAAGCCTTGTTTTATGTGCAGTACAGGCAGATCAGACCATATCAAGATTAGAGGGTGATTGAACGGAGCGAGGAATACGAAGTTACGGCTGCAGAGAAGGTGCACAAAAAGCAAGATCCCCCAGACAGCAATGCGACAATGACCAGATAATCCATTTCTTTGTGACGTCACTTAAGGGATAGATAAAGGCCAGGACACTGGGGAGAACTTGTCTCCTCCAGAATAGAGCCACGGGATTGTTCACATCCATCTAAGAGAGCAAACGAGACCTTGTAAAAGAGACAGCACCTATTATAGCTGTGCACACCCTCAATGAAGGACTCCACTATCAGCACTGACTTCTGTGGTCAAGGAATGAAGTAATATTCGATCCCAGCTCCTTCTAACTCAGAAGATGACACGATGCCAACTGAGCCACAGCTGCCACAAGCAGATTAACCAACCTTTTGACGTTAATTTAATAAGCAGCTGGGATATTAGTGCACTTTATCTCCTTACAAATCACCTTCTCATTGATAAATTACAATTCTGTTGTAGATGTTGTGCAGGGGACATTCTTCCTGTGTGTCATTTTCTGTTGGGATCAAGGAAAGCTTGTACAGATTTGTTTAAACTAATGTTCATGCAGAATCTGTGAAGCAGTTGGAAGGCAGTATCAATCTGTCTGGGGAAGGGGCACAGGCCTCCATTCTCTGAAATCGGGCTTCAAGTCAGCAAAAAAAAAGCATTTTTGGATTATTTCTGTACCGTGGACTACAAGAGCCAATGCAACCATTTTGACATTTCAAAACAGCATTTTTTTATTCCAAAGTCAGAAATATTAAGCCACACACTTATGAACGCATGAATGGAGCCAATTAAGAAAGGAATGGATTTCAACCAGTTAAAGATAGATATGTCTCCGGAGATATATTCTGACAAGGAGCTTGAAGCCTCTTTTCTGACCAAAAATTCTACATGACGTGTTTCAAATCTTAACACCTTCATCTGAACATATACTTCTCTGTGCAATGGCCTCATGGAATATAGAATCATCAAATAGAAGCCTGACAGTGCAGATAGAAGCTATTTGGCCCATTGATGTTGCACTGACCTTCTGAAGAGCATCCCACCCTATTCACGTAAACCCACCTTTCCCATGGCTAATCCACCTAACCTACACAACCCTGGA
Organism: Ginglymostoma cirratum; assembly: GCA_024137785.1. Lineage (NCBI taxonomy): Eukaryota > Metazoa > Chordata > Chondrichthyes > Orectolobiformes > Ginglymostomatidae > Ginglymostoma > Ginglymostoma cirratum. The sequence continues at coordinate 9,827,545 of JAHRHZ010000249.1, forward strand.
CACTGCAGGGAAATTTAGTATGGACAATCCACCTAACCTGCACATCTTTAGAGTGCAGGAGGAAACTGGGTCACCCAGCAGAAACCCACATAGACACAGGGAGAATGTGCAAACTCCACATATACAGTCACCCAAGGTTGGCATTGAACCTGGGTCCTTGGCACTGTAAGGTAACAATACCAACCACTGTGCTGCCATGCTGCACTCTGCACATGGAGCTAACAAAACAATGTGGCTAAGGTACAGATTAGCGATGATCTAATGCAAATAACCTGTTTTTCTGTCCTCTTTCTCACCTGTGAACTCTGCCACCCTGAACGATAAAACAGCAATGTGATGGGGGCGTGGTCACTGTCATCTGCCCCTCTGAGTCACAGATCATCACCCCTGGACATATAATTCCTTCATTGTCACTTGATTAAATCGCTAAGTAAATGCCCTCATCTCAAGAACCGGAACGAAAACCTCCTTAAGGGAAAGTAGACATAGGTAATAAATGCAACTCCCATATCCAAAGACCAAGTAATCATTAACCTGATCCAGCATTTTAGCTTTTGTTGTTAGCAAGGAAGTTGATTAACTCCGTCCTTGTAACAATCTGATAATGCAAAGTTATTTACTCTCAAATATTTGTGTTATCCACAAATGCTGTTAGTCTCATGGACTGAGATTTTGGATATTACCACCATTTTATTTTGAACTAAGTGATGGTCAGCCTTAGTGTCCTGCTCAACTCTGACTTTCATATCTCCATTTCCAATTAGTTACCAAGGCTGCACCTTCTAACTTTTGAACATTTGTTAATAATGTCCAAAGCGCCTTCCTTTAACTGCTGAAACTAGCTGTGTTTGCTGAATCACAGAAGGAGGCCATTTAGCTCATTGAACCTACTCCAGCTCTTCAAAAGAGCTAGATTACCTAGTGCCAATTTCCTGCCTTTTCCCCATACCCTATCCAAATAATCACCCAACACCCCTTTGAATGCCTCATTGAACCTACCTTCATTGTATTTCCAGGCAGTGTATTCCAAACCCTAATTGTGAAAAAGACATTCCTCATTTCACCCTTGCTTCATTTGCACATCACTTTAAATCTATGCCCTGTCACTTTTGTTCCTTTTATGAGTGAGAACAGCATTTTTACTAACTACTCTGTCCAGCCCGCTGGTGATTTTGACAACCTCTATCAAATCACCTCTCAGCTTTCTTCTGTACAGAAAGAACAGTCCCCACCTTTTCAATCAACCCTGATAACTGAAGTTTCTCATTCCTGGAACCATTTTGTAAATATTGTTTAATGCTACCAAGACTACCTTTTAAAAGTTGCCAGTTGCCATCTCCTCCACACAGTTAATCAACAACTCCATTTGCACAAAATCCTGGAGTTTTGTTCTTCACTTAGTGTACAGACATAGTTCCTAGACATTCCAAAATCTGATCTTACTGATCTGTCCCATCCTCAGCAGCAGTCTCCCAATAATAGAGGATGGTGTTCTTCCCTTCCTTTACCAAGCTGATCTTTGCAAATGTTTCTCCAAAGCCATTCTCCCTAACTACAACTTCAAAAAGACATGTAACAAGAATCAATTTTAAAATATTCAAACCCTCTGCTCCCATCACCTCTTCAGGAAGAGAGTTCCACAGGCTCTCAACGTTCTGAGAAAACAAACTATGCCTCATCTCTGTTTTAAATAATGTTAAAAAATGACCCCAGTTCTAGACTCTTAAAAGAGGAAATATCCTCTCCACCTCTACCCTGTCAGACCTCTCAGGATTTTATATGTTTCAATCAAGGAAATTTTGGAAAATCATTACTATATCAATTATTTCTGCACCTACCTCATTTAGAAGCCGAGGATGTAAGCAAAAGTGAATCTTTTTGCTTCTATTCAATTACGTTTCTCCAATATCTTTTTCTCTGTTGTCATTAATTTCCTTAAGTACTTCTTCATCATTCTTCTTCTAGGTTATCCTCTATTTCTGATAGAATTCTTTTCCTTCCGTTGTGAAACAGATACAAAATTTTGTTCAATGCCTCAGCTATTTCCTCATTCCCAATAATAATTTCTCCTGTATCTACCTCAAAGGAAAAAATGTTATTTTTATCTCCTCTCCTTTTATTTTATACATATGTATACTTAGAGTCATAGAGATGTACAGCACAGAAACAGAAACTTCGATTTAACATGCTCGACCTGGTATCTTAAATTAATCTAATCCCATTTGCCAACAGTTGGCCCATATCCTTCTGAACTCTTCCTATTCATTTTCACATCCAGATGTCTTTTAAATGTTGTAATTGTACCAGCTTCCACCACTTACTCTGGCAGCTCATTCCATTGACGCATCACCCTCTATGTGAAAGAGTTGCCCCTGAGGTCCCTTTTAGATCTTTCCCGTCTCACCCTAAACCTTCATCTTGGACTCCCCTACCCTGGAGAAAGACCTTGTCTATTTACCCTATCCATGCCCCTCATGATTTTATAAACCTCTGTAAGGTCACCCCTCAGCCTCTGATGCTCCAGGGAAAATAGCCCCAGCCTATTCAGCATCTCCCTATAGCTCAAACCCTGGCAACATCCTTGTAAATCTTTTCTGAACCCTTTCAAGTTTCACAACATCCTTCCTATAGCAAAGAGACCAGAATTGAAGGCAGTATTCTAAAAGCTGCCTGACCAATGTCCTGTACAGCCTCAACATGACCTCTCAACTCCTATACTCAATGCACTGACCAATAAAGATAAGTGTACCAAACACCTTCTTCACTATGAGAGATAAAAGGTACTGCAGATGCTGGGTACCTGGTTTGCTTCAGGACCTTCTTCACTATCCTGTCTACCTGTCAGTCTACTTTCAAGGAACTATCAACCTGAACTCCAAGGTCTCTTTGTTTGCGAACATTCTCCTGGATCCTACCATTAAGTGTAAACGTCCTGCTCTGATTTGCTTGCAAACAATCTTACAATATGTTTCATAGTCCTGGTACTTTGGCCTCATATTCTGTAGTTTCTTATTTTGTACAACTTTTTGGTTACTCTGTAGGCTTCTGAAGCACTGATAATTTTCAGAATTATTCTATCCTTTAGAACTGTGTAAGTCTCTGTTAATCTAATACCATCCTCAACGAATGAATCTTTCTTGTAGAGATTTTGCTTTGAATTTTTTGTATTTTTGATTAACATTTTGACTTATTATTCGAAAAGAATTTTCCACTTTTTTGTACCCACTGTTTATTTATTTACGACTACACCTTTTGGTTTGTTTATGTATTCAATCTTGGCCAGCTGTCACTTCATACCTATCTCATTGGCTTCTGCCTTATCACACATTGATTTGCCCCACTCCATCTACCAACCCCTTGACATGTTTCAAAATTCTCTTTGCATACATTAGAGTTGGCCTGAAGCAGTCAGCCCCTTGTCAGAACAGTCAGTGAATCAGTGAAGCCCATCAGCAGATATATGGGAATACCGCGATCTTCAATTTCCCCTCCAAGTCACTCACCATCCTGACTTGGAAATATATCGCTGTTCCTTCACTGTCATTGGATCAAAATTCTGGAATTCCTTCCTTCATGGCGTTGTGGGTCAACCCACCTCAGGTGGACTGCAGCGGTCAAAGAAGGCAGCTCACTACTAGCTTCTCAAGGGCAACTAGGGACGGGCAAGAAATGTTGGCCCAGCCAGTGACACCCACATCCCACAAATGAATAAATAAAAAAAGAACACCATGCCAAATCATAGTTCCCTCTACAATACTAACCAGCACTCCCCTTTGTTGCCGTGTGAGAGATTGTTACACAGTTTTTCAGTCGTCTCCCATTCCTACACACCAATGGGTTGGCATTTTTATCCTTATGCATTTCCATTTCTACGAGGCATGTACTTTGTGAGCCATGTTTGTACCTGCCCAAGTGGAAGTTCACATCTGCCTCCTGTTCTGCATGAGGTGGTCCAAGATGGATAGGCCAGAGGGAGGGAGAAAAGATCACTGCCAATCATTAAAATTAATTGCTGCACTTAACCTGCAGAGCAGTCAGCCATTTTCAAAATGCATTTTCAGCACAATTCACCTGCGCATATTCATGTTCAGTTTTTTTTTTTCTCTTTAGTTGACAACTCCAAACTTTCAATTAACCTATCACTTCACCCTCTGCCCTGTGTGGTAATCTCAGTCCCCAGCAGCTGCCAGCAAACTGTGACTGAATGAAGCGCTACACACAGAGAGACAAATTTGTTACATCCTTTGAAAACTTCTGCGTTTTTTTCAACCTCACAATCTACAACATTTCTGCCCACACTTCCCAGCCCAGCAACCCACCTAGATACTCTTAACCTCATCTCTATAGACCTCCAAGATCTCTGAAACTTCTCCCATCCCTACAAGGGCTCTACAATCTTAGTAAACCCCCTCCAGCCCCATGATGTTGTTGAGTTCTACCATTCCTAGACCTTATGAGATCTCTGGATTCTTTCAATTCTTGCCTTGCATTAAAATAGATCTCTGACTCCTTCACCCTGCCATTGTCATTCTAGCTTTAAACTGTCAATGCCCTAGGTTCTCAAAATTCCTCCTGAAACCTTTCACATTTCTATCTCTATTTCCTTCTCTCTCCATTTCAAAATTACTCTGCAAAATCGACCACACTCATTGGATCTTAAAATGGAAGCCATTCAGGCCAGTGTGTCTGTGCCAGCTCTCTGTAAAAGCAGCTTTGCTTATCCCACTTCTCTGCTTTTTCTTTGTAGCCCAATTAGTTCTTCTTTCAGTAGTCTTGGCAATTATTTCCTTTACAAAACCACAATCAGGTCACAACCACTACATTCCAGATCCTAACCTTTTGCTGGGTAAAAATGTTATTCCTCATTTCTCGATTGCTTCCAAGGCACGTCAAATTGATGCCCTCTGGTTCACTGCTAAAGCGAATTGTTTCTCCCTGTTGGCTCTGGACCTCTCATGATTTCAAAGACCCACAGTAACAACCCATTATATCTGTGCCTGCTCTCTGCAAAAGCAACTGATTAGAGCCACATAGCCTGCCATAATACACCCCCTGTTGTTACTCACTAACAGTCCCCATTAACAACTATTCACCCTCCCAGCCTGATCGTTAGCAACTCCTTTGTCTGTCCAACTGTCTTTCTCTCTCTTCGGGCCCTATCCTATCGTTTACTCCCTACCCCACCCACCTCCCTATTTTCTGCATATAAACTGACGTTTTCCCAGCCCCCATCAGTTCTCAGGAAGGGGTTCCAGACCCGAAACGTTAACTCTGTTTTTCCCTTCACAGATGCTGCCAGACCTGCTAGGCTTTTCCAGCAACTTTGTTTTTGTTCCTGGTTTACAGCATCCGCGGTTCTTTAGGTTTTTAATTGACTAGACCCACTTCCTCGTCTTTTCTCGGTAGCCCTTCCCCAGATAGCTAGATAATTTTCCCATTAAGGCACGTATTGAACATGTCTCCACTACATTCTCAGGCAGTGTCGTCCAAACACTAGCCATTCATGACATAAACATTGATTTCCCTTATGTTGCCATTGCTTACTTGGCTAACACCCTCACTGGTGTCCCCTTCTGCTGAAGGGAACATTTTCTGTCTGTCTTTTCTATCCAGAGCATCCCCCAATGATTCTGAACACCTTCATTGAGTCTCCTCTGAGCTTTCTATTCTTCAAGGAGAACAGTTTCAGCTCCTTCTATTTATACTGACACTGAAGTTCCTCACCTTTGGATTCATTCTCATAACTTCTTTCTGCACTTGGTCTAAAATGTTCACATCCACTGAAAGTGTAGTGCTGAGAGCTGGAGGCAATGCTCCAGTTTAGAGGTATGGGGGAAACATATACTTGGAAATTCTTTCAATAGAGGAGTGTAAGATCAAACAAAAATCCCCAACATTAAAACATGTGGACAAAACCCTGTATTTTGAACAAGAGTCCTGCATTTTCAAAACTTGTAAAACCAAAAATGAAAGCTGGGAAAGGAGATGGCTGTCTGGAACTATTGTTTAACCTGGAATCCCAATTTACACCTCCCATCTAAAAGAACGACCGACCAAACCCAATAGACGCTAGGCCCAAAACAGCTTTTACACCTCGGGCTATGCTATGCAGACAATATGGAGCTTATAAAGATACTTGACATTCAACCCCAATCAAAACACATTCACACATACTCTCATCTATGGAAACTTCAGAATTAACTTCAAAAGAGAAAATCAAGAATTCAGTGAAAACGACAGATTTGAAGGGAGATAACAGGCACCCCACAGTCAGCATTACTGCCAGCCTCAATCTCACCTGAGGGGTGGCCTTTTCCAACAACAAGCTTCTGCAAGAGTAGCTTCCCCACAGGTTTCCACCTCCAACAAGCACCGGAACCAAGAACCACAGACAAACCAAATCGAGAGACCGAACAGACAAGCCAAATCAAGAGGCCGAACAGAGAGGCCAAATCGAGAGGCTGAACGGACAAGCCAATTCGAGAGGCTGAACAGAGAGGCCTAATCGAGTGGCCAAACAGAGAGGCCAAATCGAGAGGCCGAACAGTCAAACTGATTCAGAAAGCTGAACCATGAGCATCATGGGAACAAAGGATGACTGAGAAAGGGAAGACAACCAAGTGTTATCTGAACAAAAGCTTCCAGACACGGGCCTGTTCCAAAGCAAGGGAACCAACAGCAAGAACATCCGCAACTGAGTGCTCTTCCAAACCACATATAGAGTGATGAGCTTAAACTCCCAAGACTCCAAAGCTCCTGCCTAGCTAGCAAGGAGGGGAAGACGGGTGGTGACAGTGCATTGGGACCCCACAGTAGGAATCCTGGTTAAAGAGTCTGAAATTAAACACTGCTGTTTCCTGTGTGTCTCAGTAACCTAGTGTTCTTATAGTGATTATCTAGTTACTAGTGTATTTACAATAGTACTGTTCTCCTGTTCATTGATTGTATCATTTTCCTTGTTTTATTGCATTACCCATCTTCTTGCGTTATAATTATGCTTCATATTTAAATAAACACAGAGATTCCTTTTCTCTGAAACACTTGCCCAATGCCTCTGCATTTCAAATCCCCTAAATAAGTCCAGTTTCCAGAACCGAGGGTCTGGGATCGATTTGAACCACATGAAGATCAGAAGATTACTGAGTGCAAACTAGAACTCGACAGGAGGCAATGGAGTAAATCAGGAACTCAGCAAACCATGTCATCCATGGGTTGCATAAACTTGCAGATGATATGCATGAGGGAAATAAAGTGCTCCAGAAGTTTGCAACTTGCCAGATAAGGAGACTATGTGATTCACCTTGAACTATATAGGTAGGGATAACAAAGCCTTGATCAGATTAATTTTCAACTGAAGTTTGCTGAGGAAAGAAATCGATTAAATGCTCATTAAATTCACAAAAGTAAAACTTGGCCTTTTGTTTGATTGCCCTGAATTCCATCCTTCTCAATTGTCAGTCTCTGTAATGCTTTTTGATTCAAATATGAAATTTCTATTAAGTTGAGATATAGAGTTTTCTCCAGAACTGGTTGTATTGTCTCTTTCCGTTATACTGATGCTATTTTTAAACCACACAGTCATCCCACAGTCCTGCTGTCTGTATAAAGGGGTATGTGTGCATGCACGCGCACGCGTGCGTGTGTGTGTGTGTGCGCGCGTATGTGTGTGCGGCGTGCGTGTGTGTGTGCGTGTGTGTATGTGTATGTGTGTGCGTGTGCGCGTGTGTGTGTCTGCACGTGTGTGTGTGTGTGTGTGTGTTTGTGTGTGTACGAGGAACAGCAAGATTGACAGCTCATGATGTTTCTCAGAGGTTTCTGACAACACAGTGGGCGGCACGGTGGCTCAGTGGTTATCACTGCTGCTTCACAATGCCAGGGAGCTGGGTTCAATTCCACCCTCGGGCGACTGTTTGTGTGGAGTTTGCGCATTCTCCCCGTGTCTGTGTGGGTTTCCTCCGGGCGCTTTGGTTTCCTCCCACAGTCCAAAGATGTGCAGGCTAGGTGGATTGGCCATGCTAAATTGCCCGTAGTGTTCAGGGATTTGTAGATTAGGTGGGCTTCTAGGGGGATGGGCCTGGGTGGGATGTTCTGAGGGTCGGTGTGGACTTGTTGGGCCAAAGGGCCTGTTTCCACACTGTGGGAATCTATGATCTAACATTCCAAAGCCGTTTCTGGAGATTGGGAGAACCCATGTTGAAATTCCACCCACTTGGCCTCAGAAACTTCCAGTGGCAAAACTGCAAGGGGGACAGGATTTCTGCTCATAAATTAACTCCTGTAGTGACCACTCTCCAAAATCCAGGGATTTGGACATTACCATATTGTGAGAGGCTGGGAACCCTGAAGGTTAAGTAACAGGAAAGCCCACAGAGTGGAGGAGGCAGTGGAATCTCAGGGGAAAAGTGGGTGCAGGCTGGTTGTCCTGACTCCCGTATGAAACAGGATCTTTTTAAAAGGTTTCTCTACCTCAGTCTGAGGCTCAGCATCCTACAGTTGGGAGAAGGACTTTGGACACACGATGTTTCCTTTCCTCAACTTGCAACTGGCTTTGATCTCATTACGAGACAGAATGCGAGTGCATTCAGACTCCAGTTTGGAACCCATCATCCCTTTACAACACCTGGATTCTGCTGCATTGCAGAAAAGGAATTCTGGCATCAACAAAGGCATAATGCTCACCACGCTTAGGAGTTAAAATCATTTTTGTGGAGGTGCACGAGAGATTAAAAAGTGCCACGGTGTGAGATCTGGACAAGTAACAGTCAGCAAAGGAGTCTGCGATATTGGTGATAGTTTCAATGCCGTCTAAACATATGGAGGAAGAGAAGGTTGCAAGTCTTAATAATTTGCTTTCTGAGAGAAGCAAACAAAAAACATTTCAAGGAATATTTCCCTACTTATTTCAGAAATCCGCCTCCCCCTCTCTCCCTATTTATTTCAGAAAACTACCGCCCCCTGGATCATGACCCCACCCCCGAGCACCAAACCATCATCTCCCAAACCATCCACAACCTCATCACCTCAGGTGACCTCCCACCCACCGCCTCCAACCTCATCGTTCCCCAAACCCGCACCGCCCGCTTCTATCTCCTCTCCAAAATCCACAAACCTGAATGCCCTGGTCGACCCATTGTCTCCGCCTGCTCCTGCCCCACTGAACTCATCTCCACCTACCTAGACTCCATTTTCACCCCCTTGGTCCAGGAACTCCCTACCTACGTCCGTGACACCACCCACGCCCTCCACCTCCTCCAGAACTTCCAATTCCCAGGTCCCCAACACCTCATTTTTACTATGGACGTCCAGTCCCTATATACCTGTATTCCCCATGCTGATGGCCTAAAGGCCCTCCGCTTCTTCCTGTCCCGCAGAACGGACCAATCCCCTTCCACCGACACCCTCATCCGCCTAGCCGAACTCGTCCTCACCCTCAACAACTTTTCTTTCAATTCCTCCCACTTCCTACAGACAAAGGGGGTGGCCATGGGTACCCACATGGGCCCAAGCTATGCCTGCCTCTTTGTAGGTTATGTGGAACAATCCCTCTTCCGTACCTACACTGGCCCTAAACCCCACCTCTTCCTCCGTTACATTGATGACTGCATCGGCGCCGCCTCGTGCTCCCACGAGGAGCTCGAACAGTTCATCCAATTCACCAACACCTTCCACCCCAACCTGAAGTTCACCTGGACCATCTCCAACACTTCTCTCTCCTTCCTGGACCTCTCTGTCTCCATCTCGGGCAACCACCTAGAGACAGATGTCCATTTCAAGCCCACTGACTCCCACAGCTACCTGGAATACACCTCCTCCCACCCACCCTCCTGCAAAAATGCCATCCCCTATTGCCAATTCCTTCGCCTCCGCCGCATCTGCTCCCAGGATGAGACATTCCAATCCCGCACATCTCAAATGTCCTCATTCTTCAAGGACCGCAACCTCCCCCCCCCACAGTGGTCGAGAACGCTCTCGACCGTGTCTCCCGCATT
>JAHRHZ010000249.1:9838207-9915584 GCA_024137785.1 Ginglymostoma cirratum
GCATCCCAAAACCAGCCCAGCTCATCTCCACCTCCCTAACCAGATTTTCCTCTCACCCCAAGCCACACCCCCATCTCCTATCTACTAACATCATCCCGCCCCCTTGACCTGTCCGTCCTCCACTCACACTCCCTACCTACACTCACCTTTACTGGCTCCATCCCTGCCTCTTCGACTTGTCTGCCTCCTCTCCACCTATCCTCTCCTCTATCCATCCTCTATCCGCCTCCCCCTCTCTCCCTATTTATTTCAGAACCCTCTTCCCCTCCCCCATTTCTGATGAAGGGTTTAGGCCCGAAACGTCAAGTTTTCCTGCTCCTATGATGCTGCTTGACCTGCTGTGTTCATCCAGCCCCAAGCTTGTTTTCAAGGAATATTGATCATTTGGCATTGGATCTTGGTTTGTTGAGCATTGATGTGCTGGGATCTTCCATCATTGAGGATGGGGATATTTGTGGAGCCTCCTCCTCCAGTGAGTTGTTTAATTGTCCTCCATCATTCACAACTGGATGTGGCAGGATGTGGCAGAGCTTAGATCTGATCCATTGGCTGTGCCCTCAGCTCTGACTATCATTTGCTGCTTATGCTGTTTGGCGTGCAAGTAGTCCTGTTGGGTGGCTTCACCTGATTGACACCTCATCTTCAGGTATGCCTGGTGCTGTTCCTGGCATGCCCTCCTGCACTCTCCATTGAACCAGGATTGATCCCCAGCTCAGTGGTAATGGTTGAGTGGGGGATTTGCCAGGCCATGAGGTTAAAGATGGTATTTGAGTACAATTAGCCTGCTGTTGATGACCCACAGTGCTTCACGGATGCTCAGTCTTGATTTGCTAGATCTGTGCAAAGTCTGTCTCATTTAGCACAGTGATAGTGCCACACAACACAATGGAGGTTGTTCTCAATATGAAGGCGGGACTTCGTCTCCACAAGGACTGTGCGATGGTCACTGTTACTGATACTGTCATGGACGGCTCATCATCACCATCGGTGGTCGCTCGCAGACGGGGAAGACTCTCTTCCACTCTCAGGGTGAGTCCATACATATCTGTACAGACCAATGCAGCTAATGCAGCTCTGTTACACTTGGGGCAGAAGGTTGTCAGGGGAAGGGATTGGTGAGGCATTGGTGTGGCTTTCGCTTTTTCGCGATGGTAAGACTCAAGGTGCTCAACATCTTCTCCAGTGATTCTCCTCCACTTTGGACAGTCTTGAGCCAGTGATTCCCAGGTGTCTGTGGGAATGCCGCACTTCACCAGTGAGGTCCTGAGGGTATCACTGAAGCGCTTCCTCTGTCCACCTGCTGTTTCAAAGCTAGGAGTACAGCACCCACTTGGGGAGTCTCGTGTCAGTCATGGACAGCTAGATTGGTAAGGATGGGATGAAATAAGTTTCTCATTATTGTTGATTCCTTGAACTTTCACAGATCAGCCAGAAGTGGTGATGGATACTGCACTGCCTCCAGCAACATTACAGCCTTCCTCTTGATGTGGTATCCATACCTGCTCATAATACACCAGGTGTGCTCTAACTAGGGCTTTGTACAATTGAAGTATATTTAAGGCATTACATTTCCATGCAAAACTATACAAGATTGCAGAGTGTGGTCCACAAAGTGCCTGGAAATTTATGTCAAATAAAGGTTTTGATTTGCACAGTTGCTGTAAGCAGTGGACCCGATCACTGTAGGGACTCCTTTATAGGTTACATGTGACACCACTACTTTTTGCATGTTCCTCAATCCGGACAGAAACAGTGACTGTGAATTTGAGCAAATCGAGGATCCCCAGCGGCTTGTCCAGTCAGCGTAATGCAATGGCCCAGCGAAAGAGGCAGCACTCGGGCAGTCTTAAAACATCAGGGGAAAGCAGTCAACGGTTGAACAGTACAATAATCAGCAAACTGAGAATTTGGGACACTGTGGTCTGAGTTTCATTGCTGTGAGCCGCAAAGCTGAATTGCTGTCCTGGTCTTCCGAGCAAACAACAGCCTCCCTTTGGATTATAGCAACTTGGAGATTTCCTGCTTTTAGATTGTGCAGCTTTCCAATGTCTAAGGATGACTTATTGGTGACCAGAAAATTGAGAAAAGAGGTATTTGAAGCAACTTCGACGAGAAGCTTGAGGTAGTGATGGAACGGTTTAGGGATGGAACACCAGTACTTTGAATCAGGCATCTGAAGGCACAGCTATCAATGGGGAAGGAAGGTGGTGCCATTGTTGTAATGTCAATGGGCTAGTAGAATGGACCAGTAGAACGGCCTGGTGACAAACACTAAACACTGTGAATGCTGGAAATCTGAAATAAAAATAGAGTGTTGGAAAAACTCAGCAGGTCTGGATGCATCTGTAGAGAGGGAAACAGAGTTAACATTTTGAACTGTCATTTGGAACTTGAGGGATGCAGTAAGACATGGGTTCAAATCCATCAATTTCAATCAGTTCAATACAGTGTAGCAAAGAGGGAAACATTAGCAAAACTTGCGACTTACACACGTCTTACACTCCTCAGAATGTAGCTTCATTTCCAATTATTGTCTTTGTGGTAAAGATGGCAACCATGCCAACCCCATTTGATTGCTATGAAAGCCTATCTGGTTCACCACTGCCCTGTAGAGACTCCATTAATGTTTATTGAAGAATCTAACAATAATATGGAAATAGACTCGAAAAGAACTGGCAAATTTGGAAAATTTTGTACACAAACCCTGCAGTGAGTTGCTTTAAAATTGATGAATGCAAAAGTAAAAGCTTAAGGAACAAAAAGTTGCAAGCAGTATTGGGGTGATACAGATTTAAAACTGCTTCACAGTAATAAGAATCAACAAATACTCTGAAAAGAAATGGAAAAGGGATACAATACTTTCTAGTAGCATCTTGGTAAGTCCAGGAGAATACAGAGCACCAGACTGGACTTTGTCGAAGCAACTGTTTCTACAGTACAGTCTTGCCTCAAAATTAAACAGTTTATTTGAAGCTCAACAAGTAACTACGCTACTGTTTTCAGTGGGTACAATCGGAAATGATTTTATTAATAGATAGAATATCATAGAGAATACAAGTAATTTTAGGGATGACCTGAACGCTTATGACAATTAATTCAATTTAACAACAAATACAATAGGGAAGGAAATAGGCCCTAGTGGTATTATTGCTGGACTGTTAATCCAGAAACCCAGATAACATTCTTGGGACCCAGGTTCAAACCCTGCCATGGCAGATGGTGGAATCTGAATTCAGCAAATATCTGGAATTATAGAATCTAATAATGACTGTGAATCCATTTCCGATTGATTGGAAAAACCCATCTGGCTCACTGATGTCCTTTAGGGAAGGAAACTGCCATCCTTACCTGGTCTGGCCTACATGTGACTCCAGACCCACGGCAATGTGTTTGGCTCTTAACAGGCCTCTCGGCAATTAAGGATGGGCAATAAATGCTGCCTAGCCAGTGACGCTCTCATCCCGCGAATGAATAAAGGAAAACAAAATCTTTGACAGTGTAAGATTTTACAAAAGACTTCAGCTTTCACAAGAATCAGTAAATAATTTCACTAATTACCTCTACAAATTTGTAGAAAATGGTGAACATTGGGTTCGGAAACTATACTTCATAGGAGACAGAGTTCTCACTGGAATCCTTGGTTAAACACTGTCAGATTTTCTATAGTCCAAAGAAAACTTAATTTTCAAGAAAGCTATTCAAATATCACTGGAAGCTAAAACCATAATGATTCACAGTCAGATTTTGAGAGGAGACGATTAACTCTTCCTCAAGAAGGCAACAGGGTCTATTCACTTTATATAGATAAACATTCAAAAGGGGCACATGACAAACCAACATAGAGAGCAAGCCAGATAGTAGATGCCAAGAAGCAGTGTCAATGCTGTGGGATAACATATCCTCATAGGTGCAGACAATGTCCAAACATCAAAAATGAATGCTAAATTTTTAAAGCCAGATGTCAGTTCCATAGGATATGCAAAAGTTATAATGCAGTTTCACAACAGTGGAAATACTGATTGTCACATAAACAAGGAGGTCTATGTAGTAGAGCTCCAACACTATTTGAACAGATGGCTACATTGATTGATATACCTTCATACAGGAGACACTTGAGGCATTCCAAAGGAACTTATTAATCCAGGTGAGCCAGAAGAAACTGAATTTCTCTACATCAATGGACATTGTGCTTACTTTAAGCTTGATACAGGCGTGAGCATTACTGCCCTATCAGACTGGTTACTAGGGCTGGAGGAGTGAAGTTACAATCTCAAAAATGTGAGACTACATGTGATAAGTGGAAGAACAGTCAAGAGCATGGCTCCCTCCAGCCCAGCTGCAGAACCAGGCAGTATACTGAGACAGAAGGACAGAAAGAAAAGAAACATACTAACAGTAATTTGATGACATGGGTGAAAATGTCCTGAATATAAGTATGAATGAATGCTCCTGATGTCCTCTTCAACACATGTCTTTATGAGACTCTAGAGATAATAGGAACTGCAGATGTTGGAGAATCTGAGATAACAAGGTGTGCAATTTCTGATGAAGGGTCTAGGCCCGAAACATCAAGCTTTCCTGCTCCTATGATGCTGCTTGGCCTGCTGTGTTCATCCAGCTCCACACCTTGTTATCTCTTTACGAGACTCTTACGTTTTTGCTGTACAAATTTTTGGCCAAATGTTCCACAAATTGAGGGCTACACTGAGAGCTTGTTGTACCATCTGTGGGATCAATGCATACACTTGGCATGTTGTGTTCACCCTTTTGATCCTCCTCACCCATCATCGCAATGCCCATTGATGCAGAGAAATTCTATTTCTTCCAGCTCATCTGGATCGGCAAGTTCCTTTGGAATGCCTCAAGTGCCTCCTGTAATGAAGGTACATCAACCAATGTGGCCATACGTTCTAATAGTGCTTGGAACTCAAATATATAGCCCACTTTGTCTGTGCGACGATCAGTATTTCTGCTGTTATCATATTCCATTACTTTTTGTATAACTTTTGGAAGTGACATGCGGCTTTAAAAATCAAGGGGAGGTGATGGCCTCGTGATATTATCAATGGATGGTTAATTTAGTGATCCAGGGGACCCAGGCTCAAATCCTGCCACGGCCCGATGGTGGAATTTGAATTCGATAAAAATCTGGAATTAAGAGTTAATGATGACTGTGAATCCATTGTTGATTGTCGGAAAAACCCATCTGGTTCACTAATGTCTTTTAGGGAAGGAAACTGCCTTCCTTACCTGGTCTGGCCCACATGTGGTAGACAGCAATGTGGTTGACTCTGAACTGCTTTCTGGGCAATTAAGAATGGGCAATAAATGCTGCCTAGCCATCGATACCCACATCATGTGAAAGAATGAAAACAATTGTGAATTTTTGGCTCTCTCTGTGTACAAAAGTTGTCATGACAATGTGTTGACCACCGTTGGCTTTGCCTGATGACACAACGTACAGAAAGGGTCAATGCTGAAGGATGACCGGAATGTGGATAGACTGGATGTCGTACATTCAGTGAGCGGTGAACAATTCTGTTTACCTTTTAAAAGTCCTTCGAACAGTGAGTGCTGCATCACCCTACCCCACCTCACCTGTTCCAAATGTGATGCAGCCATTTCCTCTCCCATTGCACATTTTCAATTTACAACAAGATGGAAGGTGACAATGAGCACTTCCCCGTCAGTGGCTTTCAGGAATTCAGCCTAAGCTTGTCCATAAGATCACAAATATCCACGTCCAAAGGAACACCAATTTAGAGGGCTATGAGCCTTCAGAATTCCTTGCCACAGAGAGCAAAGTCCTTGTGTATATTTAAGGCTGAGATAGATAGATTCTTGATCAGTCATGGAATCAGGTTTACGGGAAAGGGCAGGAAAATGGACATGACCTGGTAGATGCTCAGTGAGTGAGCACTAAGATAGCCAGTGGCTATCCCTGAAAGGCAGCCTGGTGCAGTCTGCAAGCTGGGGGCCCTGTGCCTGTCTGCAAAATGTCCCCACTGCAGCCTTTCAATGCAAGTTGGTGACGAATCTTGCAACACACATATGCATTTCCAGCGTGCACTGCCAACAAATACAATCATTGCGGGGTTTTGGCAGATGCTGGAAAATGGTAGACAGATGCATTCAGTAACTTCCCATCGATCATGGGATTGGGCTGTGGTTTGGTTGCAGGCAACATGGAGTAAGTAGTGAGCTGAATCTTCATCTGGTTTCCTTCCTGAGCCTTCCTGACATCCAGCTTGTTTGGTGAGTTTAGTGAGGTGGGAGTCTCTATATTTCTGGGATGAGTTGTAGTGGTAACAAGCCATTTAACAGACGTTCGCTTGGCAATCTTGATTCTGCCTGTGGAGAATCTCACCACCCCATTTGTGAAAAACATAAAGAATGATACAAGGTCATCTTGTCATTGAGGTGGACCTGAGCAAACTTGTCTGATTCTTCCACACAACTCTTCACAGCTCCCACAACACTCAGCCCCCGAAAAGATCTCAACCCATTGAGTGCTGCGCTATACTTTACAGAATATCAATGTAACTGCACCAATTCTCGAGAGACCTATTAATTATGCTCGATTTGAAATGTAGTTGTACTTACTGCTATCATGCATCATGTTAAGGACTGCGCATTTTCTGTAAAGACTGTATGGTGGTGTATCTTCTGCCGCTAAGCATTAGATCAGCCCTGAATCAAGTATTGACATACAAAAGTAAGTTTGCAACATTCTGTATCAAATAACACTTACCCTGAGCCACATGCTGGTGGAATTAGCAGATACCAAGCTGTGCCTGTACTGGCCACTGTCTGTTCCTAGTTGGAATTATTTGGGTTCCCCACTCAGCCAGTTGAGGACTTTGTCTCAAGCTGAGTTTAATATGCACAGGCTGCTGTAACCTTAAACCTCCCAAAGCAAGACAAAAAAGAGGGGTTTTCTCTCACTATTTGCTGGCTGCCTTAATCTATCATTTAGTGGATGGCAGTCATTTCAGCACTTCGATTCATGCCTTTGAAACCAGGCTCTCATTCTGCGCGGTGGTTGAATACTCCTCCAAAGTGGGATTGAGACCTGACTGATGCAGCCGCGTTATAATGGCTCAGTGTTTTAATGGCTGCAAACATGTTCTTTTAAAAATAACAAGTGGTCCTATCCATCACTGCTGCCTTCTCCTTGCTGTGCAATAAAGAGTGTGTACAAATAGTTTAATGGTCTGCTGATTAAACACGCAATGCTCCAAGAAGCTATTCTCCCTTCTATCTCTACTCTTTCCCCATAGCATTGCAAAACTTTCAGTCTGTAACATTCAGACCCTGGCAACTTTCCCCAAGTTATTATGACACTGTAAACTCTCGGGTGAAGAGCTTTGAACTGACTCCCCTGCATTATTCACCTGCCTCCTCAGTTAGTCTCAACAAGGTTAATTTTGTATAAATCCTGCCTGTCTCCCACACCCTAACGAATTTACATTTTATAAAGAGCCAATTTAATCAGGCTTTCCTGAATTAATGAAAGAGCGAGATTATTAATAACTAAAAAATGAAACATAATGATGTAATGTGCATAATCACAGATTAGAAATAAGAAATCCAAAAAAAATGAACAGTTATGAAAGATGGGGATCGGTCTCTCTGGGTGGTTTGTGAAGAGTAGGGAGTTGAAGATTGATATTTAAATAGCCATTCTTTGGGATTCTTACCTTTGCAGTTAGTTGAAATCCTTCTGCCCTGTTTCCTTTTGACAGCGGTTACTTGGCACCATTCAGAGAGAGAGAATCTTTCTTGTCCTGTTTTCATTTGACTGGCTTGCTGCCAAGTTGGCATCTGGTGCCAAATTTCTGAATGACATAAAAATAATTGGTGGAAAAGCAAACAGTGAGGATGAGACAAAGAGTTTGCCGAGGGCTACAGACAAATTAAGCAAACAGGTAAAAAAATTTGGCAATGGAATACCAAATGGGAAATGCAAGCTTGTGCACTTTGGCAGGAAGAATAGAGGAGCTGGATACTAGTTAACTGGAGGAAGACTGCAGAAAGCTACAGAACAGAAGGACTTGGGAGTCCTCATGCATAAATCACACAAAGCCAGCATTCTAGATCGGGGTAATCGGAACGGAAAATGTAATGCTGGTCTTTATTTCAAAGAGAATGGTGTATAATAATGAGATGTTTTGTTAAAAATATACAAGGCACCAGTCAGGCCACAGCTGGAGTTCTGTAAACAGTTTTGGGTCCCTTATCTAAGGAAAGACATACTGATATAGGATGCAGTCTACAGAAGGCTCACTAGGCTGATACCAGGTATGCAGGGACTGTCTTAAGAGGAGATGCTGAGTGTATTGGGTCTATTCTTAATCGAATAGAGAAGAACAAGAGGCAACCTCACTGAAACATCTGAGATGTTCCGGGAACCTGATGGGGTAGATATGGAAAGGTTGTTTCCTACTGTAGCTGAGTTTAAGAACAAAGGCCACAATCTGAGAATAAGGGGTCACCCATTTTAAACCGAGATGAGGAAAAATCTCTTCTCTCAGTGGGTTGTGAATCTGTAGAATTCTTTAGCACAGGTGGCTGTTGAAGCTGGATCTTTAAATATATTCAAGTCTGGGATTGATTATTTATCAGAATGGGAATCTAGGGCTTTGGGAAAAGGCAGGAAGGTGGAGTTGATAGTTGTCAGATCAGCCAGGACCTAACTGAATAACAGAGCAGACTTGATGGGTTGAATGGCCTACTTTTGCTCTCACATTTTATCATCTTTGCTGACTGCCCAGAGCATGCTATCAAGTGGGACTGGTGGGAAGAGGTGTGTAGAGTGTGCAGAGCAAGTGCAGGGGAAGAGGGTACAACAGAGTGGGGAGCTGTTCTGCCTGAACCAGGAGATGTAAAGCTACACTTCAATCAGATGTTTTTGTGTGAAGTAGATTAAATGACGTCGACTGCACGATGATTTATTTCCTAACAACTAGCTAGTCAAGTGCAGAATCAATAGGAGAGACAAAATAAAAGGTGGCAAGGGAATTGTAAAGCCTGGCCTACTTACTCTTCTTCAGACCATTAACATGATGAAAAATTACAGCCGGGTGATTCATGAAGAAGTGAAATCATAATTGAAATATTTTCAGTAGGCACTGAGACGGGTAGAAACTTTGGTCAAGGGTAATTTAGTGTATAACTTTGTTTGTTTCATTTTCAAACCAGTCGCAATGGTTTCACTGATCCTGCATCAACGATGGGTGCTTTCCGCGTGCGTTCAGCTGCTGGTACCTTCTCACTGGACAGTGTATACGGTACAAGGTATTGGGCTGCAGGCACCAGTTCAATTCAGCTTATCTGTAAAAATCACATCGAACAAGCTATTAAAGAGATTTTGAATGGAGCTTAGTGTATAGCTCATAAGAAGATGGTGGTTGTTGGAGGTCAGTCATCTCAGCTCCAGGACATCTCTGCGGGAGTTCCTCACGGTAGTGTCCTAGGCCCAGGCATCTTCAGCTACTTCATCAATGACCTTCCATCCATCATAATTCTGTTATTAATATAGGTGCTAGAGTATGGAAACTTAAAATACCTTTCACTACATTTTTTGTGAAACTACAAGTGACAGTAAGTTACTCTTTTATTATATTGTCTCATAAGGTCAGAATTGGGGATGTTCACCTATGATTGTACAATGTTCAGCATCGTTCACTACTGCTCAGATACTGAAGTAGTCCATGTTCAAAAGCAGCAAGACTTGGATAATATCCAGGCTTGAACTAATAAGTGGCAAATAACATTTGAGCCAAGCAAGTGCCACGCAATGACCATCTCCAATAAGAGAGAATATAACTATCAGCCCTTGACATTCAATGGCATTATCATTGCTGAATCTCCTACTATTAACAACCTAGGAGCTGCCATTGGCCAGGAACTGAACTGGGCTTGCTATATAAATTCAGTAGGTATGAAAACAGTTTAGATGCTGGGAATATTGTGGTGAGTAACTAATTTCCTGACTCCATAAAGCCTGTCCAACATCTATACTCCTCACTTGACTGGATGAATGCATTTCCAATAACTTTCAAGAAGCTTGACACTATCCAGGACAAAGCAGTTTATTTGATTGACATCACATCCACAAACATCCACTCTCTCCACCACCGATGATCAGCAGCAGCAACATACAAGATGTACCTCAGAAATTCACTAAAGTTTACCAAAATTCACCAAGATTCAACTTTACAGAACTTTGTTAGACCACACTTAGAATATAGTGTACAGTTCTGGTCACTACACTACCAGAAGGATGTGGATGCTTTGGAGAGGGTACAGAAAAGGTTTACCAGGATGTTGCCTGGTATGGGGAATTTTAGCTGTGAAGAAAGGTTGGATAGACTGGGTTTGTTTTTACTGGAACGCAGGAGGTTGAGGGGTGAGCTGATAGAAGTTCATAAGCTTGTGAATGGCATGAATAGGGTGGAAAGTATAAGGCTTTTTCCCAGGGTGGAGGGGTCAATTACTAGGGGACACAGGTTCGAGGTGCGAGGGGGAAGTTTAAAAGAGATGTGCGAGGGTGGTGAGTGCCTGGAACGTGCTACCAGAGGAGGTGGTGGAAGCAGATGCAATAGCAGCATTCAAGAAACATCTGGATGAAAATATGAAAAGGAAGGGAACAGAGCGATATGGATCCTATAAGTGAAGACAGTTTTAGTGTGGAAGGGCAAAATGTAGCCCAGGCATCAAGGGCTAAAGGGCCTGTTTATGTGCTGTATTGCTCTTTGATCTTTGTTCTATTCCTCAGATGGCACCCCTCCAAACCCTCAACCCCTGCGGGAGCAGCTAGTTGGGACTAGTTTGGGTTTATGTTCAGCATGGACTGGTTGCACCAAAGAGTCTATTTCCGTGCTGTATGACTTATGACTCTACAACAAGGGCAGCAGATACATGGGAACATCACCTCCTACATGTGCCTGTCCATTCAGAGCTCTGGAAGCAAAATGTTGCAAAAGGAACAAGCACTCATTATATTTCACACGTACTTTTGTCAGACTATCAAAGATTAATAAAATAAATAGCGAGAGACAGACATGTCTATAAGCACAAGTGTCTCTAAACCAGTATCTAGACTATAGGAAGGATGTGAAGTGATGCAGGAAATTTAGGTTCACACCAGGAATGAGTTATCAAGAGAAACTACAGAAGCTGCTGATGTTCTCTTTCGGGGAGTAAAGGTTGAGGAGATTTATTCCACATGTTCAAACTTGACAGTTAATCGGGTAGATGAGGAGAAAGTGGTTCCACTGGTAGGAAGGTTGGTAAACAGAAGGCAAAGATTTAATGTAATTGAGAAAAAATACCAGAGCACAGGGAGATTTACTCAGTGAGTCATTGTGATCTGCAATATACTAACTAACATTCAGTCATCAAAAACATAAAAGGCAGTCTTTAACTTCACTTGCATGCGTAATCAGAGTCCATGCATGGCTAATTAAATTCAATGCATGATTAATTGGATTTGCACTTGAACACAATAGAAATTAGTTATGTGGGTGTGCAGTCCAAAAACAAATCAATTTTTAACATAGTTGCAGCAGCAACTGCGCAGACGAGTGGACATGCAGTTCTGTGATCCCTATTGGCCTGGCTTCCATCAATATTACAAATCTATTGGCCATAATGCCAGCTACCTATAGACATAGAGTTCACCTAATGTTTGGTTAACCAGACAGTTCTAACTTTCAGAAATGAGATCAGTAGAGTTTTAGTGAGTATTATAAAAGGATCAGAAGCATCGATGAATTGCATGGAATTGAGATAGAGATCAACAGGATTGAATTAAATTGTAAAACAGGGTCAGTTTTATCCATCACCTGTTCCTAACTACTGCCATTTGCCTGTCTGCTGACCTCAGAACACCACAGAAAGTGAATTGAAGGAAAGATTTTAAAGAAAGGAGAATAGTTTGAAGGCGAGGTAGAAATACACTGGCCAAAAATTATTAGGACCATGTTAACTAATCATTGCTTGTTACAGAGCAGTGTTGAACTTCTATTCCAGTGCCATTTGCAATGGGATAGTTAGTGTGGAGGGAGATGGACAAATATGTAACCTTTATTCTGAAGGTTATGCGAATAATTATTGGCCATGTGATCAAGTGATTGCATTTTTACCACAAGTGCACAAGAATTATCACTATTGTTTTTAGACTACTGGGAAGGTGATGGCCTGGTGGTATTATTGGTGGACTGTTAATCCAACAACCCGGATAGCATTCTGGGAACCCGACCTGCCATGGCAGATGGAATTTGAATTTAACAAAATATCTGGAGTTAAGAATCTAATGTTGACTGTGAATCCATTGTTGGAAAAGCCCATCTGGTTCATTAATGTCCTTCAGACAACTAAGTTGCCATCCTTACCTGGTCTGGCCTACATGTGACTCCAGACCCACAGAAATGTGGTTGACCCTGAACTGCCCTCTGGGCAAATAGGCATGGGCAATAAATGCTGCCTTGTCAGTGGCGCCCTCATCCTGTGAATGAATAACGAGAAAAAGATATTTTGAACAGTGTTCTGAGGGAGGGTCACCAGATTTTTTCTTCACAGATGCTGCCAGACCTGCTGAGCTTTTCCAGCAACTTCTGTTGTTTTGCTCCTCATGCTTAAATCCCACCATAGGAATCTGTGAAACAGAAGGCAATAAAATCTGGTTTTCTATTGTTGCGTAGAAGGTGGCCATGGATGATGCCTGATTATTGCAGTGAAAAAATATAAGAAGAAGATAAAGACACAGACAATAGGACATGGGAGTGTAGCAATAAGATCAGGGAAAGGTGCAATGGAGCATCAATCCTGGCAGTGACTAGTTGGGCTAAATGGCTTTTGTGCGTTGAACAGGCTGTGTAATTCTATGTAACTCATTCACCAATGCTCTTTTACGGAAGGCAGCTGGACATATCTACCTGGCCTGGCTGACCTTCACTCTATATTACACGCTTGCCACTTCCACCTGCCAAAGTCCTAAGTTTTGGAATTCACCTCTAAAGCTTTCCATCTTTCTAACTCTCCACCCTTCAATGCTCCTTAAAATTTGCCCTTTGGCTCAAACTTTTCATCACTTGTCATTATATTTATTTCTCTGGCTCAGTGTTAAAGTTTGTCTGATAGCTCTCCTGTCAAAGATGTTTGGAAGGTTTAACCACATTAAAGGTGTTGTACAAAGTCGAATTGTTGTTGGGTGGCTTGCACAAGACAATTCCATGGTCGACTGAACACATGTAGAAAGCCGTTCAATTTCCATTACACTTATCCTCAGTGGGCCCATAGTTTCTATAGCATCGGATTATGATGCCACCATCGAGAAAGAATATTCATAAATGGCATTGAAGTAGATGGTAATAAAGCTCTCACCAACACGGGTAACTGGCCTGAATGGCCTCTTTCCATGCTGTAATTTCTGAGTGTTATCTCATCAGTTTGTTGGGAAAATCCACATGTTGTTTGAGATAACAAGGTGTAGAGCTGGATGAACACAACAGGCCAAGCAGCATCAGAGGAGCAGGAAAGCTGACATTTCGGGTCTGAACCCTTCTTCAGAAATGTTGGTTAAAACCATTTGTTCTGCCCATCAGCCACTCAGTGGTGACCTGCTGAGCCCACTTCCAGCCCACCTTCTATCTCAGTGCTCCCGATGGAACAACCTTCCTGATTAAGGTGCACCAGCAAACATCATTTAGATCCAGGGAACTGGAAACACAAGGAATCGCTAACAGGTTCCCTGAGACAAGCCCCATCTGTCAAATGGCAACATTAAAACTATTGGAGTGAGAGCAGTCCTTGTGTAACAGGATGAGAACCAGCCAGGGTCACCATGCAGTCAACTTCCACCCCAGATTACAAGGGCTTCAGCACATGATCCCTTGCACATGCTTGGAGATGGACAAATAGCACTGCTCATTAGTGAGGAGTATCTCACCACAGGCTGATCAACTTAATTTAGTAAATGAGAACAAAGAGACCTTGGAGTGCAGATTCATACTTACTTGAAGATGAGTCACAGGTAGACAAGTTAGTGAAGAAGGCATTTGCTATGCTTGCCTTTATTGGGTATTGGAGTTGGGAGGTCATGTTGCTGATGTACAGGACATTGATTAGGCCACTTTTGGAATATTGCATTCAGTTCTAGTCTCCCTGCTATATGAAAGATGTTGTTAAACTTGAAGGGGTGAAGAAAAGATTTACAAGGATGTTGCCAGGATTGGAGAGTTTGAACGATAGGGAGAGGCCTAATAGGCTGGGGCTATGTTCCCTGGAGCACAGAGACTGTGAAGTGATAAGACCATAAGACCATAAGACATAGGAGTGGAAGTAAGGCCATTCGGCCCATCGAGTCCACTCCGCCATTTAATCATGGCTGATGGGCATTTTATCTCCATTTACCCACACTCTCCCCGTAGCCCTTGATTCCTTGCGAGATCAAGAATTTATCAATCTCTGCCTTGAAGACATTTAACGTCCTGGCCTCCACTGCACTCCGTGGCAATGAATTCCACAGGCCCACCACTCTCTGGCTGAAGAAATGTCTCCTCATTTCCATTCTAAATTGACCCCCTCTAATTCTAAGGCTGTGCCCACGGGTCCTAGTCTCCCCACCTAACGGAAACCACTTCCCAGCGTCCACCCTTTCTAAGCCATGATGTTATAGATGTTTATGTAATCATGAAGGGGTGTGGGTAGGGTAAATAGCCAAAGTCATTTTCCAGTAGGTGAGGGAGTCCAAAACTGGAGGGCATAGGTTTAAGGTGAGAGGGGCAAGATTTAAAAGGTATCTAAGGGGCAACTTTTTAAAGCAGAGAGTGATGCTTACTTGGAATGAGCTGCCAGAGGAAGTGATGGAGTCTGGTATAATTACAACATTGAAATGATATCTGGATGGTATATGAATAGCAAGGGTTTAGACCGACTTGAGCCAAATGCTAGCAAATGGGACTAGACTAATTTAGGATATCTGGTCGGCATGGACGAGTTGGACTGAAGGATTTGTTTCCATACTGTACATCTCTATGACTCTGCCTATGATTACCACAAAGAACAAAGAACAAAGAAAACTTACAGCCCAGGAACAGGCCCTTCGGCCCTCCAAGTCTGTGCCAAATCCAAATCCACTGTCTAAACCTATCGCCCAATTCCTAAGGATCTGTATCCCTCTGCTCCCCACCTACTCATGCATCTGTCCAGACACACCTTAAATGAATCTACCGTGCCTGCCTCTACTACCTCTGCTGGCAACGCGTTCCAGGCACCTACCACCCTCTGTGTAAAGTACTTTCAGCGTGTATCCCCCTTAAACTTTTCTCCTCTCACCTTGAACACATGACCCCTCGTTATTGAATCCCTCACCCTGGGAAAAAGCTTATCTCTATCAACCCTGTCTATACCCTTCATGATTTTGAAGACCTCAATCAGGTCCCCCCTCAATCTCCTTTTTTCTAATGAAAACAATCCTAACCTACTCAACCTCTCTTCATAGCTAGCACCTTCCATACCAGGCAACATCCTCGTAAACCTTCTCTGTACCCTCTCCAAAGCTTCCACATCCTTTTGGTAATGTGGCGACCAGAACTGTACACAGTATTCTAATTGCGGCCGAACCAAAGTCTTGTACAATTTTAACATGACCTGCCAGCTCTTATACTCAATACCCCGTCCGATGAAGGCAAGCATACCATATGCCTTCTTGACCACTCTATCCACCTGTGCAGCCACCTTCAGGGTACAATGGACCTGAACTCCCAGATCTCTCTGCTCATCGACTTTTCCCAAGTCTCTTCCGTTTACAGTATAGTTTGCTCTAGAATTAGACCTCCCAAAATGCATCACCTCACACTTGCCCGGATTGAACTCCATCTGCTACTTCTCCGCCCAACTCTCCAGTCTATCTATATTCTCCTGTATCTTTGACAGTCCCCTATGCTTTCTGCTACTCCCCCAATCTTCGTGTCATCTGCTAAGACCACTTGTCTTTGGGGATGAGCATTCGCAAAATAAATAAATATTACTTTTAAAAACTGATCAAATTAATCACTGCAGGAGTCCATTATTTAAATACCAAGTTACCATGACATTGGAAAATGTCTTATTCTAAACTGCAAGGCTTGACTATATGAACGTCTGGACTCATTTGAAAAGAATGGAAAGGAGCACAGAGAGGGGGGTTTGGAAAAGTTGGAATGGGATATCAGGGGTAATTGTCAACGTTTGGAGTGCTATAAGCCAGCTAAAAAAAAAATGATTAGAGTGGCTGTGTAACATGACCTAGTCTAGGCCACACTGGGCAGACTTAGATGAAGGGATTGGGAGCTTGTTATAGAAGGGAGGCAAAAGGGTTAAGTTCGAATTTATCTCATGAAAAGTTGCCAATTTTTGAAAGTACCAATGATGTATAAAACATTTAAATTTCACAGAGAATAATGAGCTTGCTGGCACTTAGATGATCTTGATCTACTAATAACTTGCTATTACCTACAAGATTCCTATTTGATGGGATAATGTATTAAAGAAGAAAAAAGGAATACGGTGAAAGAGATTTGTTCTACGTGATTTGCTTTAATATAAACCATTGAATGGAAGACATCCCGTTGTGAGTTACAGATTGAAGTCTATTTAAAGGGTCAAGACAGCTTAGGCATCGAGTAACACATACCCAACAGCTACAGCCTGGGATCAAAGAGTCCGGAATGTTTATCGATGATCTGTCAGTCCCCTAGGGATGAATTACCTGTAGTAGAAACAGAACATTGATAAAGTATCAGTTCCTCCCTGGTGCCAGGGTTAATATTGGCATTCAGCAGCTGCAGGACATTCTGAATGACATCCGGCAATCATGACCCACATCAGTCATGACCACATTGGTGGAAAGCAGGAATGATCTCCTGCAGGCAGCCTCAATGAACCTGGAAATAGAAGCAGGTACATGATTGCTTTGAGAGATTTGGCAGGAGAGTGGGCTTTAGATTCTTGTGACCAGTTGTTGGGGAGCTGAAACCTGTATAGTTTGGAAAGGTTGCACTTGAACATGGGGAGGTGATGGCCTTGTGGCATTATCACTAGACTATTAATCCAGAAACCTAGGTAATGTCCTGGGGACAGATGGTGGGATTCAGATTCAATAAACATCTGGAATTAAGAGTCTAATGATGACCATGAATCCGTTGCCAATTGTTGGAAAAACCCACCTGGTTCACTAATGTCCTTTAGGGAAGGAAACTGACATCCTTACCTGGTCTGGCCGACATGTGACTCCAGACCCACAGCAATGTGGTTGACTCTTAACTGCCTCTGAGAAATTAGGGATGGGCAATAAATGCTGGCCTAGCCAGTGACGCCCTCATCCCATGAATGATTTTTAAAAAAATGGACGTGAGTAGGCAGTGGCCTCGTGGTTAAGTAACTGGGTTAATAATCCACAGGTCCAGGCTAATGTTCTGGGGGCATGGTTTCAAATCCCATCAGGTAGACAGTGCAGTCGGAATTCAATAAAATGAAAAGCTGGCTTAATGGTGACCATGTAACCACTGCCAATTGACTTGGAGCAGATCTGCAGCAGACAAAATGTAATCAGATGATGGCAGGTAAAGCCATAACTGGTATTCCTTTGATAGAAGAAAGTTGCAACATGAAGTGACTTGGGGGTACTTGTCCATATAACACAGAGAGCTAGCACACAGGTCCAGTTGGTATCCAGGAAGGTTAATGGAATGTTGGCCCTTATTACAAAGGGTGTTGGAACATAAGAGTAGGGAAGTCTTAGTGCATCTGGACATGATACAGGTGAGACCACATGTGGAGTACTGTGAGCATTTTGGTCCCCTTATTTAATGAAAGATTTCAATATATTGGAGTCAGCTCTGAGAAGGTTCACTAGGATGATTCTTGGTGTGAAGGGATTATCTTGTGAGCAAAGATTAAACAGGTAGGGACTCTACTCATTGAGGTTCAGAAGAATGAGAGATGATCTCAAAGAAATATGTAGGATTCTTTAGGAACTTGACAGGGTAAATACTGAAATTATATATCCCCTCATGGGAGAGTCTAGGACCAGAGGGCACCAATTTAAGACTGAGATGAGGAGGAATTTCTTTTTGCAGATGGCTGTCAGTCTTTGGAACTCTTTACCACAGAGAGCTTTGGGGCAGAGTCTTTATGAATATTTAAGGCTGAGTCAGATAGATTTCTGATCAGCCAGGAAATCAAGATTTATAAAGAAATGGCAGGAAAGTGGACTTGAGAAATGTCAGATCAGCAATCATCCTGTGGAATGGCAGAGCAGGTTCGAGGCGCAGAATGGTCTCCTTCTGTTCCTATTTCTATGAACCACTGCAGTCCACCTGCTATGGGTTGACCCACAATGCCATTAGGGAGGGAATTCCAGGATTTTGACCCAACAACAGTGAAGGAACGGTGATATATTTCCAAGTCAGGATGGTGAGCATCTTGGAGGGAAATTTGAAGGTGATGGTGTTCCCATATACATGCTGCCTTGTCCTTCTAGATGGAAGTGGTTGTGTGTTTAGAAGGTGCTGTCTCAGGATCTTTGGTGAATTTCTGCAGCACATCTTGTAGATATTACACACTGATGCTACTGAGTGTCGCTGGGGGAGGGCGTGGATGCTTATGGACGTGGTAACAATTAAACAGGCTGCCTTGTCCTGGATAGTATCAAGCTTCTTGAGCGTTGTTGGGTCTGCACTCATCCAGACAAGTGGGAAGTATTCTAAGATGATCTTGACTTGTGCCTTGTGACTTGGTGGTGGACAGACTTTGAGGAGTCAGGAGATGAGTTACTCATCGCAGTATTCCTAGCTCTGGCCTGCTCTTGCAGCCATTGTGTTCATGTGGTGAGTTTAGTTGAGTTTCTAGTCAATGCTAACCCCCAGGATGTTGATAGTGGGGGCTTCATTGATGGTCACACCATTGAATGACAATGGGCGGTAGTTAGATTGTCTCTTATTGGTGATGGTCATGGCCTGGCATTTGTGAAACACGAATATTGCATCAATCATACTACTAGGCCATTGCCTCCTCTTAAACATGGTCAAGTCTGGAGGTGACAAAGGCACAAAAGAAATTTTCACCAGTTGATAAATTAATCCAGGAGCAGATGCACGCGGAGGTGGAAATAGGGACTCGTTAGGAATGAGGAGATTGTGTTTCTGTCAAAAAGTTAGGTCAGGTTCAAATAATACAAGTAGTCAGGTCTAGTCCATAAAAATGGCCAAAGAGAGTGATAAATATCAATGGGGAGATGTGGCAGGCATTGTGGGGTGAGGAACTAGGAATGAGAGGAGATATAGCGTGGGTGGAAGAAAAAGGCTTTGATCTCCAAGATTAAGAACTCGAAGAAATTTCAATTTGCCCAAGACTAGCTATCAGACAAGCTGAGTTGAGGGGCCTCAGAAATGTAAACCATTAAGAGACAGCATTAACAGTATGACATGGGTAAATCCTACAACATTAATGGATAGTATACAACATCAGTGATGTCTGTTGACATTGAAGATAGAGTTGAAGAGAAGTCAGAATCTGTGAGATTCCAAGAATTCTCTCACCGACCCAATTACGTATCTGATGTAACAAGCATGGGGCTGGATGAACACAGCAGGTCAAGCAGCATCACAGGAGCAGGAAAACTTGACGTTTCGGGCCTAAACCCTTCATCAGAAAAACGTATCTGATGTAAATGGTTATTCGAGGTTTCTATAAACCAGTATGAGGACAGACTGTGCTCTCTTACTCTCGCTACAGTCACAGCATGATCTGATTAAATTACTCAGCCTCACACAGTCTCAGTGAATGGCTCAGTGTCAGACAACATGTTTTCTCTCTTCATTTGAGGTGGCCATACTGCTTCACCGATGAAAGCTAATCTCTGCGAATGTGATTGAAATTCATCGTTCTCTGTGTTTGAGAACCACTGGCATACATTATTATAATGGTCAGAGTTCTTCAGCCATATGGTGAGGGAACACTGTGCTTAATGCTAAAGATGTGCCAAAAAGAACTGTACATTAACTAGCAGAGTGCAGAGTCAGAAGTCAGGCTATATGACAACTCTTAAATTAGCATTTGTTCTCTGGAAATAAAAGCTGAAGACCATCACTTCAGA
Source organism: Ginglymostoma cirratum (assembly GCA_024137785.1). Taxonomy (NCBI): domain Eukaryota; kingdom Metazoa; phylum Chordata; class Chondrichthyes; order Orectolobiformes; family Ginglymostomatidae; genus Ginglymostoma; species Ginglymostoma cirratum. The sequence goes on from JAHRHZ010000249.1 coordinate 9,858,351, forward strand.
TGACTTGAGCTTGCATTTTATGGCATTCAGAGCAATGATTTGTTTCATGCTGTTAAACAATAATTACCAACAGTCCTCTGAAGGTCATGGTATCAATAAATATTATGCAGATAATGATGTGCTGTCTTTGTTCCGCTTACAGTGATAAATTGTTTATTTTTCAAGTTCTCGGCCTTGTCAGTGTTTTTTCTCTGATGTTTACCCCTTTGCAACTACAGGTACCTTTATGATTTTATTTTTCAGGCAAATGAACAAGAAGGCACATGAGGGAAGCATTTTCTGATACAGTGAGGCAGCCTAACCTAGATAGGACAGCCAGAAAAGAGAGTGAGAGACAATTCAACTTTCAAAGGGGATTTGCATAAGTATTTGAAGAAATTGCAGGGCTATGGGTGAAAGACCAGTAGGGGGAGACAAACTGGACAGGTCTACTAAAGAGGCAGTACATGCATGACGGGCCGAATGGTCTCCTCCTCTACAGTGTTACTCTTTGCCTTTTGGTTCACCACTGTATCCTCATCCATTACCCATATGCCCGGCTGTATTTAGGGGTAGGATTGCCTCACCCATACCTGGCATAAAGTGCTGTCAAGGGAGCGTTGCTGATTCTCCCTTTAGATTACCAAATACAGCACAGGTTAGGGAAGGAGCCCATGTTCGTTTGATCTATATATGACTCACAATTAATTGTCTAGTAATGCATTGAGATGCCCAAACTAATTTTATGCACTGAGACCTATTCTGGTTCTGGAACTGCTCTGAATATTCAGTCATTAGAGGTCGGGCAGGTAATATGTTCAGTTAATGGACTGGTAACCTAAAGGCTGATCATAGAATCCCTACAGTGTGGAAGCAGGTCATTCAGCCCATCGAGTCCCCATTGACCCTCCGAAGATCATCCCACTACTCCATCCCTGTATTTCCCATGGTTAATCCACTTTGCCTGCACATGACAGGCAATTTAACATGGCAATCCACCAAGCCTGCACATCACTGGGAGGAAACCGGAGCACCCGGAGGAAACCCACACAAACACAGGGAGAATGTGCAACCTTCACATGGACAGTCACCTGAGGCTGGAATTGAGCCTAGATCCCTGCACCATGAGGCAGCAGTGCTAACCACTGAGGCTCCATGCCACTGAGATCCTGGGGCACAGGCTCAAACGCCCACCATAGCATCTGGTGGACTTTAAATTAATAAATCTGGGATGTAAAGCTAGGTACGGTGACCATGGCAACCAACCTCGATTTATGTAAAAAACTATCCTTGCCTGATCTGACCTACATGTGACTCCAGCCCCATGGCAACTTGGTTGACTCTTAGCTGCTGACTAAAATGGCTTCACATACCACTCCAGTGGGGGCAGTTAGAGGTGGGCAACAAATGCCTGCATCCCATCAGGAAAAATATTGCTGCTCTTTTTTGTAGGTGATTGTGGAAATCACACACTCTTGCTGTCACAGTAGTGTCCTCAGCCCAACCATCTTCATCTGCTTCATCAATGTCTGGCCTTCCATGATGAGGCTGGCTACTTGCGGAGAAAGTAGGAAATTGGGTGGGTATTTCAATGAAATAAATCTTCAAGCTACATTGATGGAACAATGGGTTCACTCTTCAGAGACTTCGTAGAGATTAGATGGGCTGAATGGACTGTTTCAGTGCTACAATACCACTACGACTCTATGAATTCCGGGCAAGATTTCACTGAACCTTAGGACAAGGCAATCCCTTTGTCAATGTAATCCAATTTGTCGGCTTACCAGTTGTCTCCTCATAGTCATCAACAAATCCATTGAAAATATCCAAATGAACATATAAAATCCTAATGAGACTTGACTGGGTTTGAAAGCACGATATCTCTTGTGGGAGAATGTAGAACTAGGGGTCATAGTTTAAACATAACAGGACGCCCATTTCAAACAAAAATTGAGGAAATATTTTTCCTCTCGGAGGGCTGTGAGTCTTTGGAATTCCCTCCCTCCCTTGCTCAAAAGGCAATGAAGGCAGCATCCTTAGATATTTACAAGGCACAGGTAGATATATTCTTAATTATTGAGGAAATGAAAGATTATTGGGGGCTTGCAAGAATGTAGAGGTGGGTTAAAATCAGATCGGCCATGATCTTATTGAATGGTGGAGCAGGCTCGAAAGGCCGAGTGGCCTACTGGTGTAAATGTTCATGTAAACACATCATTGCTATGAAATCTGCTACTACCCTCATTTTAGGCAGCTCACTCCACTTCATAATAATTTACTGTGTGTTAAAAATAAAGTGTCCTTATCTTCCCCAACTGCTTCTTTTGCCAATTATCGTAAGTCCTCACACTGCAGTGATGCCACCCGAAGGCTGCAGGAACAGCAAATCATATTCAGCCTGGGAACCCTGCAGCCCAATGGCATCAATGTGGATTTCACAAGCTTCAAAATCTCCCCTCCCCCAACCGCATCCCAAAACCAGCCCAGCTCATCCCCGCCTCCCTAACCTGTTTTTCCTCTCACCTCAAGCCACACCCCCATCTCCTATCTACTAACATCATCCCGCCCCCTTGACCTGTCCGTCCTCCCTGGACTGACCTATCTCCTCCCTACCCCCCTACCTACACGCACCTTTACTGGCTCCATCCCCGCCTCTTCGACTTGTCTGCCTCCTCTCCACCTATCCTCTCCTCTATCCATCCTCTATCCGCCTCCCCCTCTCTCCCTATTTATTTCAGAACCCTCTTCCCCTCCCCCATTTCTGATGAAGGGTTTAGGCCCGAAACGTCAAGTTTTCCTGCTCCTATGATGCTGCTTGACCTGCTGTGTTCATCCAGCCCCATGCTTGTTATCCCACACTTCTGTCAGCGTCTGGACATCATTTTCCCATGACTCTGCTAAAACCTTGCATAATTTAGAGCATGTCTATTAAACATTGTTGAAAGGAGAGACAAATACTCAAAGCTTTTCCTTTTGCGTGCTTCAGGGTAAATGCAAGAATTCCAAATTTCGAATGATCTCCAGAAAGAAAGAAAACGTGCTGCTTGTTGGCACATCAACACTGATTGGCCCAGGCGTTGCTGTGGTGAAAGCAACAAGAAACAATAGAATTCATAAGTTCCTGCATCATTAAAAAAAAACCATTTCCTGTTAGATGTTATTCTGTGAAAGAATTTTTATTCTTCCATGGTGCTGCAGTCATTGCAGGTTGGGCCAGCATTTCTTGCCCATCCCTAAATGCCCTTGAGAATGTGGTGATGAGCTGCCTTCTTGAACCAATGCAGTCCATGTGCTATTGATAGACCCACAATGCCCTTAGGAGGAAATTCCAGTATTTTGAAAAATGTTGACTCGAGCGCAAGCCTACAGATAACCTTATGATGCTGCACTGCTGTAGGTTCCACCTTAAACATATTAAAACAACCATCCCCCACAAACAAGCCCTATGCATACACAGGATCTGCTCAGATGAGGAGGAACATGATGGACACCAGAAGGTGTTGAAGGATGCCCTCATACGAACAGGATACGATGCTCAACTCATCGATTGCCAGTTCCAATGTGCCACAGTGAAACACTATAGTGATCTCTTCAGAAGACAGCCACAGGATCCATCCAGTATGGTACCCTTTGTCGTCCAGTACTTCCTGGGAGCAGATAAACTACACTATGATCTTCGCAGCCTTTAACACATATTAATGGCAATGAGCACCTCACCAAGATCTTCCCTACAACTCCACTTCTCACCTTCAAACAACCACCAAACCTTAAACAGACCATTGTTTGCAGCACACTACCCAGCCTTCCAACAGTCAATCAATCTGGCATTTTATAAATTCCTACTTTGGAAATAAAACTAGTCTGACTCTAAACCACAATATAAACCGATTCTGAACAAGGCCTCACACCTAACATGCATTGCCTGATCTAAGATGTCACCTCTTCTTTACACTAAAAAAACCTTTAGTTCTCTCAGGGCAGTGACTTGAAAGAAATTTGGGGATTTATATATACATATGAGTCAATTAAAACCTTCGAACTGATTAAAGATTTAACAGCATCTTAAGTTTGTTTAATACATCCTCATCAGTGGTGTGACCCTTTGATCTTTTACTTATAAATTCTGTGCCTGATACTTCCTCTCTCACTAACACCTGAAGGAGGACCAAGGCTCCAAAAGCTTATGTATTCAAATAAACCTTTTGGACTATAACCTGGTGTTGTGGGATTTCTGATCTTATCCACCCCAGTCTAACTCCGGCACGGCTACAAAAAATTATCTATCTGAGATTTAAAACTAAGACCTGTTCTAGCATCAATTGCTATTGGTGGAAGAGAGTTCCACACCTCTACCATCCTTTGTGTGTGGAAATGCTTCCTAACATCTCTCCTGAACAGTCTCGCCCTAATTCCCAACCTATATTCCCTGGGGTTCTAGAATCTCCAAGCAGTAGAAATAGTTTAGCTACTCCGTCCTCTTTTGTTAATGCTTTGAAGACTCTGGCTATATCACTCCTTAATCTTCTAAATTCCAGAGAAAACAGGCCTAATTTGTATAATGTCTCCTTATAACCTAAACCCTAAAGTCCAGCTATCATTCCCGTAAAGGATTAGCATAACCTTCATAATTCAATTTTGCTCCCTGTGAGAATAAATAAATTTGTCAGAAGGACAGGGTGCTATAAGTAACAAATAAATTGGAACAAAAACAGAAGTTGCTGGAAAAGCTCAGCAGGCCTGGCAGCATCTGTGAAGAGAAATCAGAGTTAACATTTCGGGTCCGATGACCCTTCCTCAGAACTCTAAGTACATAGTCTTGTGGGGTACTGGTGGTGAGGATTGTTATAGAGGGGTACTGTCATCTATTCTTACTGCTTGTGGTCTCCGGGTCAAAAAACCAGGGATCCAGTTGCAGGGAATTGGAACTGAGTCCTAGGTCTGAGAATTTGGAGATGGGTTTTGTTGGAATTATGGTGTTGAAGCTAAAGTCAATAAGTAGGAATCTGATGTAAGTCTCCTTGTTATCTAGGTGTTCCAGGGATGAGTGCAGGGCCAGGGACCCTACATGAACATCTGCCATGGACCAGTTGTAACTGTTGGCAAATTGTATGGGATTAAGGCAATCTGGGATGCTGAGGTTGATATGTGCCATTTTTAATTTCTCGAAGCTCTTCATAATGATGGACGAATAGACAGGTGTGTACTAATTGGGTTTATAAGAGGTTGGTGTATAGTAGTTGGGTGTATATAAAGTCGGTGTATAATATTTAGATGTTTATAAGGTTTGCATATGATTGATGGATGTATAACAAGTGGATGTATAATAGAACATAGAACTTAGAACAGTGCAACAAAGGAGCAAACCCTTCGGCCCACTATATCTGTGCCAGCCATGATGCCATTCTAAACTAATCTCATCTGCTCACACACGGTCTCTATCCATCAATTCCCTGCTAGTTCATGTGTCTGCCTAAATGCTTCTTAAACATTGCTATCATATCTACTTCTACCAGCTCCCCTGGCAGTGTGTTCCAGGCACCTATCACCCTCTGAGTAAAGAAACTTGACTTGTGCATAGAATCATAGAGGTATCTCCTTTAAAGTTATCCCTTTTTGCCTTAAACCAATGTTCCCTAGTATTTGACATTTCCATCCTGTGAAAAAGACTCCAAATATCTACCCTATCCCATGCCTCTCATACTTTTATATATTTCTATCAGGTCACCCTTCAGCTCTGATGTTGGAGTGAAAGCAATCTAAGTTTTTCCAGACCCTTCTTATAGCTAAGACACTCCAATCCAGGCAATATCCAAGTAAACATCTTTTGCACCTTCTCCAAAGCCTCTATATCCTTCAGGAAGTGTAGCAATCAGAACTGTACACACTGCTCCAAATATGGCTGACGTAAAGTTTATTGCAGCTGCAATGTGACTTGCTAACTTTTAGACTCAATGCCCTAACCAATGAATGCAAGCATGCCATACATCTTTACTACTTTAGCCACTTGTGTTGCCATTTCCAGAGAGCTACGGACTTGCACACCAAGATTTCCCCTATGTATCAATGCTGCTGAGGATCCTGCCATTTACCTTATACTTTCATCTTGCATTTGAAATCTCAGGATGCATCACCTCATACTTGTCCAGTTTAAACTCTATTTGCCATTTTCTATCTAACTTACCAACTGATCTATGTCCTGCTGTGTCCTTTGACAACCTTTCACACTATCTACAACTCCATCAATTTCTATGTCGTCTGCAAACTTACTATCCTACAAACTTACTAATCAGACCACCTACATTTTGATCCAAAGCATGCATATATTATGTACAAAACAGAGGCCCAGCACTAATTCTTGTGGAACATCACTGGTTACAGGTCTCCAGTCAGAAAAACAACCTTCCACACCTACCCTATGTCTCCTATGACCAAGTCAATTTTGTATCCAACTTACCAACTCACTGTGGATTTAATGTGACTTAATCTTCTGGACCAGCCTACCATGAGGGACTTTTTCAAAAGCTTTAGAAAAGTCCACGTAGACAACATCCACTGCCCTAACCTCATCAATCATCTTTTTCACTTCTTCAAAAAAAATTCAACCAAACTTGTGAGACAGAACATCTTCCGCAAGATAACAAGTGGGTGTATAACAGGTGAGTGTATAACAGGTTGGTATTTAAATGGTATAACAGATGGGCATATAATAGGAGTATGAGCGTGTAATGGGGAAGGTGTGTAACAGGTAGCTGTGTTTTGGTCAGATATGTGAAATAGGCAGGGTTACGTAGTGACAAATATATCAGAAATGGATGAATGTAACAAGGGAGTGTGTGATAGGCTGATGTATAGCGCTGCACACCTTACTTCAGCTAAATGATTTTTGGGAATTAAAAAAGTTATGTCTATGGTGTCAAAAGTAGAACAGAAGCACAGAATTTAAAGCTCTTATCATTTACACTAGAAAGAAGAAAAGTTCATGCGCAGAAAAAGAGGAAAACAGCTTTGAGCTGCATCCAAAAACAAGTTGAGGAGACAAACAGCCACTGTAAGTCAGTCAGTGAACTGACAATAAATGTCTATAATATGGAGAGGAAGAGTGGAAATAGAAGGAAATTGTATTAATGGACTGGTTTAAACAATATTTCACACCACAGGTATATATTGGTATGAAAGGCATGTGTTTAGTACTAGATTTCAAGCTGAGGCAAAACACATCGATTGATGTATGATCAATCTGCAAACCAAAAAGGCTGAAGTCTTGTGACTGTTGATTACTGATAGACAGGCTCATTACATGAAGAACTGTAGTCGGTATAACAAATGATGAGAACAGAGCCAAATTGCTAAGTCAAAGGAGTCTAGACAGAAAGCAGCTTATGTATACAGAAGACAGTAGAATGCAGCCAAACAATTATTGAATACTGGTACCACCATAAATAAAAAGTCGAGTCCAGATGTCACGTACCATATACAGTGAAAAAAAAAGATTGTCTGATCAATAGCGCCCCTTGAACTGTAAGTACGAGAGGAAATCATGCAGTATTAGACAGGCAGCATGTAGTCAAATGTGTACACACATTACCAGCAAATGCAATTTGCTAAATGATGGAAAACTAAAGCAAATTTTGAAATCTTTTGTCACTGTGATGTAATTCGCCCCACTTCTCTGAGTAGACACGAATGCAGTAGCACATTAAGAAGCTTGACGCCATCAGAACAAAGTGGTCTGCAAGACCAACACTCTATCCACCACCCTTAGAATTTATCCCCTCCAGCAAGGCACTAGTTAGCTGCACTGTACACTGACTGTAAGATTCACTGCCGGGAAAGTGAAAGGAAGACCTGCATTTACGTAGCACCTCTCATTTCACCCCGACTGGCCTCACAGCTCCTTAGAATTGCAGTCACCATTCCAATGCTTGTCAGACAAATTTGCGCAGAGCAAGCTGCAATTCTTGGAAATACAACAACAATCAGATGATCTGTCCCTTTCATGTGATGTCGGTTGTAGTGTTTTAGCAGGATGCCAGTGATAGGGTTTAAAAATACAGCAGTCAGCCATTTCAGACACAGATGAGAGAGATTTGTTTCTCACGGAGGATGTAAGTCTTTGGAATGCTGTTCCTCCAAAGGTGGAGGAAGCAAAGTCTTTGAAAAAAATTTTAAGGGTCATGGGGAAAGTATGTAAGGAAGCAAAGGTGTCAAAGGTTATCGGGGGCAGACAGGAACGGAGAGTAAAGAGATTGGCCATGGCCGTACTGAATGGGGAAACAGACTCGAAGGGCTGATTGGCCTGTTACTGATGCCAATTTGTATCTTGCTGTCATAGCTGTCCTTTAAAACAATCACACTGGATCCTTTACCTCTACTGAAGATGGCAGACAGGTTAACATCTCAAACGAAAGTAAAATATTGTGAAAGCCAGAAATCTAAAATAAACAGATGGAAACTCAGAAAATCTGGCAGCATCTGTGGACAGAGAAACAGAGTGAACGTTCCAAGTCCAATATGTCACTTCTTCAGAACAGTGTTAATACCTCATCTGCCATATTCCTTTAAAATGTAGCACTCTCTCAGTGCTAGACTGGAGAGACAACTAGATCTTTGCACTCATGTTCTAAAGTGGTCTTTGAATCTTCTGACGAAAATGGGTAAAAGTGGAACTCAGTGAGGCACCACAGACATCCAGCAGAATTCTTAAGCTGGTCTAAAGGAAAATAGCAAAAACACTATTTGTACAAGCTCCCTTCCAATTCATACACCTCGGTCTGAATTATGTTTTGTTCACTCACAGGACATGCCTGTCACTAGCTGGGCCAGAAATTATTGTCCATCCCGAGTTGCTCTTGAGAAGGTGATAGTTAGCTGCCATCTTGAGCCACTGCAGTCCATGTTTTGGAGCTGGACGCTGAGTGCCCTAGGGAGGGATTTTGACCCAGAAACAGCGGAGGAACAGTGATATATTTCCATGTCAGGATGGTGAGTGGGTTAGAGGGGAACTTGGAGGTAGTGGTGTTCCCATGTATCTGCTGCCCTTGTCCTTCTAGATGAAAGTGGTGGTGGGTTTATACTGTGCTGTCTAAAGATCTTTGCTGAATTACTGTAGTGTGTCTTGTGGATAATGCTACCGTCACTGAGTATCAGTGTTGGGGGGAGTGGATGTTTGTGGATGTGGGGCCAATCAAGTGGGTAGCTTTGCCCTGGATGATGTCAAGCTTCTTCACTGTTATTGGAGCTGCACCCATCAGGCAAGGGAGGAATATTCCATCACACTCCTGATTTGTATATTGTAGATGGTAAACAGGGTTTGTTGCTGCAGTATCATAGCCGCTAACTTGAAACTGCCCTCGTCAGATGAACAAATCAAAAGATAACACTGAGAGTGACACAAGAGTGAGAAGAGTTCATTATGGATAATACTCAGTGGGTTCAGAATAAGGCACAGAGCTGAACCAAAAGCAGAAAATGATGGAAGGGGCAGACAGCAGCATCTGTGATGAGGGAGAATCAGACTTAACAGGCTGGATTGACGTTCCTGATATGGTCCCACCAACTGGTTAGAGAGCCCAGTGGAAAGCCTGCATTACCATTTCTCAGGCACTCAATGTGCCAGAGTCAGATCTTCCCCAGAGTAGGAAGAGGAGGAGCCTTCTAGTGGAGGTCCCACCTGCCAACAGCTGCCAGCCAATCAAAACCCATCAAAAAGAAAATCTGGAATTAAGAGTCTAATAGAACGTAAAACATAGAACAGTACAGGACAGTACAGGCCCTTTGGCCCATGATGTTGTGCTGAATGTTTACCCTAAACCTAAGGTCTATCTAACCTCCACCCCTACCTATACTACCTTATACTATGACCATGAATCCAGTGTCGTTTGTTGGAAAAACCCATCTGGTTCACTAATGTCCTTTAGGGAAGGAAACTGCCTTCCTTACCTGGTCCGGCCTATGTGTGACTCCAGACCCACAGCAATGTGGTTGATCCTTAACTGCCCTCTGAGCAACAAGGGATGGACAATAAATTTTGATCTAGCCAGCGATGCCCTCATCCCATAAATGAATATTAAGAAAGGTCTTTATTGCCAATAGTAGCACTGAGAGTGGTCACTGCTAAAGCTGTGCTCCAAGAAACTGGTTGAGTGTTCATTGTTGGTTGGTAAGGACTGGATGAGGTGGTTAGGGAGCTGGTTCCTGGAGGGTGAGCCAACTTCTGATTTCTGGAATGGAGCTTGTTCTGATTTCTGTTTCCCATGTGGAGTGGACACCAGTGTTTGTTCCTGGGTGGCGCGGGCATTGCCTTTCGTCCCCTGGGTGGAGTTGATGCCAACATTCAGTCCTTAGGGGAAGTGGGCTGTGACTCCCAGTTCTGGATCGACGTGGACATATTCAATGACGTGGACTTCTCATCGCAGTACAGTCACTAGAGTCACATTTATATGCAGATGGGATCTGGGAATATCGTATTAGGAAAGTGGAATCTGAATCATAGTGGTAGGGCAGAAGAGGTGTGGATTAGGATACCAGATTGGGTGGTTTCCATATTACACTATTTATGAACTCTGCCAGCTTCTATTGTATCTTTTTTCTCAAATTTCCAATGTGTCACCTCGTCTGAAGTAGGCCTGGCCTGATCAGATTGATAACCTCAGTGTGAAATCTCCCTTCCTCCAAAAGTAAATGAAACAAATGCTTTTCTCATCCCTTTCAAAACTGTCGGAGAGAAGATCTTTCATAGACATCTTATTCCACTCAGTGGATCACAGTGGTTACAAAATGGGTGAGTTCACACTGTCAGAGTGAGAGATGGGGTCCGTCAGTCACACAATACCGGCCAATATTAATTTCAGTAATAACTTGTCATAGAGTGAGGAATAGATTCTGCTAGTAATGACAGTGTAGGAAACTGTACCTTTGGGGAAGAGAATAGAACAGAATAAATGGCCAGCATTTGTGAATGTTTCCCCACAAATGAATGTTATGAAAAATATCATCCGTTAAATCAATATGTCCACAGGCATTTCAAAATAAATTTAACACACAGAAGATGATGATAAAAGAAATATAAGTGAGATTGTGAGGGCTATAGAAAACCAGCAGTTTGGCAGATACAAATGTGTCATTCAGCAGCATTTGACAGATGAGGAATGCAATTTTTAAAAATTCTTATTTAAGGTCTTTAATTTTTCCCATCCTCTCATTCAATTCCCTTGCTGGTCTGTTGACGGTGCATCAGTGCTATAAGTAAGACAAACTTTCGTATTCCAGGAGGGCCACCTGGTCAATGGGAATAAGGGAGTTGTCATTTCGAGACCTGTGAACTCAATGGCATCCAGCCTCATGTGCTGCTTCCAAGATCCAATTGAAAATGGAACCCAGGCAGTATGCAGAACCTGGCTTCCTCTTTCGAGGCAATCGGGGATGGATTTCAATGAGGATGATCCACCAAGATTCTTGATCAGTCGGGGAATCAAGGATTATGGGGAAAGGGAAGGAAAGTGGACGTGAGGAATGTTGGATCAGCCATGATCCCATTGATTGGCAGAGCAGGCTCGAGGGCTGAACTGCCTACTCCAGTTTCTATTTCTTTTGGCCTTATAAATGATTTCCTACAATGCAACAATGTAGAACAAGAAGGCATTATCTCCAAATCAGGCTTTTGGCAGGGAACTCAGGAAGCACAATGTCTAACACCCGGCCCACCTTTCCTGGGTAAAGCACCATAAGGCCTTAAGATGTAGGAACAGAAGTAGGCCATTCAGTCCATTGAGTCAACTCCACCATCCAATGAGATCATAGCTGATCTGGGGATAATCTTCAACTTCACTTTCCTGCCTTTTCTCCACAATCCTGACTCCTCACTGATTAGAAATCTGTCTACCTCAGCCTTGAATACACCAAACAACTCAACTAGCTCCATCCTCTGTGGTAAAGAATTCCACAGATTCATCACCAGCCAGAAGAAGAAATCTTTCCCCATCTCTGTCATAAATAAGGTACCTCTTATTCTGAGATTATGCCCCCTGGTCCTAGACTGTCCCACAAGGAGAAATTACCTTTCCACATCTACCGTGTCAAGTCTCCTAAAAATCCTGGGCCATGTGGAACATTCCTTGTTCCAGTCCTATTCCAGCCCCTACCCACAACTCTTTCTCTGATGTATCAATGATATCATCAGTGCAGCTACCCTCTTTGGTCCAAATTGGAAAAATTCATTGATTTTGCTTCCAATTTCCACCCTGCCCTCATGTACACCTGGTCTATCTCTGACTCCTCCCTTCCCTTCCTCGACATTTCTGATTCCATTTCTGGGGATAGACTGGCCACTAAGATCCACTCCAAACCCACTAACTCTGACAGCTACCTGGACTATCCATCCTTGCACCCTGCTTCCCGTAAAGATTCTATCCCATTCTCGCAGTTCCTCTGTCTCCGTCGCATATGTTCAGATGAGGCCAACTTTGACCAGGGAGCCTCCGAAATGTCCACCTTCTTCCTCAACCGAGGATTCCCCAGCTCCGCTGTCGACAGGGCTCTCAACCGGGTCTGACCCATCTCCTGCACTTCCGCCCTCACCCCTTCTCTTCCCTTCCACAACAGCAATAGGGTTCCCCTTATCCTCACCTATCATCCCACCAGCATCCACATCCAGAAGATCATCAGACACCATTTCCGCCACCTCCAGCAAGATGCTGCCACCAGACACATATTCCCCTCCCCCCCCTTGTCTGCCTTCTGCAGGGACCATTCCCTCTGGAACAACTTAGTCCACTCTTCCTTCATTCCCAACACACCCCACAGCCCCACAGCACCTTCACCTGCAACAGCTGAAGGTGTAACACCTTCTCCCTCCCCAGTATCCAAGGACACAAAAACACCTTCCAGGTGAAGCAGCGCTTCTGCTCACAAAAAAGACCCTGAGCTTCCAGTTGCCTGCCACTTTAACACACCGCTCTGTTTCTTGGCCAATGTCTCTATCTCAGGCTTGCTGCAGTGTTCCAGCAAAGCTCAGTGCAAGTTGGAAGAACAACACCTCATTTTCCACCTGGGGACTCTGCAGCCCTCCAGACTCAATATCGAGTCCAATAATTTTAGGGCCTAAACTCTCCCATGTCCTAGCCCCCTACCCCCACACACCAGGCCTTGTTATCACGTAGCCTGTCACTACACACTACCTATTGTTAGTCACTAACAATCTCTGTTATCAGCTATTCTCCCTCCTAACCAGATCATTATCCACTCCTTTGTCTGTCCAACTGTTCTTCTCTCTCTTTGGGCTCTATCCCCAGCTATCATTTACTCCTCACTCCCTCCCCCCACCTTAACTTCTGCATATAAACCGGCATTTTCCTGGCTGCCATCAGTTCTGAGGAAGGGTCACCGCACCCAAAACAGTAACTCAGATTTTTCTTCGCAGATGCTGCCAGACATGCTGAGCTTTTCCAGCAACTTCTGTTTTTGTTCCTAAGAGTCTTGCATGTTTCAATATATCCTCCTTTCATCCATCTAAACTCCAACAAGTACAGGCCAAATCTACTCAACATTTCCTTCATAAGACAGTCCCACCGGACATGGTATCGGCCTAGTGAACCTTTTCTGGGCTGCCCCGATACCTAATGTCAAACATGTAGGATGCTGGGGGTCAAATCAAAACTGATTGATTTTTGTTACTGAGATAACAAGGTGCAAAACTGGATGAACACAGCAGGCCAAGCAGCATCAGAGGAGCAGGAAAGCTGACGTTTCGGGCTTGTATTTCCTTTACTCTTATATAAAATGTGGGTGTTACTGATGAGGTCAGCATTTGTAGCCCATTTCTCGTAGTCCTTTAATGTTGTGGTTCGTGAAGCTATTTCAGAGTATGGGTCTGGAGTCATGTGTAGACTAGACTGAGTGAAAAGGATGGGTTTGCTTCACTAAAGGACATTAATGAACAAAACGGATTTTCTCAAACCTCCAGTTGTTATTGTCTCTATTAATGAGGTACATTTGAATTTATTTCCCTGAGTATTAGCTTGGGTTTCTGAATTATTAGTTTGGTGGCAATTCTGATACGTCACCATCAGTTCCCCAGCCCCATCCTGAGGGGTGGGGAACAACATTGGGTGATAGGGGCTGAGTCACAGCTCTGGCAAAGCCAAATTCACCATATTCCTACCGGACCACAGGGCTGCTCTCCCATTGGAGAGAGGCAACTGGGTGGTTTCTCCTGAGGGTCACCATGCCTCAGTTGAAGGGAAATGTCAAGATAGGGAGTCCTTCAAGGTAACATCAGCAATTGAACTCACACTGTAAGTATCACTCAGCATCACAAACCAGCCCAACTGGACTAACTGACCTATAATATCAAAGATTTGTAGCTAGGTACTTTGCATCTAAGATGGCACCATGAGAGGTGACGTTGTAAACATTTCACTGTACTCCTGTACTTCTGTACTTGAGTACATGTGACAAACAAAAACCTAATTCTAATGGGATAGGTGACAGAACTGCCTTCACAGGGCTGAATGGCCAACACTTGTTTCCTGCACAGACTGGTGGATATCTAAACATTTCGATGTTTACAACTGTGGATTTGCCGCCAAACCAAATTTTATTTTCAGGTAATTTTCAAGACTGGGCAGAAAACACCGTAGTTGCTGTCCCTGACTGTGTAGGTGAGATTAGGGTCACCCTGTACCTTGGGGAGAATGCCACCTGTGTGTGTTTCAGGTAGTCTGTGGGAGCCTTCCAACTGACTGCCTATACTCACTGGGAGTGTGAGGAATCAGTCAGCTTCCACACTCAGTCACTCCGAAAGCTAAGCCGAGCCGTGTGGCCAGCAAGTGAGTAGAGCAGCCTCAGTTATGGATACCGGATCACGTGAAGTTTACCGAGATAGGGAGATAGAGGGTCAGTCTGCCGAGGAATGACCATCTGTAGATATTTTCTCAATCAACCTGTTGCAATGCATGCCTTTACACACCACTGGAGTGGGTGGGATTTCAACCTGGGTTTCCTGGCTCAGAGGTAGGGACACTGCCACCATGCCACAAGAGCCTGGCCTCAATGATAAGCTGGCAGAGGGTCAGCATTTTAATAGTGGGTTCAAACAGGAAATTTTGTGAACAGTTCCTTAAAGGGAGCATTCAGGTGTTGCTAGAAATGCGTAAACATTGAACCTTTACCCATCGATACGCAGCAAGTGCTAGAGGGCATAAGTTTAAGGTGAGAGGGGAAAGATATAAAAGGGACCTAAAGGACAACTTTTTCATGCAGAGGGTGATGCATGTACGAAGTGATGGAGGCTGGTACAATTAGAACATTTCGAAGGCATCTGGATGGGTATATGAAAAGGAAGGGTTTAGAGGGATGTGGGGCAAAAGTGGCAAATGGGACTAGATTACATAGAAACATAGAAGATAGGAGCAGGAGGAGGCCATTCAGCCCTTCAAGCCTGCTCCACCATTCTTCATGATCATGGCTGATTGTCCAACTCAATAACCTAATTCTGCTTTCTCCCAATAACCTTTGATCCCATTCACCCCAAGTGCTGTATGTAGTCACCTCTTGAATATATTCAATGCTTTGGCATCAACTACCTTCTGTGGTAATGAATTCCACAGGCTCACCACTCTTTGGGTGAAGAAATGTCTCCTCATCTCCATCCTAAATCTTCTACCCCGAATCCTCATACTGTGACCCCTGGTTCTGGGGCCACACACATCATTGGAAATATCCTCCCTGCATCTACCCTGTCCAGTCTTGTTAGAATTTTATAAGTCTCTATGAGATCCCCTCTCATTCATCTGAACTCTAGCAAAAACAATCCCAACCTAGTCAATCTCTCCTCATATGTCAGTCCCGCCAACCCTGGAATCAGCCTGGTAAACATTTGTTATGCTCCCTCAAGAGCAAGAGCATCCTTCCTCAGAACAGGAGACAAAAACTGCGCACAATATTCCAGGTGTGATCTGGTTGGCATGGACTAGTTGGACTGGAGGGTCTGTTTCCACATTGTAGAGCTCTATGACTGTACATGCTGTTGAATATTTAAATGAGACGTCAGAGAAATGGGCACCTGTTTGAAAACACTGTCCCTCACCATCCTGTTCTCACGCCTCGCAGATATTCTGGAATCTTCTCTCTGTGAGAATTGATTTCTTTCCTCCATCCCTAATTCTGAAGATAACAACGATGAACCCTTGCATTAGCTGTGCTGCACAACTGATAGTCTGGCCTACAAGGTGGAGTCAGCGAAAAAGACACGGTTTGGTTCTGCTGTGAATCTGCAACACTATCTCAACGTCCCCGTGCTTTAATTCTCCTTTAAATTTTCCTCTGTGCTCCCATGGTGAAACAATCTAAATGCTGGATTCCCTGCTGGGTGAAATTATTGTTCTATCTACAGGAGTGCAGATTATTTCACTCACATGGAAAGCACTATCGTCAACTCCCACCATTCTCATCCCAAAATAATATATAAGTAAATTAAATGGATGCTGCAATTTTAATTCAACTCTGAAGAAGACGAAGCAGCTATTGAAAACAGAAAATGAACTAGATTTATTGGGAATTACTCCGAGCTAATGTGGTAGTACAGGGCCTAATCAACCAGAATCTGGAACTGGATGGTAGATGCTTTAACTTGGACCCTTTAAGATAGAATTTTCAACTTTGTTTCTCTTTGGACTCTTGAGAAGATGATGGTGAGATTTTCTACAGCACAGCAGTGCGTGTGGTTTCTGTACATCCCATGGTGCTATCGTATAGGGATGCTCAATCACATTAAACCCTGTTAAACCTCTAACTTTTTCTATTTCTAGTAAAAGGTCATTGCAATGAAACATTACCTGTTTCTTCCTTTCCTGATACAGCCAGATCTACTGAATATTCTTCCCGTCATCAAATTGTAGAACACAACTGACCATTTGGCCCCTTGAGTCATTCCAATGAGTCTGAATCCTCTGGTCTCTATCTCTATAAGTTGTTTCCCTTAAAGTATCTATCCAATTCCCTTATGAGGGTTACTCTCGAATCTGTATCTATTATCTTCTCACGAAGTGCGTTCCAGATGCTAACTACTTATTCAAAAAAAAGGTTTTCCTCACATTGCCTCTCAGTCTTTTGTCAATCACCTTAAATCTGTGCCCTTTCATCATCGATTATTCAGCCACTAGCATACTAAGGGGAAGGCAAGGCAACCATGGCTGACAAGAGAAGCCAGGGATAGCTTAAAAACAATTGGAAAAACATACAATTAGATGAAGATTAGTGAGAAGCCTTTTAAAATCAGCAGCTTCCTTCCCTATGTTAGTGAATCAGGTGGGTTTTCTCCCCCAAACAATGGCTTCATGGTCATCATTAGGATCTTAATTCCAGACTTCTTCTCAATTGAATTCAAATTCCTCTATCAGTCATGGCAGGATTTGAACCTAGGTCCACAACACATTACCTGGGCTGCTGGATTAACAGCACAGTGATAAAATCATTAGGCCATCACCTCTACCCATTACAGAGTCATTATACAGTATGGAAACAGACCCTTCAGTCCAAATCATCCATGCCGATCAGATATCCTAGATAAATCTAGGCCCATCTTCCAGCTTTTGGCCAATATCCCTCTAACCCCTTCCTTATTCATGTACCCATCCAGATGCTTTTTAAAGTTTATAATTGTACCAGCCTCCACCACTTCCTCTGGCAGCTCATCCCATACTTGCACCACCCTCTGCATGAAAAAGTCCCTTTTAAATCTTTCCCCTCTTACCTTAAACCTATGCCCTCTAGTTCTAGATTCCCCTACCCTGAGAAAAAGACCTTGTCTATTCACCGTATCCATGCCCCTCATGATTTTATAAACCTCTATAAGGTCAGCCCTCAGCCTCCGTGCTCCAGGGAAAACAGCCCCAGCCTATTAAGCCTCTCCCTATAGCTCAAACTCTCCAATCGTGGCAACATCCTTGTAAATGTTTCCTGCACCGTTTCAAGTTTCACAACATCCTTCCTTTAGCAGGCAGAACAGAATTGAACACAGTATTCCAAAAGTGGCCTAACCAATGTCCTGTACAGCCGCAACATGACCTCCCAACTCCTATACTCAATGCACTGACCAATAAAGGCAAGCAGACCAAACGCCTTCCTCACTATCCTGTCCACCTGGGGCTCTACTTTCAAGGAACTGTGAACCTGCACTCCAAGGTCTTTTTGTTCAGCAACGCTCCCCAGAACCTTGCCATTGAGTGTATAAGTCCTGCCCTGATTTGCCTTTCCAAAATACAGTACATCAATTCCTCTAAATTGAACTCTGCCAGTCCTCAGCCCATTACCCATTTGGTCAAGATCCCATTGTACTCTGAGGTAACCTTTTTCATTGTCCACTACACTTTCAATTACAGTGTCATCTGCAAACTCACTAACCATACATCCTATGTTCACATTCAAATCATTTACATAAATGACAAAAAGCAGTGGACCCAGCACTGATCCTGGTGGCACATTGATAACTACAAAAGCATTAGCGGGTAGGGAGGATCAAATATGGGAATAAACTGGCCAGTAATAAGAAAAAAAGGTGCAAGGTGTCTAAAAGATATCTTAAAGGTGACACAGAAGCAAGAGTGAAGATTGAACAGACTGGAAAACGAGACTGGAGAAGTAATAATGGGGAGCAAGGGAATGGTGGATGAACTCAATAGTTAGTTTGCAACAGTTTTCACAGTGGAAAGCAGCGTACCAGAATGTCAAGAGATTCAGGGGGAAGAGGTGAGTGTAGAGGTCATTATTTAGGAGAAGGTGCTGGGGAGCTAAACGCTGTGAAGGTGAATAAATCACCTGGACCAGATGAACTACACTCCAGAGTTCTGAAGGCAAAAGCGGAGTAGAATGTAGAGGCATTGGTGGTGATCTTTCAGGAATCACTGGAGGCAGGCAGAGTCCCAGAGGACTGGAAAATGGCTAATGTAACACCCCCCGTTTAAGAAGAGAGGAAGGTAGAAGACAGGAAACTCTAAGTTGGTTAGTCTGACCTTGGTCATTTGTAAGATTTTAAAGTCCATTATTAAGGATGAGAGTACTTGGAAGTGCATGGCAAAATAGGGCTTCATCCATTTCGAGATGAGATGAGTAAGAATGTCTTCAGACAGAAGGTGATGAATCTGTGGAACTCATTGCTGCAGAGGGCGGTGAAGGTCGAGTCATTGAGTGCATTTGAGACAGAGATTGAGATATGTTCTTGATTGGTAAAGGGATAAAGGTTGATGGAGAGAAGGCAGGAGAATGGGTGCATGGACCCCAGCTGTTCACAATATACATTAATGATTTGGGCAAAGGAATTAAATGCCATATCTCCAATTTTGTAGATGACACTAAGCTGGGTGGCAGTGTGTGCTGTGAGGAGGATGCTGAGAGGCTGCACAGTGACTTGGACAGATCGGCCGAGTGGGCCAAGTACTTGGCCAATGCCATATAATGTGGATAAATGTGAGATTATCCATTTTGATCACACAAACAGGAAGGCAGGTTATTATCTGAATGGTGGCAGTTTAGGAAAAAGTGAGGTGCAACAAGACCTGAGGGCCATGGTGGAACAGTTCCTGAAGGTTGGAATGCAGGTGCAGCAGGTGGTGAGGAAAGCTAACGGCATGCTGACCTTCATAGCTTGAGGATTTGAGTATCGGAGTGAGGATGCCTTGCTTCAGTTATACAGGGCCTTGATGAGGCCACATCTTGAGTATTGAGTGCAGTTTTGGCCTCCTAGTCTGAGGAAGGACATTTTTTTGGATTGAGGGAATCCAGTGAAGGTTCACCAGACTGAATCCCAGGATGGCAGGACTGAGATATGAGGAAAGATTAGATCGAGTGGACTTGTATTTTCTGGAATTGAGAAGAATGAGGGGGGATCTCATAGAAATCTATAAAATCCTGATGGGACTGGACCAGCTAGATGGGGGACAAAGGACCCCGATGTTGGGGAAGTCCAGAAGAAAGGGTCACAGTCTCAGAATAAGGGGTAAACCATTCAGGACTGAGATGAGGAAGAATTTTTTCACTCAAAGAGTTGTGAACCTGTGGAATTCTCTCCCACAGGAAGCTGTTGGGACCAGTTTGTTAGATATATTCAAGAGGGAATTGGATGTGTCCCTTGCTGCTGAAGGGATCAAGGGGTGTGGAGAGAGGGTGGGAATGGGATATGGACATTGCATGATCAGCCATGATTGTATTGAATGGTGATGCAGGCTGAAAGGGCTGAATGGCCTATCCGTGCACCTAGTTTCTCTGTTTCTATGATGTTGAGAAACATATCAGTCATGATCAAATTGTGAAGCAGAGTTGATGGGCTGAATGACCTAATTCTGCTCCTATATTTTATGTTCTTGAGGTTTTATAATAAAAGATATGACCAACCATGAATTAGAATGGTGAGATTGAATAGCTTCCTACAGTTCCTAATCGCAAGAATAATTTGAAGATAAATAGATTGTCAGGATGTATTGCTGAAGTAGCCAATATGGGGTGGCATGATGGCTCAGTGGTTAGCACTACTGCCTTACAGAGCCAGGGACCCAGGTTCAATTCCATCCTCAGGTAACTGCTGTGTGGAGTTTGCATGTTCTCCCTATGCCTGTGTAGGTTTCCTCCCACAGTCCAAAGATATGCAGGCTAGGTGGATTGCCCATAGTGTTCAGGGATGTGTACACAGTGGAGGGTAGTGTGGACTTGTTAAGCCAATGGGCATTTTTCCACAGAGTAAGGATTCTATAAAGCTAGAATTAGTATGCTTTTGTTTAGAATATATGTTAGGTTGTTCCCAGTTTTGGAGGGATTGCCTTCTGAGGAGAAATTGAGTGGGTTTAGCATGTACTCGTTGGAGGTTTGAAAAGTAAGAGGTGATCTTATTGAAACATACCAAATTTTTAATAGACTTAACAGTGCAGATGCAGAAAGGTTGCTTCATGTCATGGGAGAGCCTAGGGCCGGAGGGCATAATCTCAGAATAAGGAGCTGCGCATGTAAAACAGATGAAGGATTTCTTCTCTCAGAGGGTAGTGAATCTGCAGAGTTCTTTACTGCAGAGGGCTGTCAAGGCTGGGTTGTTCAGTATATTTAAGGTTGATATAGATTTTTTTAATCAGTTAGGGAATCAAAGGTCATAGGGAAAAGGCAGGAAAGTTAAAGTGAGGATTTTCAGATCAGCAATGAGCTCATTGTATGTAAGAGAAGACTCAAAGGACTGAAGGGCCCACAGTTGCTCCTATACCTTGCGGTCTTATAATACCGTGTTCACAATTGCTTCTTGAACAAGGCGGGAAATATAGCATCCTTGGAAGAGGTTCAGAAGACAACCACATGATTGATAAGAAACTTTAAAGATATTAGTTATCAGGACAAGTTTAAAGACATAGGACTAGTCACCTGGAGATGCGTGGACTCAGAAGAAATATTTCTCTTCTTAAAATGATTAAAGGTTCAGAAACAGACCAAGTTTGAGCAATATGGCTGTAGCAAGACCCGGGAAGGTAAGTAAAAGACACAGCAGTTTATAGTCAATATCAATAAATGTAGAGCTGGAAAAGCACAGCATGTCAGACAGCATCCTGAGGAAGGATTTTGGCCTGAAACGTTGACATTTCTGCACCTTGGATGCTGTCTAAACAGCTGTGCTTCTCCAGCTTCACATTTATTACTCTTGCTTCCAGCATCTGCAGTCCTTACTGTCTCCACAGCAGCTTATAACTAGGTTAGATAATGGAAGGTACTTCTTCAGGGAGAAATGTTTATTTGTGCAATGGGCTGCCAGTACAGTTTTGTTCCTGATTTACAGCATCCGCAGTTCTTTTGGTTTTTATTTTGCCACTACATATAGCAAGTTTCAGCCAAACGACAACTTTCATTCACATAACGCTCCCAACTTGATATAATGCTTCGTGTGAGTGTTATCAAATAAAATTTGACTTTGAACCAGATAATGCAGTATGAGGACAGGTGGCCAAACATTAGGTTCTAAGGAAGGATCCATAGTGGAGGGGAAGAGGCGAGAGAGAACTAAGAGCTTTACAGAGAGGGCAACAGCTGGGGCAGCTAAAGGCAAGGCCAACGTGGATGGGAGAATTAAAAATGGAGGGTCTCAAAAGAGCAGCACTGGAAGAGCACAGAGATATTGGAGAGTTGGAGAAGGCCACAAAGATAAGCAGGGAAATATCTTCCAATTGATTTGAAAACAAGGATGATAATTAAAATCAAAGTATCGTTGGATCGGGAGCCAAAGCATGTTCCAAACGAGATAAGTTCCTGTGACTAAAATGCCTCTCCGAATTGAGAAAGCCAGTTGTGCTTTCAGAGATCAGAGGTGAATTTTGCAAAATTTTTCTTTTCTAAATTGGCAGCCGGAATGATTTTCTGATTTTGTACTTCTCAGGAGATTTCCTTACTGGAGTAGAAAGCTCAGGTTGGTGTTGTATGAGGTAATGGTTTCAAAAGGGTTAACATTGGAGACACTATTAAGCACCACCCAATCTGATGATGTCTTTCGAGTCTGGGTGGGAATAAAGAAGAACATCTTAGGATATGGTGGAATGCAGATCTATAACAGCAGGTTTCCTCGTAGTCTTAGTAACAGTGTTTATCTTTCTAATGTAACTTGTGCCTGATTGCTATTGTGCAAAAAACTACATTTTGTGCAAGATTAGACCTTCTTCTTATTAAGTCTCAGTTGGTGGCAGTAAACTACCATGAGCACAAGCTACCAGTGGTTTGTAACCTAACTCTAAATATGATGGTTAGTTGGGAGTAGCAAGTGAGAGTAGGATGATTAAAGATGTGTAAGTTACACCAAAATGGGGAGGCAATGGCCTAATTGTATTATCACTAGACTATTAATCAAGAGACCCAGGTAAAGCTATGGGGACCTAGTTTGAGTCCTGTCATGGCAATTGGAATTTGAATTCAATCAAACTCTGGAATTAAGAGTCTAATGTTGATCATGAAACTGCCAAAGATTGTTGAGGAAACAAAAACCCAACTGGTTCACTAATGTCCTTTTGGGAAGGAAACTGCTGTCCTTACCTGGTCTGGCCAACGTAGGGCTCCAGACCCATAGCAATGTGGTTGACTCTGGGCAGTTAGGGAAGACAATAAAAGTGCTGGCCTAACAGTGATGCCCACATCCTGTGAATGAATGAAAAAAAAATTAGACATTAGTACTGTCTCCCTAAAGTAAAGATGGTAAATGCAAATTAGCTTTCCTGGTCAGAAACATAACATTTTTGTTGTGATAGATTTCTAGATTTTAAAAGATAAAACCACATGCCCACAATATAAATCATCACACACGTCAATCTCTCATCTACCTGCAATCATTCACATCGTCAGTTCCAAAACTTCATATTCCAATCAGTCACAAGTGCACATACACACACAAACACACACTCATCAATTACACTTTCAGTGATACAGCTAATTCCCTGAGCAAGGCAATAAGCAAGCAAAAGACATACTTCTGTACACAGTGCACAAGACTGACCCATGATTGATCACCCTGAAGTCTTCCCATTACACTGCATCATACTTCAACAGCTATTAAACCATATTATTCCACTGGGCACAGCAGTATAAGAAAGTGAAGTGCTGCCCACATTCACTCTGTGCTATTTCTGATGGTTTTTCTTTTAAAGAGCTAGTTGCTTTCTTTTTCTCGCTCCTTCTCCCCTTTCTGTTTCTTTGAAGTCACCCTTCATGTTAAATCGAAGGCCTGCCTGTTCTTTGCAGTTGAATGTAAAATATTTCAAACAGAGGGGATATTCCCCTGCTACCTCTCTCACAACTCCAGTGTCCTGCGCAACATTTATCCCTCAAACAGCGTCACGTACAGAAACGGATTATCTGCTCTGTTGGAGCTTTCTGTGCATAAATTTGTTGCCCTGTTTTGTGATTCGTTCACAGGATAAAGGTGGCGCTGGCTGAGCCAGCATTTGTTGCCCATCTTCATCGAGAAGGAACAGATACAAAAGCTGCTGGAAAACCTCAGCTGGTCTGGCAGCTTCTGTGTAGAGAAAATCAGAGTTTACGTTTCAGGTCGAGTGACCCTTTCACAGGTGGGTCAACCAAAATGTTAGCCCTGATTTTCTCTTCACAGATGCTGCCAGACCGGCTGAGCTTTTCCAGCAACTTCTGTTTTTGTTCCTGATTCACGGCGTCCGCAGTTCTTTCGGTTTTTAAGGTGGTATTCACACTGTGTTTGAGAGGAAGAAGCTGGAATCAAGTGTAACATATTACAATTGAGTAAAGGTAACTACAAAGGCATGAGGGAGGAGCTGGCCAGAGTTGATTGGAAGGTGAGCCTGACAGGGAAGATGATGGAGCAGCAATGGCAGGAATTTCTGGGGGCAATTCGGAAGGCACAGCAGAGATTCATCCCAAGGAAGAAAAAAACATATTAAAGACAGGATGAGGCAACCATGGCTGACAAGGGAAGTCAGGGGCAGCATAAAAGCAAAAGAAAAAGCATACATCGTGTTGAAGATTAATGGGAAGCCAGAGGTTTGGGAAGCCTTTAAAAACCAGCAGAGGATAATTAAAAAAGCAATGAGGGGGGAGAAGATGAAATTTGAAAGTGAGATAGCTAGTAATCTAAAAACAGATTAAAATAGATTTTTCAGAAATATGAAAGATAAGAGAAACAAAAGTGGACGTTGGACTGCTAGAAAATCAGGCTGGAGAAGTAGTAATTGGGAACAAAGAAATGGTGGAGGAACTGAACAGGTACTTTGCTTCAGTTCTCACAGTGGAAGACACAAGCAGCGCACCAGAACTTGAAGAGAGTCAGGAGGCAGAGATGAATGTAATGACCATCATTAAGGAGAAGGTGATAGGAAACGTCTATGGGCTGAAGAAGGATAAATCACCCAGAACAGATGGGCTACACCCCAGAGCTCGGAAGGAGAGAGCTGAGAAGATTGTTGAGGTGTTGGTGATGATCTTTCAGGTATCACTGCGGTCAGGGAGAGTCCAGAGAACTGGAAAATGGCTAATGTAAAATATTTGTTTTAGAAGGGAGGGAAGGCAGGACACAGGAAGCTATAGGCCAGCTAGCCTGACCTCAGTCATTGGTAAGATTTTAGAGTCCCTTGTTAAAAATAAGACTATGGAGTACCTGGAAGTGCATAGTAAAATAGGGCTGAGGCAGCATAGCTTCATCAAGGGGAGGTCATGCCTGACAAATATGTTAAAATTAATTGAGGGGGTAATGAGCAGGTTAGATAAAGGAGAGCCAGCTGATGTGATCTATTTGGATTTTCAGATTGTCTTTGACAAGGTGTTGTGCAGGAGGCTGCTAAATAAGGTAAGACTCCCTGGTGTTCAGGACAAGGTATTGGCATGGATGGAGGATTGGCTGATTGGCAGAAGGCAGAGAGTGTGGATAAAGGGATCTTTTTCAGGATAGCAACCGGTGACTAGTGGAGTTCCCTGGTTTTCAGTGTTGGGACCACACTATTTGTATCAGGGAGACATAGAGTCATATAGCATGGAAACTGACCCTTTGACCCGTGCTGACTGTGCTGAAACTGAACTGGTCTCATTTGCCTGCATTTGGCCTATATCCTTTAGAACCTTTCTTATCCATGTACCTGTCCAAATTACATGCCAGCAGTTCAGCAGTTCATTCCATATATACACTACCCTCTGTTTGAAAAAGTTGCCTCTCATGTCCCTTTTAAATCTTTCCCCACTCACCTTAAACCTACGCACTCTAGTTTTGGACTCTCCTACACTGGGAAAACAAAACCTTGGCTATTCACCCTATCTCTCCCCCTCATGATTTTATAAACCTCTTTAAGGTCACCCCTCAACCTCCTACACTCCAGCTAAAAAAAGCCCCAGCCTATCCAGCCTCAACTTATATCTCATACCCTCCAGTCTTGGTTATATCTTTGTAAATATTTTTATAAATCTTTGTAAATCTAATAACATCCAGGATTGCATGTAATACTCCAAATGTGACCTAACCAATGTCTTGAACAGCAGTAAAATGACATCCCAACCTCAGTAATCAATGTTCTGCCCAATAAAGGCAAGCATGTCAGACATCTTCTTTACCACCCTGTCTACCTGTGTTGCCACTTTTAAGGAACTATGCACCTGCACCCCTAAGTCCTTTTGTTCAGCAACACTCCCCAGGACCCTACCGTTAACTGTTTAAGTCCTCCCCTGATTTGCCTTACCAAAATACAACACCTCGCATTTATCTAAATTAAACTCCATCTGCCATTCCTGGCCCATCGGCCCAGTTGATCAAGGTAACATTGTACTCTAAGATAACCTTCTTCGCTGTCTGCTATATGACCAATCTTGGTGTCATTTGCAAAATTACTAACCATGCCTCCTATATTCTCATCAAAATCTTTTTATGTAAATGATGAACAACAGTGGACCCAGCACCAATCCTTGTGACAAACCTCTGGTCACAGGCTTCCAGACTGAGCAGCAACCATCTACCACCTCCCTCTATCTCCTACTGTTAAGCCAATTTTGTATCCAATTGGCTAGCTCTCCCTGGATCCCATGGGATCTAATATTACTGACCAATTTACCACATAGAACTGTGTCGAAGGCCTTGCTAAATTCCAAAGAGACAATGTCTACCAATCTGCTTTCTTGGTAACCGCTTCAAAAAACTCAATCAAATTTGATGACACACAATTTTCCACGCACAAAGCCATACTGACTATCCCTAATCAGTCCTTGCCTTTCCAAATGCATATGGATCCTATTTCTCAGAATCCCTTCCAACGACCTACCCACTACTGACTGAGGAAGGATCACAGATGTTGCCAGACCTGCAAAGCTTTTCCAGCACTTTCTATTTTTACCCACCACTGAAGTCAGACTCATTGGCCCATGGTTCCCTGGATTTTCCTTGCAGGCTTTCTTAAGTAATGGCACAACACTAGCCATACTAGCATTAATTTCAAGGGGACTAGAATATAAAAACAGACAGGGAACACTTTGGGACCAGTGATCATAATTCTATTGGTTTTAAAATAGTTATGGAAAAAGACAAGCTTCCATAAAAGTTAAATTTCTTAATTGGAGTAAGGAATATTTTAATGGTATGCAACAAGAACGTTCAAAAGTTGATTGGAGTAGACTGTTTGCAGGTAAAGGGATGATTGACAAATGGGAGGCTGTTTTTTTTCCATGGGGTGGAGGAGTTTAGAGCTAAGGGATATTTTTAAGGTGAGAGGAGAAAGTTTTAAAAAGGACATGAGGGACAAATTTGTAACGACAGTCATTTGTGTGTGGAATGAACTGCCAAAGGAAGTGGTGGGTGCAGGTACAGTTACAATGTTTAAAACACATTTGGATAAGTCCATGAATAGGAAAGGTTTGGAAAGATATGGACCAAAAACAGGCAAGTGGGACTAGTTTAGATTGGGAACATGGTCAGCAGGGACTAGTTAGACAGAATGGCATGTTTCCATGCTGTATGATTCAATAAATCCATCACCCTCTGGTCAGACTGCATTTGGAAAATGGTGAGCAGTTTTGGGACCTGTATCTAGGGAAGGATGTACTGTCCTTGGAGGTGGTCCAGAAGAGGTTTACAAGAATGATCCTGTGGATAAGGTGTTAGTGATTGTAATGGGGTCAGCCAGGTGGACCTCATAGAACGTGAGTTCCCTGATTGGGGCTGTTAATCTGGTCCAATCAGGGAGCCCTGGCTGACAGATATAAACATGAGTGTCAGATATTCTGTTCACTCTGAGAGCTGGCTCTGAGGGAGTTGGAGCAGTGTGAAGGACTCTCCATGTGTAAACAAAGGGTGATTTGGTGATGGGATACCGGCCTCTGTGGAGTTATTTCAGGGCTTATCATATGAGGAGCAGTTGGGGACTCTGGGTCTGTACTCAATGGAGTTTAGAAGGGTGAGGGGGGATCCAGTTGAAACTTACAGAATACTGAGAGGCCTGGATACAGTGGACATGGAGAAGATGGTTCCACTAGTAGGAGAGACTAAGTCCTGAGGACACAGCTTCAGAGCGAAGGGACGAGCCTTTAGAACTAAGATGAGGGAGATTTTTGACAGCCTGAGGGTGGTGAATCAGTAAGACTCATTGCCCCAGATGCCTGTGGAAGTCAAGTGATTGAGTATATTTTAAGACAGAGATAGATGGGTAATGGGATCGAGGGTTAGGCAGAGGAGGCAGGAGAATTGGGTTGAGAAAGAAGTCAGCCATGATCAAATGGCAGAGCAGGTTTGATGGGTTGAATGGCCTGATTCTGCTCCTAAAGTTTATGGCCATAGAACTCAGCCCAGTGTGGCTTCTCCAGCTATTTAAAGAGCTACCTATTCATTTCATTGCCCTGCTCTTTCTGGAATGCTCTTTTTCCTTTGAGTATTTTTCTGTTTGAATCTGTTTCCACCACTCGTTCAAACAATACTTTCCACATCACAACAACTCAATGAGTAAAAAACTGTTTCTTCATGTTGCCCCTAGTTCTTCAATCAATCATCTTAAATTGCTTTCCCTGGTTACCATTCCTTTTGATACAGGAAACAGATTCTTCTTATTTACGCTATCAAAATCCGTCATGATTTTAAACACCTCTATCAGAACTCTTCAATCCTCTCTGCTCTAGGGAGAACATTTCCAGTTTCTTCAGTCTCAAAACAGAACTGAAGGCCCTCGCTATAATATTTCCCAATTTGTTGATGACAGCATGGGAATGTGAGCTAGTTTGCAGGATAAGAATATAAGAACAAGGAGCAGGAGTAGGTCATTCAGCCCATCGAGATTGCTCTGCCATTTGATACGATCATGGCTGATCTCATCTCATCCTCAATTCTACTTTCCCATCTCCTCTCCATAGTCCATCAACCCATTGTTAATTAAAAATCTCCTCCTTGAATTTATTCAGTGCCCCACCATCCACTGCACTCCAGTGAATTCTACAGATTCCAGAAATGGTAATTCCTCCTTGTCTCTGTTCGAAGTCTGCCATCCCTTAGCCTAAATCTATGACATTTTTTTCTAGATAGTCCCACTAGACAAAACATCTGCTCTGCGTTCATTTTGTCAAACCCTTTAGCATCTCGTATACCTCAATTAGATCCCCTCCCATCCTTTTAAACTCTAGCACATGTAAACTCAAACCAGGAGACTAAGACCCAAGACCACAGCCTTAGAGTAGAGGGAAGAGCTTTTAGAACAGAGATAATGAGAAAAATCTTCAACCAGAGAGTGGTGAATCTATGGAATTCACTGCCACAGAAGACTGTGGACACCAGGTCATTGAGTACATTTAAGACTGAGATAGATAGGTTCTTGATTATCAAGGGGATCAAGGGTTACGGGGAGAAAGCGGGAGAATGGGGTTGAGGAACTTATCAGCCATGATTGAATGGCGGAGTAGACTCGACAGACCAAATGGCCTAATTTCTGCTCCATAAGGTGTCATGGTCTAAGCTCTCCTCATACAACAAGCCTTTCATCACTGGAATGAATCTAGTAAAACAAGGGGATTTGGACAAGCCGAGTGAATAGGCAAGACAAAGGTTGTGCATGTGAATAATAAATTTGATTAACAAAAAAACAGAAAGACTGAGCATTTCTTAAACAGTGAGAGGGTGGTAAACATTCATGTGCAAAAGAGGTGCGAGTTCATGAGTCTACAGGATAGTGAAAAAGGCATTTCGTACCCTCGCCTTTGTTTGTCAGTGCATTGAGTATAGGAATTGTACAGGATGTACTCTGTACAGGACGTTGGCGAGGCCACTTTTGGAATACTGCGTTCAGTTTTGGTGTCCTTGCTATAAGAAAGATGTTGTGAAACTTGAAAGGGTTCAGAAAAGATTTACAATGGCGTTGCCAAGAGTTGGAGTGTTTGAACTATAGGGAGAGGCTGAATAGGCTGGGGCTATTTTCCCTGGAGATTCAGAGGCTGAGGGGTGACCTTATGGAGGTTTATAACATCATGAGGGGCATGAATAGGCTGAATAGTCAAGGTTTTTTTCCCCAGGGTAGGGGAGTCCAGAACTAGAGGGTATAGGTTTAAAGTGAGAGGGGAAATATATAAAAGGGAACTAAGGAACAACGTTTTCACACAGAGGGTGGCGCGTGTATGGAATGAGTTACTGGAGGAAGTGGTGGAGGCTGGTACAATTACAACATTTCAAAGACACCTGGATGGGCACATGAATATGTAGAGTTCTAGTTTGCAATCAGTTATTTTCCTGAACTCGAAGTGGTTTGAATTTCTCCGAGACCCATGGTTCTGGACACTGGACTTATTTAGTGGATGCAAAATGAAGAGGCAGTAGGCAGATATTTCAGGGCAAAAGAATTTCTGCATTTATTTAAAATACAAAAAGTAATTATAATTCAAGAAAATAGGTAATGCGATAAAACGAGGATTTTGACACAATCAATGCACAGGAGAACAGTAGTAACTTTAAATACACTAGTAACTATTTAATCACTATAAGAACACAACCCGAGATAACAAGCATGGAGCTGGATGAACACAGCAGGTCAAGCAGCATCATAGGAGCAGGAAAACTTGACGTTTCGGGCCTAAACCCTTCATCAGAAATGGGGGAGGGGAAGCGGGTTCTGAAATAAATAGGGAGAGAGGGGGAGGCGGATAGAGGATGGATAGAGGAGCAGGAAAACTTGACGTTTCGGGCCTAAACCCTTCATCAGAAATGGGGGAGGGGAAGAGGGTTCTGAAATAAATAGGGAGAGAGGGGGAGGCGGATAGAGGATGGATAGAGGAGAGGATAGGTGGAGAGGAGGCAGACAAGTCGAAGAGGCGGGGATGGAGCCAGTAAAGGTGCGTGTAGGTAGGGGGGTAGGGAGGAGATAGGTCAGTCCAGGGAGGACGGACAGGTCAAGGGGGCGGGATGATGTTAGTAGATAGGAGATGGGGGTGTGGCTTGGGGTGAGAGGAAAAACCGGTTAGGGAGGTGGAGATGAGCTGGGCTGGTTTTGGGATGCGGTTGGGGGAGGGGAGATTTTGAAGCTTGTGAAATCCACATTGATGCCATTGGGCTGCAGGGTTCCCAGGCTGAATATGATTTGCTGTTCCTGCAGCCTTCGGGTGGCATCACTGTGGCATTGTAGGAGGCCAAGGATGGACATGTCATCTGAGGAATGGGAGGGGGAGTTGAAATGGTTTGCGACTGGGAGGTGCAGTTGTTTGTTGCGAACTGAGCGCAGGTGTTCTGCAAAGCGGTCCCCAAGCCTGCGCTTGGTTTCCCCGATGTAGAGGAAGCCACAACGGGTACAGCGGATGCAGTATACCACATTGGCAGATGTGCAGGTGAACCTCTGCCTGATGTGGAAAGTCTTCTTGGGGCCTGGGATTGGGGTGAGGGAGGAGGTGTGGGGGCAGGTGTAGCACTTCCTGCGGTTACAAGGAAAAGTGCCGGGTGTGGTGGGGCTGGAGGGGAGTGTGGAGCGGACAAGGGAGTCGCGGAGGGAGTGGTCCCTCCGGAAGGCAGATAAGGGTGGGGAGGGAAAGATGTCTATGGTGGTGGGGTCTGACTGCAGATGGCGGAAGTGTCGGAGGATGATGCGTTGGATCCGGAGGTTGGTGTCTATCTGTCTATCTTCTCTCCCACCTATCTGCTCCTCCCACCTCACTGACCAATCCCCACCACTCCCTGCCTGCACTCAGCTATCACCATCCCACCTACCTTCCCCAGCCCCACCCCTCCTCTCTCTATTTATTTCTGAGCTCCCTTCCCCCCTCCCCCATTTCTGAATAGGGGTCCTGACCCGAAACATCAACTTTCCTGCTCCTCTGATGCTGCCTGACCTGCTGTGATTCTTCAACTCCACACTGTGTTGTCTCCATGCTGCTGGTTGTGTTGTGTATTCACACAGAGCTCAATCCAGCTGTCCCCTTTCTTTTCTCTTTAAAAGTTTCAAAGAGTCCAGGATTTTGTCCACTGTTTTAAATACTGGGGATTTTTGCTCAATCCTACAAATATAAATTGTTTAGAAGGATATGGGTCAAATGCTGGTAAATGGGATTAGAGTAATTTAGGATATCTGGTTGGCATGGGCGGGCTGGACAGAAGAAACATCGAAACATAGAAGATAGGAGCAGGAGGAGGCCATTCGGCCCTTTGAGCCTGCTCTGCCATTCTTCACAATCATGGCTGATCATCCAACTCATTAGCCGAATCCTGCTTTCTCCCCATAACCTTTGATCACATTTCCCCAGGTGCTATATCTAGTCGCCTCTTGAATACATTCAATGTTTTGGCATCAACTACTTCCTGTGGTAATGAATTCCACAGGCTCAGCACTCTTTGGGTGAAGAAATGTCTCCTCATCTCCATCCTAAATCATCTACCCTGAAACCTCATACTGTGACCCCTGATTCTAGACATGCCCACCATCGGGAATATCCTCCCTGCATCTACCCTGTCCAGGCCTGTTCGAATTTTATAAGCCTTTATGAGATCTCCCCTCATTTGTCTGAAATCTAGCAAAAGCAATCAAAACCCAGTCAATCTCTCCTCATACGTCAGACCCGCCATCCCCACAATCAGCCTGGGAAATCTTCACTTCACTCACTCATGAGCTAGAGCATCCTTCCTCAGAAAAGGAGACCAAAACTGCACACAATATTCTAGGTGTGGCCTCACCAAGGCCCTGTATAACTGCAACAACACATCCCTGCTCCTGTGCTCAAAACCTCTCGCAATGAAGGCCAACATACCTTTTGCCTTCTTTATCCCCTGCTGCACCTGCATACTTACCTTCAGCAACTGGTGCACAAGGACACCCA
This sequence comes from Ginglymostoma cirratum, assembly GCA_024137785.1. Lineage (NCBI taxonomy): Eukaryota > Metazoa > Chordata > Chondrichthyes > Orectolobiformes > Ginglymostomatidae > Ginglymostoma > Ginglymostoma cirratum. The sequence continues at coordinate 9,891,108 of JAHRHZ010000249.1, forward strand.
GGTCCCACTGCACACTCCCCTCTCCCAATTTACAGCCATTCAGGTAGTAATCTGCCTTCTTGTTTTTGCTTCCAAAGTGAATAACCTCACATTTATCCAAATTATACTGCATCTGCCATTGATTTGCCCACTCACCCAACCTGTCCAGATCATGCTGAAGGATCTCTGCATCCTTGTCACAGTTCACCCTGCCACCCAACTTGGTTTCATCTGCAAACTTGGGAAGGGTCTGTTTCCATGCTGTACGTCTCTTTGACTCTACAAAAGGCTTGCATTTGGATGTTAGGATAGTTTGGCCTTCCATGCAGAGGAATTTGAGAACAAAAGTAAAGATGTCTTGCTGCAGTTGTACAGAGCCTTGGTGAGACTCCACCTGGAGTATTGTGTACAATTTTGTCACCTTATCTATGGAAGGATATACTTGTTATCAATTCTTGTGATGTTGTGATTGTTTAATGGGAAAAGTTTGAGGAAACTGCAATTTCTCTGAAGTTTCAAAGAAGGAGAGGTGATCTCAGTGAAACTTACAAAATTCTTCCAGGGCCTGGTAGGGTGAATGTGGATAAGATGTATAGATAAGATGTATATCTCTCGGCTGCTGAGTTGGAACATAACATCAGAATAAGGGGCAAGCAATTTAGGAATGTGATGAGGACAAGGAATTACTTCACTCAGAGGGTGGGAATTCTTTGGAATTCTCTGCACCAGAGCACTGTGGAAGCTCACAATTATTGAGTATGTCCAAGATAGAAATTGACAGATTTTTAGATACCAAAGAAAATGATTTGTAAATAGTTGGGCAAGATGGTCTAGAGTTAAGTGATCGGTCATGATCTGCTTAAATGGCAGAGAAGTCTCAACAGGGCAAATGGCCTGTTCCTGTTCTGATTTCCCATGCTCCTGTGCAAAAATCGCTAACACTGAGTCACAGTAGGGTGGCACAGTAGCTCAGTGGTTAGCAATGCTGCCTCACAGTGTCAGTGTCCTGGGTTCAATTCCACCCTCGGGCAGCTGTCTGTATGGAGTTTGCACGTTCTCCTTGCGTCTGCCTAGGTTTCTGCCAGGTGCTCTGGTTTCTTCCCACAGTCCAAAGATTTGCAGGTTAGATGGGTTGGCCATGGGAAGCGCAAGATTACAGAGATAGTGTGGACCTGGGTGGGTGGTGGGAATGCTCTTTGGAGGGGTGGTGTGGACTCATTGGGCTGAATGGCCTGTTTCCACACCCATAGGGATTGGATTCAATGAATTGTTTGAGGTCTTGCCATACAGAAGGGCAACAGAACAAATTTCAGAAGATGTGGCAAAGCAAAGAGCTGGGTGGGAAATAGCACTGGAACTGATGGGGAGAACTCCTCTGTTCTTCGTACAAGGAGTTGCACCTCAGGCCTCAGTTTATCATCAGTCCTGCCAGAGAGGACCAGCTCTGATATTTGCACTCAGATCTATAGAATGGCTCCCTAAATGTTCTGACCCAGAGGAAGATCTGATACCTGGCACTTCAGATGCCCATAATCATGGTTCAGCATCAGCTGCACTTTTATCTTTGTTCTTCTTGAGATCAGTTTGAAATTGTCAGTCGCTCCTCCGCCTCACTCCTCCCGCCTTAACAGCTGTATTTTTTTTTGAGGAGAGGTTGTTTACTGAGACATTGGAAGGAAGCCATCATGAGCACAGCAGGATTTGAATCAAACCTGAATGGTAGCACATGTAATTAGCTTTGTTTCAGTGGTTTCCACTCAAAATACAGCTGAGCAAAGCAATTGTGATAAGCAAATTACTTCTGTTTCATAAGTTGTAACATCTTAACTCACCGACAGGTGTTTTACTTAATTTTTACGGCTCCTACACGCTCCCAATGTTGATATTGAGAGCTATGACAGAACCGCGAGCGGAAGAAGGTGGGCAGACCAGATCAGAACTCAAAATCAAAGGCTGATTGCAGCTGAGTTGCTAGTTAAATTCTGTCAGCTGAAGAGAGCTACACCTCTGTGTTGTGGTGAGACTGGGTGTTCAGGAAGAGGAGTCTTGGATCAAGGCTACGTGTTCAGATGTAATCACTAGACCACAATCATCCCAATCTGTTCACCTCCTACAAGGCACAAGACAGGAGTGTGATGGAACACTCCCCATTTGCCTGGATGACTGCAGCCCCAACAACACTCAAGAAGCTCCACACCATCCAGGACAAAGCAGCCCCCTTGACTGGTACTACATCCAAAAGCATCCACTCTCTCCACCACAGATACTCAGTAGCAACAGTGTGTACTATCCACAAGATGCACTGCAGAAATTCACCAAAGAGCACGGTGGCTCAGTGGTTAGCACTGCTGCCTCATAGCACCAGGGACCTGGGTTCGATTCCAGCATCGGGTGACTGTCTGTGTGGCATTTGCACATTCTCCCCGTGTCTGCATGGATTTCCTCTGGGTGGTCTGGTTTCCTCCCACAGTCCAACAATGTGCAGGCTAGGTGGATTGGCCTTGCTAAGTTGCCAGTAGTGTTCAGGGATGTGTAGATTAGGTGGGTTACAGGGGAAAGGGTCTGGGTGGGATGCTCTGAGAGTCAGTGTGGACTTGTTGGGCCGGAGGGCCCGTTTCCACACTGTAGGGATTCTATGACGATGATCCTCACATATCACCTTCCAAACCCATGACCACTTCCATCTAGAAGAACAAGGGCAGCTGCTTTCACCTGATGAGGGAGCAGTGTTCCAAAAGCTTGTGATTTCAAATAAACCTGTTAGACTATAACCTGCTGTCACGTGACTTCTGACTTTGTCCGCCCCAGTCCAACACCAGCACCTCCACATCATCCTGACCTGGAAATATATCACCATTCCTTTCACTGTTGTTGAGTCAAAATCCTGAAATTTCCTCCCTATGGGCATTATGGATCTACCCACAGCACATGGGCTGAGTGGTTCAAGAAGGCATTACCACAATTTCAAGGGACGAGCAATAACTGCTGGCCCAACCAGTGAGGCCCATGGCCCATGATGAAGAAACAGAAAAAACATCATCATGGCGTCAGCAACATTGCTCGAATAATCGGTTCATATTCCTCAAGGGGGATCATGGATATCTGCTTCACATGGTTAGACCCCTCCCATCCCCTCCACCACACAGTAAAATAAATTGTGGTCTCCACAGGAAAAGTATTTATGTCCGACATCTGGAGTCTTATTATTTCTCTGAAGACAGAGACATATTGCTGAATTTTCTCCTCTCATACCCATCAGGATAAATGCAAGAATGCCAAATTTCAAACAATTTGTAGCACAGGAGGAAAGGGCTGGCTGGTTGGAATCTTGACTGATAGCCTGTGACATTGCTATGGAGAAAGTTCCCAGTAATTCAGAAAAGGTTCAAGAGGTAGCTATTTGGGACTAAGATGAGGAGACATTTCTTCACTCAGTGAGTCGTGAACTCTCAGAATTGTGGTTGAGTGTACGCAAGTTGTGATTGGAGTGATTTCTGGAGATCCAGGGATATGAAACTCAGTTAAGAAACCAATGTTGAGGGAAAAAGCTCAGTCATAATCTTACTGAATAGTGAAGCAGGCTCAGGTGACCTATTCCAGCTCATATTTCTTAAATTCTTTATGTAGAATCAATATCCATTCAAGTATGTATTGTGCTTTTGGCAGTTATAGAACAGCTCAATACATCTTTCTTTCTTATAAAGATGAAGGAAACCAATTGGACCAATTTCAGTGTCTAATCTGCAGCTTTTTATCAACATCTTAATAATAGTCTGGTCCAATTTCTAGTCCCTGCTAAAACAGGCATCATTTCTATGACATGCACAAAGAGCCTACTGAAAGATTCTCCAGCATCTGCAGCTCCTACTATCTCAGCCTACCAACAGCTTTAGATTCTCACACAGAAATTCAGTTGCAATGAGCTGGGGTCGACTTTTTTCAATAGCCACTAACCAATGATAAGGTTTTTTTAAAAGAAGTCATTCAGTGCCAGAAAGAGAAGCTACAGCCTGTCTTCTCTCTGTTATTCCTGACAATCCCTGTCAGCTATGATCAGAGCTATCCTTCTTCCACAGTCTCATCCACTCTCCCTTCTTAACATCCAGCCATGACTTGTGAGTCCTGAGCTGTAAGAGCAAGAACTTTCTCTAACTCAGTGTGGAGCTGATCTTCAAGCTCCCCATCATACCCATTGCCAAGACAGAACATTGTCCAAATCTGTCTTTAACTCAATGAATACCCTCATATTTTCATTATTCTCATCTTGATTATTCTAATGCTGTTCTCAGCAGCTCCTAAAGCTCCATTCTACATTAATTTTTACCCACTCAAGTCCTGGATGGCAGGTTTGTCAATGCAGAGTGACGCCAACCGTATGCGTTCAATTTCTGCATGGGCCCAGGTTATCATGAAGAACTCTCCTTCTCGACCTCTTCCCCTCGCTGGAGGCGTAGTGACCCTCAGGTTAAACTCACCATCAGTCATCTCTCTCTCTAATGGCCTGGTAGGACTATGGCAACTTTGCCCTTTACGGTAGAGTACAAGAAGTTATGTTAAAGCTGTATAAAATATTGGTTAGGTTTCAAGTGGAACATTGCATCCAGTCCTGGACATTTTTTTAGGAAGATGTAAAGTTGTTGGAGACAGTGCAAAAAGGATCCTCAAAAATGGTGCCAAGTGGGTAGATCTTTAGTTACATAAAGGTTAAGAGAAGTCGAGGCTATTTTCCTGGGGGAAAAGAAGCCTGGGAGGATATTTGATCGAGGTGTTCAAATTATATGGGGTCTGGACAGAGCATGGGGAAGATATTGTTCCCATTAGTGGAAGGATTGAAAACCAGACAACACAGGGTTCCTGCTCCTATGATGCTGCTTGACCTGCTGTGTTCATCCAGCCCCATGCTTGCTATCACAGGGTTAAAACAGTTGTCCAAATAAGCATTAGGAAATGCAGTTAATGGTTAGAGTCTGAAGTTTGCGGGCTGAGAATGTGATCTGACAGATTCAATCATCACAGTCAAGAGGAAATTGGTTTATTATCAGAAAACGAAGAATGTGCAGGATCACAGACTAATGTGGAGGTGGGGGATGATGATGGCACTAGGTGTTTCTTCAGAAGGCCAGCAGCGATAGTGATGGTTTGAATAGCCTCCTTCTGTGCAGTGAGCATTCTGTGGTTGTGTGATAACTCTGCAATGTAATCCAACTCCATGTTCTCATTCCTTGCCCATGTTCTCCCAACTCTTGTTTCCTGCCTGTTTCTCCCACTGGGCACCATCCAATGAGCTTTCAATCATCTAGATGCTACTCCCCAAAAACTCTCCCTAAACCCATTCCATTGACCTTACAAATTCTGGTATTATACGGTACTACACCTCGATCAAATCTCCTCCCAGGCTTCTTTTCCCCCAGGAAAATAGCCTTGACTTCTCTTAAACTTTATGTAACTAAAGATCTACCCACTTGGAACCATTTTTGATTATCCTTTTTGCACTGTCTCCAACAACTTTACTATACTCCAGTGCGAGCTATATGGTAAATGGAAAAGTCCTGGGGAAAATTGATGCACAGAGAGATCTGGGTGTTCAGGTCCATTGTACCCTGAAGGCGGCAACGCAGGATGATAGAGTGGTCAAGAAGGCATACAGCATGCTTTCATTCATCGGACAGGGCATTGAGTACAAGAATTGGCAGGTCATGTTACAGTTGTATAGGACTTTGGTTCGACCACATTTGGAATACATTTGGAATGTTCTGGTCGCCACATTACCAAAAGGAGCTGGATGCTTTGAAGAGGGTACAGAGGAGGTTCACCAGGATGTTGCCTGGTATGGAGAGCACTAGCTATGAAGAGAGGTTGAGTAGATTAGAATTATTTACATTGGAAAGACGAAGGTTGAGGGGGGACCTGATTGAGGTCTACAAAATCATGAGAAGTATAGACAGGGTGGATAGCAAGAAGCTTTTTCCCAGAATGGGAGACTTAATTACTAGGTGTCACAATTTCAGGGTGAGAGGAGAAAAGTTTAAGGGAGATATGCGTGGAAAGTTCTTTACGCAGAGGGTGGTGGGTGCCTGGAATGCGTTGCCAGCGGAGGTGGTGGATGCGGGCACCATAGCGTCATTTAAGATGTATCTAGACAGATACATGAATGGGCAGGGAGCAAAGGGATACAGATCCTTGGAAAATAGGCGACAGGTTTAGATAGAGGATCAGGATCAGCGCAGGCTTGGAGAGCCGAAGGGCCTGTTGCAGTGCTGTAATTTTCTTTGTTCTTTGTTCTTTTGTTCCTTTGCAAAGCTTCCATATTGCTACCCATACACAGGACAACCGAAGGAAATATCTCCAGTCACAGTTTGATGCCATTTATGACTCAGCTAGAATACAAAATGGCTGAATCACATGATCACAGAATTACTACAGTGCAGAAGGAGGCCATTCAGCCCATCATACCTGCACCAGCTTTTCAAATTAGCAACATTACCTCGAGCCAATCTCCTGCCATTTCCCCATAGCCTCACACATTATTTTTAATGCCTCATTCCTCACAGAGTCAAACTTCTCGAGGTGCAAATTATGCTTGAGCATCTCCTTTTCGGGGACAGTGTTAAAGTTAAGGAAATGTGCATAAAACAGACACATCTTCTGTAACTCACCCACCTCTTTGTGAGCACGTGTATCACATGGAGATGGAAAACACAGCCACAGTGGTCCATCCTTTCTTCATAGCAAAACCCTCTGTGGCAAGCAACCTGAGATCACACGGTAGACTTTAAGAATGTGTTTCACTGTTTACACAAACTCCCCCAAACATTCCCAGCTCCCTGATTGCACAGAAAATGCTCAAGAGATAGAAAGTGAGTACCAATATTTTCACTTCCCTTATGAAGTCTGTGAATCATTGACTATCCTGTGTATCAGCTCTCGGTTATTCCAACTCTTTCCTGGCCTGTCTTCCCATTCAGCAAAGCTGAGTGTCTGTTCACCCTCCCTGTACAGTATCCAGGCTTATATTGATTCCTGGCAAGTAACATTTACACAACACAAGTGACAGGCAATGACCATTTCCAATTGACAATCAATGACATTACCGTTGCTGAAGCCTTCCACTATCTTGGAGGTTATTGTTGACAAGAAAGAGAGGCAGCCAAAAAAGTACTGTGGTTACAAGAGTAGGTCTGCAGTGATTAACTGACAACCTGGTTTCCCAAAGCTAGTTCACTATCTACAAGGCGCAAGTCAGGAGTGTGATTGTGTTTCTTCCCATTTACCTGGATGAGTGCAGCTCTAACAACAGCGAAGAAATTCAATGCCATCCACGACCAAGCAGCTTGCTTGATCAATACGCCTTGCACACCCCCGCTCCCCCCACACCCCCCCCCGCTCCCCACCCCCCCACCCCCCACCACCTTCCAGTGCCTACCGTGTGCAGCATATGATCCAACTCACCAGGGCTTCTTCGGCAAAGGCTTCCAAATCCGTGACCTCGAGCACTGGGGTGGACAAGATGTTTGAGAATGCCAACAACTGGAAATCCCCTCTATGTCATGTACCATCCTGAGTTGGAACTTTATCATCATTCTATGACAGGTCAAGATGCTGAAATTCCCTTCCTTACGGTACTGCAAGGTACCCACAACCTAGCAAACTGCAGTAGTTCATGAAGGCAGCTCATCACCATCTTCTCAAGGGTAATTAGAGACGCTGGCTTAGTCAATGACATTTACATCCGTGTGCATAAGAAATACTCCATCTGTTCTAATATCCCTTAATGCAGCTCGATTTTAATCTTTTTTTGATAATTCTCCTGAAGAGCACCAGAATGCATTCTCCTGTGTTAAAGGAGTTACATGAATGTGAGCACTTGCTACAGCTTCAACAGCCCTTCCCCAAGATGCCCTTTGAATTGGTTCCATGTTCTTATTCTAAAACAGGGAATCTCTCCTCACTGTTAATTTTGCCATTAAATCTTTAATAGATGCATCTCAAGGATTCTTCATTGCATCCTGTTGACTCCGTCACAACAGCTCTGTCGAATCTGCTGAAAGTTATGAATGCAGCGACCCAACTCACATTCCTTCCCTTTCCAGTCACAGTAGCGTGATTAGGCGAAGCATTACTCCTTACACTCCCCTCTTATTGATTTTTAAAAAATTCATTCGCAGGATGAGAGCATCACTAGCCAGGCAGCAGTAATTGCCCAGAGGGCAGTTCAGGGTCAACCACATTGCTATGGGTCTGGAGTCACACATAGGCCAGACCAGGTAAGGATGGCAGTTTCCTTCCCTGAAGGACATTAGTGAACCAGATGGGTTTTTCCCCCAACAATTGACAATGAATTCACAATCATCATTAGACTGTTAATTCCAGATATTTATTGAATTCAAATTCCACCATCTGCTGTGGCGGGATTCGAAGCCAGCTCCCCGGAACATTATCTGGGTCGCTGGATTAACACCACCAGGCCATTGCCTCCCCACTTGAGATAATGGATTCAGCAGACTGGTGAAGTGCCTAATTTGCCAATGGTTGGAGAATTCCCTACCGAGCATTGAGGTCTACAATGCAAAAAAAGACCATTCAGCCCAACTGGTTTGTTCATTCACCACCCACCCTTCTTTACCTAGTCTGATCAGTATATTCTTTATTGGTCAGTGCATTGGGTATAGGGTATGGAAGATCATGTTGCAGCTGTATAGGACATCGGTTTGGCCACTTTTGGAATACTACATTCATTCTGGTCTCCCTGCTACAGGAAAGGTGTTGTTAAACTTGAGAGGGTGCAGAAAAAAAAATTACAAAGATGTTGCCAGAGTTGGAAGGTTTGAGCCATAGGGAGAGGTTCAATAAGCTGGGGCTATTTTCCCTGGTGCATCAGGTTGCATAGAGTGAATAGCCAAGGGCTTTTTCCTAGGGTATGGGAGTCCAAAACTAGAGGGCATAGGTTTGAGGTCAGAGGGGAAAGATTGAATAGGGGCCTAAGCGGCAATATTTTCACACAGAGGTTGGTACATGTATGGAAATAGCTGCCAGAGGAAGTGGTAGAGGTTGGTACAATTACAACATTTAAAAGGCATCTGGATGGGTATATGAATAGGAAGGGTTTAGAGGAATTTGGGCCAAATGCTGGCAAATGGGACTAGATTAATTTAGGATATCTGGTCAGCATGGACGAGTCAGGCCAAAGGGTCCGTTTCTGCGCTGTACAACACCATGACTCTATATCCCGACATAACTTCTCTGTTTTGAAGTTGGAGTGGAATTGCTTGCAGTTACAGTTCCGAATGCTGCCCTATTTTACGTGAGTGCTGTTGCAGTGTTGAGAGGGTTAAACACAGAGTGCTGATCCTCTCTGCCTTTTGCATCACTCGACAGGGTCACAGAATGTGTCGAAATGCATCATTAAACATACTTCCACTCAGCTGCTATGGATAATTTTATTTTTATACGATTTGGCTGCTGTGCGATATTCCTGGCCTTAATATCCGCCTCTGTTCGCTTTGCATCTGTTCTTCCCTTCCCCCACAGCACAGCTACTCTTTAATCTAGCACACGGCTTGCATCTTTAATACCAAGCATGTGTGTCTCCTTGTCAGGTCTATCTTTCTCTCTGCTGCAACATAGACCAGGTGCTGATTAACTCACAGGCTGCAGTTTTTTTGGGGAATTATTTATGTTTTGCTCCGATCAGAATGCCATCCTTGAAGAAACTTGGAAGTTGCTGCGTTGAATGGAAAGTCCATGTTGACTTTGCTGGTACTGCCTGGAATGGCCAACAGGATGGCCCTGCCAATGGGATAGCAAAGGACAACTATGGCTCTCATTGTGAACTGGAAGCATTTAGGTAGCCATGCTGTCTCTCTTTGGTGGAACTATCTGTTGATGTCTGTTTGTCAATGGACAGGCATAAGCCGTGCAGCTGGCTATGGATGTTTTAAGCAACGCCCACTACATTTTAGGGTCGAAAATGACAATTGTTTGTAGAAGTTAGAGGAACCTTAAATGCCTATGAAAAACGATGTTCAGGCAAATTTCTGAGGAGATTCGTGCTTATTTAAGTTTCTAAGTAATCCTTGGTATGCTTGGTACTGCAAAATGTAATGTCACAGGATTAATAATCCAGGGCTCCCAGGCAAATGCTCTGGGGGCTTGGCTTCAAATGCCATTATGGCAACTGTTAGAATACAAATTTAAGAATTGAAAGCTAGTTTCAGTAGTGATGACCATAAAGCTTTCATTAAAAAACCAATGAGCTCGCTAGTATTCTTTATTGAAGTAGGAGAAGCAACGGTCCAGTGGTATTACCACTGGACGGTTAATCCAGAAACCCAGGTAATGTTCTGGGGACCCAGGTTCCAATCCCGCAACGGCAGATGGTGGGACTTCAATTCAATAAATATCTAGAATTAAGTGTCTAATGATGACCATGAATCCATTGTCAATTGTTGGGGGAAAAACCCACCTGGTTCACTAATGTCCTTTATGGAAGGAAACTGACACCCTGACCTAGTCTGGCCTACCTGTGACTCTAAGACCCACAGCAATGTGTTTGGCTCTCAACAGGCCTCTGGGCAATTAAGGACGGGCAATAAATGCTGCCTAGCCAGTGACGCTCTCATCCCGTGAATGAATAAATTAAAAAAACATTTTCCATCAGTCTCAGGATCAGGGGTAGACCATTTCAGACTGAGACGTGGAAAATGTTCCTCACTTAAAGAGTGCAAACCTGTGGAATTCTTAACTGTAGAAGGCTGTGGAGGCAAAGTCACTGAATATAATCAAGAAATTAATAAATTATAAGATCTGAAAAGCAACAGGGGGTATGGGGAGAAAGAAGGGTTGTGGCGTTGAGATAGAGGGATAGCCATGAGCATATTGAATGGTACAGCAAGCTCAAAAAGGGCTAAATGGCCTACTCTTGTCTTTTGTTTCTATGTTTACCTGCTCTGGCTTCCATGTAACTCCAGAACCTCAGTACTGATACATAGTATTAACCGATTTTGGAATCACCAAGCATACCACTCGGTTTGGGGAAATTAAGAGAAAAATGAGAAAGATAATTGCTAGACTGGAAAAGGAGGGGTAAATCTTATATCTCAACACATGTCTGGTCTGTACACATATGGGCTGGGTGGAAAATTTGCAGTAATGCATAATAATCAGAGTGCAGCAGGAAAGGAAGTTCTTTGACTCTAGATGGAATTAATGCCATTCCATTCTCCTCCCTTTTTCTGTACAGTCTGGTAAATGATGTTGTTTAAGTCTGGATTCACAGCCAACTCAGTTTTCCAGTCTTTAATCTGAATGGTAGGGGGTTGGAGTAGTTTTTTTTAATTCAATCAAAGGACATGCGCATCGCTGACTGGATCAGAAATTATTGCCTGTCTCTAGTTGCCCTTGAGAATCAGAAGGCGCTAGCTTCTTGACCCGCTGCAGTCCATGTGCAGTAGCTTGACCCACAATGACCTTTCAGAGGGATTACCAGGATTTTGACCCATCAACAGTGAAGGAATGGCGATGTTTTTCTAAGTCAAGATGGTGAGTGGCTTGGAGGGAAACTTGCAGATGGTGGTGTCCCCATGTATCTGCTGCCCTTGTCCTTCTAGGTGGAAGCGGCCATAGGTTTGGAAGGTGCTGTCAATGGAGGTTTGGTGAATTTCTGCAGCGCATCTTGTTGATAGTACACTCTGTTGCTACTGAGCATCAGTTTGCCTGCTCGAGCTGCTACTGGGATGAGCTGTCGAACAGAGACAACCAGGGGTGCAAGTACAAAATTTCTTGAAAGTGGCATCACATGTAGATAGGATGGTGAAGAAGGCAGTTGGCACACTAGACTTCATCAGGCAGGGCATTGAATACATGAATTAGGATGTCTTGTTACAGCTGTACAAAACATCAGTAAAGCCACATTTGGAATACTGCACACAATTCTGGCTGCCCTGCTGTAGGAACAATGTGATTAAACTGGAAAGTGTGCAAATTAAATTTGTAAAGATGTTACCGAGACTGGAAAGCTTAAGTTACAAGGATTGGCTGGATAGGCTGGAAAGTTTCATGGGTTGTAAAAGAGCTTTTGGGATGTGCTGAGGTTGGGAAAAATTTTGCCTAATTGCCAGCTTCTTTTTCTCCTCGTGGTAAGGGTGCCACATTGATGTACAATGACTAGGTGCTGCAACTATATAAAATGTCTCTAAAGTTAATTATGTTCTAACAAGTCGGCAGAGCAGTGCATTGACTCAGCCTCTCCCTCGGGACCAGTATTATTTGTGCATTAAAGCCTTGAGCTGTCTAGTCCCTGGTTTCTTTAGAAATAACCTCCCAGCACCTTGGGGACAGTTTCTAATTTTGCACCACTTCCAATGTCTTTCGATCAAAATGCTTCAACAAGACTCCACATTACTCCTTATTGACCAATTTGGCTTTCAATGGGATTCAGAAGTCCTTGTACAGAAATCACAAAATAATATGCAAGAGCAGCAAATAATTAGGAAAACAAATGGTGAGTTCATTTGCAACCAAAGCCTACCCCAAATTGGACTGTGGATTCAAACTAAATCTCAAGGAATTAAAGCAGTGAATGTTTCCAAATACTTAGCTGTATGGCTAAAAGTACTGAGTTATAAAGACCAGACAGCTCAACTTTAACCTGTGATCTAGCTACCAGGTAGTCAGAGATGGATGAGTTACAATTCCTCTTGAAGGCTTGGAGCTAATTGTGAAATATCCCCTGGCACCTCAATCCCGGCTGAGAGCAGATACTGAAGATCAAACAGAACATGACTCAGCACAAAACCATTGAGAAAGCTGCTGGAACACTCTTTAATTCTGTGAGAAGGAACTTGCTGAGAGCAGTATTAAGTTTGCCTGTCAATTCCGAGGCTAGGAATACTGTGGCGAGTAACTCACCTCCTGACTCCTCAAAGCCTGTCCACCATCGACAAGGCGCAAGTCAGGAGTGTGATGGAATACTCCCCACTTGCCTGGATGAGTGCATCTCTAACAGCACACAAGGAACTTGACACCCTCCAGGACAAAGCAGCCGGTTGATTAGTACTACAATAGGGTAGGTAATGGCCTAGTCGTATTACCACTAGACCCAGGTAATGATCCGGGTTCAAATCCTGCTGCGGCAGATGGTGAAACCTGGACTCACTAACCCATAAACAAGAGCCTAATGATGATCATGTAAAAACATTGCCTTTTGTTGGGGAAAAATACATCTGGTTCACTAATGACCTTGAGGGAGGGAAACTGATTCCTTACCTGGTCTGGCCTATATGCGACACCAAATCCACAGTAATGTGGTTGACTCATAACGGACCTCTGGGTAATAAATGCTGGCCAGCTAGTGACACACATCCCACAATGAATAGAGAGAAACAAGCATCCACGTCCCCTACCAAAGACGCTCAGTAGCAGCAGTGTGTACTATCCACAAGATGCACTGCAGAAATTCACCAAAGATCCTCAGGCAGCACCTTCCAAACCCACGACCACTTCCACCTAAAAGGGCAAGAGAGGCTGATAACATGGGAACACCACCAACTTCAAGTTCCCCTCCAAGCCAACATGTTGTGTTGGAAATATATTATCGTTCCTTCACTGTCCCGGGGTCAAAATCCTGGGATTCCCTCCCTAAGGACGTTGTAGACCAACCAACACCACAAGGACAGCTCAAGAAGGCAGCTCATTACCACCTTCTCAAGGGCAACTAGGGACAGGGCCATAAATGCTGTCCCAGCCAATGACACCAGCATCCCACTCAGTGAATAATAACAAAAAAAGTTGGTTTTTGATGAGTTACTCTGAATCATGATGCTGCTTTTGATCCTTTGTACCTTTCTAAAATTGCATCTCAAACATTAAGGAGTGCTGATTCTCCGATTATAACTCAGGCTTTTAACCTCAGTATCAGGCAGGTGCACCATTCCTGTACCACCTCCACAAGAAAGAAAGAATGACCAACATTTACCCTGAGTGGCATGGTGGCTCAGTAATTGGCACTGCTGCTTCAAAATGTCAGGGACCCAGGTTTGATTCCAGCCTTAGGTGACTGTCTGTGTGGAGTTTGCACATTCTCCTTGTTTCTGCGTGGGTTTCCTCTGAGTGCTCTGGTTTCCTCCCACAGTCCAAAGATGTGCAGGTCAGGTGGATTAGCCATGGGAAATGTGGGGTTAAAGGGTAAAGGGTGTGGGCTGAATGGCCTGCTTCTACACTGTAGAGATTCAATTATTCTATATAACACCTTTTATAACCTCAGCATTTTGCAATGAGCCGAACAGCCATTGAAGAAGGAGAAAATTACTGCACATGCTGGAATCTGTGCTGAAAACAACAAATGTTGGAAGTCACAGCGGGTCAGGCAGCATTCATTGGAGAGAGAGTCAGCTAATGTTTTGAGTCTAGATCACTCTTCATCAATGCACTCTGATGAAGAGTCATCAAGACTCGAATCGTTAGCTTGCTTTCCAATCAATGAAGTACTTGTCAGGATGGTGAATGGAGGGGAACTTGAAGTATGATGCCTTGGAGAGGGTGCAGAGGAGGTACACCAGGATGTTGCTTGGTATGGAGGGTGCTAGCAATGAAGAGAGGTTGAGTAGATTAGGATTATTTACATTAGAAAGACAAAGGTTGAGGGGGGACCTCATTGAGGTGTACAAAATCATGAGAGGTATAGACAGGGTGGATAGCAAGAAGCTTTTTCCCAGAGTTGGGGATTCAATTACTAGGGGTCACGATTTCAGGGTGAGAGGGGAAAAGTTTAAGGGACATATGCATGGAAAGTTCTTTACCCAGAGGGTGGTGGGTGCCTGGAAAGCGTTGCCAGCTGAGGTGGCAGAGGTGGGCATGATGGCATCATTTAAGATGTATCTAGACAGATATGTGAATGGGCAGGGAGCAGAGGGACACAGATCCTAGGAAAATAGGCAACAGGTTTAGATAGAGGATCTGGATCAGCGCAGGCTTGGAGGGCCGAAGGACCTGTTTCTGTGCTGTCATTTCCTTTGTTCTTTGTTCTATGTTCTACTTCTGTAAAGCAAAGTCACTGTTGTTACATGGGAAACTTGGGAGGCAACTTATGCACATCAAGATCCCACACCAGTGATGAATTAATAAATAATTGAAGAAAAGCAAAAAAATTGTGGAAGGTGGAAGTCTGAAACAAACACAGACAGCACTGGAGGAACTCAGCAGGTCTGGCAGCATTTACAGAGACAGAAACAGAGTTAATATTTTCAGTCCCATGTGACTCTTCTTTAGATCTTAAAGTTATTAGAAAATGGATTTTTTTATGCTTTTGACAGAGGTTCAACGGGGGCCAATAATGCAGGGGCACAATGCAAAAGACATAGTGGTTGTTAATGATGGTGAAAGAAAAGCAGAGATGCAAAATGGGTGCAAAGTGAGGGAATGAAGAACACCCATCTCTATTTGGAGAGACAAGGCTTAATCAGAGATAGTCAGCATGGCTTTGTCAGAGGGAAGCCATGCCTACCAAATTTGATTGAATTTTTTGAGGAGTTACCAAATGTGTAGATGAAAGTAGTGCAGTTGATTTATATTATATGGATTTCAGCAAAGCCTTTGACAAGGTCCCACATAGGAAACTTATCAAGATGGCAAATGCACACGGGACTCAGGGTAATTAGATAAAGTGGATTCAAAATTAGCTCAATTGCGGGAGACAAGGGTGATGACAGAAGGCTTCTTTAGTTACTTGAAGCCAGTGTCCAGTAGTGTATAACTGGGTTCTATATTGAGTCCCCTGTTACTTATCATTTGTATAAATGATGTAGATGACTGTTTGGGAGTTTGGATCAGTAAGTTTGAAGATGACATAAAGATTGGTTGGATGGTTAACAGTGAGGCTGAGTGTCTTGGGCTACAAGAAAATATAAACAGAATGGTTGAATTGGCAGATAAGTCCAATCACCTCCCTGTCTTTCCGAAGAACCAATTTTCACAGTCCTTTATACACAAGTCCTCAAATATGTATCAATAATGGAAGGCCACCAACTCATCTGCTTTCTAGCGAAGCTGATTCAGGGGTAATAGTTGACCAGGAAACCATGGAGACTCTTCTTTGGAATAGTGACATCGGATCTGTTTCATCCACCTATGAGGGCAGATGGGGCCAGACTGGAACCAGAAGCAACACTCAAGATGAGACCATCGTTTGAAAGCTTATGAATTAATTAAAAACAAAAATTTGTTGTAATTTTTACAAAGTGTTTTGCAGGTCACCTCGTCGGTTGAGATGTGATCTACATTCTATGGAATGATCTGTCAAGTGATTTGTTGCCTGTTCAGTCAAAGCCTGCAGGGTATGGGAGCCAGCCAAAACTGCCTTTACACTATCCTCAGCAGCTGAGTTGAATAAAACATGCTCTGAATCAGACATTGTGTGGAATAATAATTTATGTGAAAAAAAATTCATATTAAAGTGGAACAAAATTTGCCATGCTAATTTCAACTGTCTCAGCCTGGCATAAACTGGGTCAGAGAAAGGTTAGGGTGAGTCACCCGCTCCCACTTGCATCTGTAAGATGAAAACACATCTGCAAGAAAGGAGCGAGGTGGTGCTTTATGCATCTCGATGGGGTTTAATTGAGGCCAATCTGTCGACATTCAGGGTGGGAGTCATTTCATATTGGAAAAAGAGTGGATGCTGCAAATTGAACAGGATTGGAAGGAGAAATGCTGGGTAGAATCCTTTCCCCATGTTTCACAAGAACCACCCCAAATTATGTTGAAAGGGCTTTGCTCTGACCATAATCCTCTTGCAACTAATGTAATTTATGGAAGATGTGGTGGAGTAATGTTAATGTCACTCCAGAGGTCCAGGTTAATACTTGGCATGCAGAAGTTCAAATGCTACAGCGGCTGTTGGTTGAATTTCAATTCAGTTAGTAAATCTGGATTTATAAAAAGATGGATTTATCTGGATTTATAAACAGCAGCCATGACAACAGTCACTGATTGTCATACATGCCCATCCAGTTCATTCGTGTCCATTAGCATGTGGAACCTACCATCATTACCCTGTCTGGCCTACGTGTGGTTCCTGACCCACAGCGATGTGGTTAACTCTTAAAAGAAAGGCGTAGGAAGCCACTCAGTTCAAGGTCAACTAGCAATAGGGGTGGGTAAAACAATGCTCTTGACGGTGATACCCCGCTATAGGAAGGACGTTGTTAAACTAGAAAGGGTGCAGAAAACACTTACAAGGATGTTGCTGGGTCTGGAAGCGTTTGAGTTATAAGTGGAGGCTGGATAGACAGGAAATTTTTTTCCCTGGAACGTTGGCGGCTGAGGGGTAACTTTATACAGGTTTATAAAATCATGAGGGGCATGGATAGGTTGAGCAGCCAAGATCCACTACCCAACGAGTAGTGGAATCCAAAACTAGACGACATAGCTTTAAGGTGAGAGGAGAAAGATTTGAAAGTGACTTAAGGAGCAACTTTTTCACACAGAGGGTGGTGCGTGAATGGAATGAGCTGCCAGAGGAAGTGGTAGAGGCTGGTACAATTACAACATTTAAAAGGCATCTGGATGGGTATATGAATAGGAAGGGTTTAGAGGGATATGGGCCTAATGCTGGCAAATGGGACTAGATTAATTTAGGATATCTGATCAGCATGGACGAGCTTGACCAAAGGGTCTGTTTCCCTGCTGTACATCGCCATGACTCTATGATTCTATGAATTTTTGGGTATATTCTATCTTAAGAGTGGAGATGATTCACTTTGATTAATCAGGAGGTCTGTTATCACTCTACAATGACACCTTTAGGAATCGAGGTTGAGATTTAGTGCCACAGGCTTTAGGAAGGATGACTGCCAAGGAGCTCTGTTTTAGGCAGGTGACATAGAGGCTGTTTGAAAAATGGAATGCTTTGGGGTCGAAATTTCAGAATTTAGAATCTCAGCAGCTGATGGTGTAGCAACCACTAAAGGAGGGGAGTCAAGCCAGGGATATGCTGGAGGCCAGAATTGGCATAAGGATCTCTGGATTGAAGGAAACTACAGGGTCAGGATGAAGGAGGCCGTGGTGGGAATTGAAAACAAGGCAGCAAATTTCAAAGGCATTCCTCTGGACTGGCACAAGGTATTAGCACCTTGATGAGGTAACACACAGGTGTAAGAAGCCACAGAAAGTGTATTCAATGGAAGAGGGGAGAGGAACAGGGAAAGTTCACAGGATGGGTCATGGAGAGCAGGGTGAGGGGAGAGAGGTGGGGTGAAACAATAAAAACTGAGAATGTTCGCTCTCATTTCAGCACACAACATTGCAAAAGATAGTCAAAAGACCCTTTCAACTGAATGATTTAATTGCTCAGGTAAAGCTCACTTTAAGAATGATGACTAGCACCTGCAGAACTGGGATGACAGTGAATCAGAATTCAGATTAAGGTTGTTTGGCTCCAACCGCAGTACCTGGGTCGATAGATCTAGTTTTGTCTATGGGGTAAAAGGTTTTACCATTCAGACTAAACTTATCACTAAATTTGCAGATCAGACTTGACCTTGAGCAATGATTGCCCTGAGCATTGTTTCCTTTCCCGAAATGAGGGATAGCGAAAATTAAACACACGACACAATGGTATATTACGTGAGGCTCAACTCACCCAAATATACTCAGTGTTTGTCTGAAAATGGGAAGCAATGTGAGGCTTTGCAAAGCAGACCCTGTGTGTCAGCTCCCCTGCCTCATTGCGTCTGCCTGTTTATAAATGTGCTTACTCGGCAGAAATGGATTAAGGCTGCCAGTCCTCTAAGGATTTGAAGTAATTAATAAAGCAGATGGTGCATAAAGAAGCAGAGTGGAAGCAAATCTACCTGGCTCAGTCTGCTTCTAAACAAAAAATTATAATGTAATTTTTGTAATTACTGTAATTATCCTGCGGTCGACTTAGGCACAGGTTTAAACCCCTATAACTGAAATTATTATGTGTTCGGTAGCATTCTTCCATCTGGTTAATGCTCACAATGCAAGTTGTCATCCAGATTTTACTTTTACCTTTTTGGTGATGATCCTTTCAGTGGTAACTGACTCATGGTCCATCACCCCTCCTGTTCCCTTCTCTCTGCAAATCAGGATGGTCGTGAACTTTGAGGACGGTTGATCATTTTCAGTCCCATCAACAATCAATGAAGATTGTCGAAGATCCTTAAGTCTATAAGAAATAGGGGCAAGAATAGGCCAGCGGCCCCTGGAGCCTGTTCCACCATTCAGGAAGGTCAAGGCTGATCTGTTTGTGGCCTCAACTCCACTATTTTTGCCTATTTCCCATAACCTCTGCCTCCAATGTTGTTCAAAATTCTGCTTGTTGAAGATATTTGGCACGTCAACCTCTACTGTTCTCTGTGGAAGAGAATTTTAAAGACTTGTGACCTCCTGAAACAAGAAATTTCCACATCCACATCCCATCTCAAATGGAGACTCCCTAGATTGAAACTATGTCCCCCATCTTTCTGGAATCACCCACGAGAAGAAACATCAACATAACTGATGGCTCTCTTGAGATGTGGACATCACTAGCCATTTGTTACTCATGTTTATTTGCCCAAAAGGTGATGGTGAGTCAGTCCATCTGGTGCTGCTGGGAAGGGTGTGCAATGACAGTGAAGGAATGGCAAAATAGTTTCCTATTCAGGATGTTATTCGGTTTGAATGGGGCAAGTGCATGTAGCGGTGTTTCTAACTTCCCAGCAACTAGTCTGTCAAGCCTCCTCAGAGTAATATAAATTTGAGTAAGATCACCTCAAAAACCTCTAAACACAGTTGATGCGTCAATACTCCATCGGTACTGTGCTTCGCTGATATGTTTTCCTTTGTATTCGTTAATGCGATGTGGGTGTCTCTGGCTGGGCCAGCATTTATTGCCCATTTCTAGTTGCCCTTGAGGAGATGAAGGTGAGCTGCCTCCTTGAACTGCTGCAGTCCATTTGGTGTAGGTAGATTCATAATGCCATTAGGAAGGGAATTGCAGAATTTTGATCCTGTAACAGTTTTTTTAATGTTAACGTATTTCCAAGTCTAGAGGGTGAGTGGCTTGGGTGGGAGCTTGCAAGTGATTTTGATCCATGAATCTGCTGCCCTTTTCCTTCTGGACAGAAGTGGTCATGGGTTTGGAAGGAGCTGTCTAATGAGCTTCGGTGAATTTCTGCAGTGCATTTCGTAGATAGTACACACTGCCATTACTGAGTGTTGGTAGTGCTGGGAGTGGACGCTTGTGGATTTGGTGGATATTTAGCAGGGCTTTACCCTAGATGGTGTCAAGCTTCTCAAGTACTTTTGGAGATCACCCATCCAGGCAAGTGGGGAGTATCTCATCAGAATCCTGACTTGCATTCTATAAATGGTAGACAGGCTTTGGGGAGTCTAGAACCATGGGGCACAATTTAAAAATAAAGGGGATGCCATTAATGACAAAGAGGTGGAGGAAGTATTTTACTCAGAGGGTTGAATCTTTGGAATTCTCCATCACAGAGGGCTTTGGAACCTTGGTATTTGAGTAGATTTAAAGTAAAGGTTGATAGATTTCTGATTTCCAATGGCATTAAGGATTATGAAGATGGTAGGGATTATGAAGGTAAGAGGGTTTGATGTGTTCAATCAACCATGATGGCGTGAAATGGCAGTGCAGACTCGATGGGCTGATAGGCCTAGTTCCTTTCTGGTGTTCCTATTGCCTGCTACCCAATTTCTATAAAATTTTATATAGCATAGAATACAAAAGAGTCTTGCTCAATGTTCTCTATAAGCTGATGACCTCGGAGACCCATGCAGCCGATACTAAAATAAGTGAGTTTTGCTATAGATAGACAGTGCATTGGTGGAACTGTATAGGTCTTACTGTGTATAGGTTTTGTATCTTTACCTATGGAGATATATGGTTACATTGGAAGCAATACTATTACACACAAATGCCAGGCAATGAGGTCACTTCCGATTCTTCGAAACTCTCAAGAATACAGGCCCAGTTTGCCCAATCTCTCTCCATAAGATAGTCCTGTAATCCCTGTGACCCTTTATAACATTGCCTTTATGGCCATAAGATCTTAGTAAGGGGCTACTCCTGGCGCACCCTTTTGCTTTCTTCATTGAACCACAATTGACCTACTGGTTTGATAAAAGTGGTAGTGTGGAGAATATGTCAGGCCATTAAAGAAAGTAATGCAATACAATTGTGTTGCTGTTGACAGCCTACAGTGCCTCATGGATAGACAGTTTTAAGCTTCCAAGTTCTGAGCTAACCCTAGACAACTCAGCCCGGTGAAAATGTCACATAACCCCTAGGGGCATGTTCTGCATATGGTGGGACGTACTTTTCAAATGGGCAGTGTGGTCTCACACCAAGGTTGCCCTGGTCATTGTGGGCAGATAGATTGGTGAAGTCTGGGTGAATTAGGTTTGTCCCTTTTGTTGATTTGCTCACCAGCTGCCAGGGCACTTGACCAGCTCGGTCAGAATTAATGTCACTGAGCCACTGTTGCTAATGGACATTGGAAGCCTAGACTCCATTGCGAGCCATTGCTGTTCCCAGATGTCTTACAATGTGGAGGAAAATTGATTCATCAGCTGAGGAAATAACAATCAGTGAGGATTTCTTGCTCATGTTTGTCCTGATGCCATGAGACTTCATGAGGTCGGAGATCAATGTTGTGAACTCCCAGTGCCACTTTCTCCTGGCTGTGCCACCACTTCCTGTTGTTAGGATAGTGCATATTAAAATAAAGAGGAAGCTTTCTGCCACACTGTCTGTAAGATATGATTCAGTGAGCAGGAGTACATTAGGATGCTCCTTGACTGATCCGTGAGGCAGTTTGTCTGGTATTGGCACAAGTGTTCAGAAGTTGGTAAGCAGGGTATGCTTTTGTTGTGTTACAAGGCAGTCCATGCTTTTCTGACATTGTTTTCAGAAATAAATCTGACTCTTAACATTTGTAAAAATACATACAAACCATTTTGACTTGAAAATTACAAAGAAGTGTCATAAAATGTAACTTGTTGCCATACAGCATGTTCTGCTCTTAGGTGCCTCAATTACAATTGCAATCCGCTTGAGATTTACAATATATATTCTGTACTGGGCATACAGCCCGAGGGCAAAACATTTCAAGTTGAATAATTACAGAAAGTGCAATAGGATTAAACTTTTCTCTTTACAGTATGTTCCGCTCTGAGGTGTCTCAGCAAATTTTAATACTCTTGATGTTCAAAATGCATGTTGCTTGTGAGACACACTGCACCCTCCTCTGAGAAGTTCCTCACAGTTTCCACCTCCTCAAGATACTCGAGCTGAAAAGCCCTAGTCAGTGACCTTTCCCCACTGTGTTTCAGTGGTGGCTGCCCCAAGCTGTGGTGCAACCCTCAGCATGGACCCCTGGACCTTGGAAGGTACAACAGTCATTCGAGGACAACTCGTTGCACTGGAAGATCAGCAACTTTCAGGCAGAGCCGAAGACCATCTTTTACTGGGTTTGTTGGCCCACCCCCACCCTCAGCCACAGTTGATGGTTATCTCGGAGTGTGTCCCATGGGAGTGAGCTGTGGAGCACAGAGCTCAATATCACACAGGTGCTCAGAATGAACTACAACAAACATCACAGTGTCATTCTCCAAATCTGACTTGCAAATGCACTTTCCAGAAGGAGTTGAGCAGTTGAGTCCTGCCCACTACAGCCCCTTTGAGGGCAACATGTAGAGTGGGTGAGGATCTGAGTGCATAGCAAGGACCTGAACATATGGGCCCTTCTCACTGTCAGCCAAGCTACATTGAATCATAGTGTGGAGGCAGACCACTCAACCCATCAAATCCACACTAACCCTCTGAAGTGCATCCCACCCATACCCACCCCCTATGTCCCTATAACCCTGCATTTCCCATGGCTAATCCAGCCAGCCTGCACATTTCTGGATACTATGTGCAATTTAACATGGCCAATCCACCTAACCTGCACATCTTTGGATTGCAGGAGGAAACCCACAAAGACACAGGAAAATGTGCAAACTCCACACAGACAGTCACCCAAGGGCTAAATCAAACCTAGGTCCCTGGCGCTGTGAGGCAGCAGTGAGCCACCGTGCTACTGAATTGGTGGTGTATTTTTGTGCAAGTTCCATTGGTTATGCTTTCATTCAACTGATTCGCTTGCTGGGCCATTTCCGAAAGCAGTTTGGACTGAAGATCTTAGCAGTTCGTCTGGCAAGTAAGGAGTCACAACACACTTCCGTGAAGTTCATGTAGAGTAGCCAGCAGGTGGACTTCTCTGTGATAAAGTTGGAAGCTATGCTAAGTGACTGAATGTTCTCTGTACTGCACGAAGGTTTTAATCCACCTGTACATCCAGTAAGCCTATAGGAGAGCCCTCCATCTTCATCTCAGAGTTAAGTAAACTTCAGGGATAATTCTGATTATCTCGTAAGCACACAGTTGAGCCACAAGTGTCCATCTTACACTATCAAATAAAATTGGAATCAGCTATCATTGTTTAATACCCTGCTGTGTGTGAGCTGTGCCTCAGTCTGCGATACTCTCAACTCCAAGTGAGAACATTGTGGATTATATTCCCACTCCAGAGATTTGAACACAAAATTCTAGACTGACTATCCAGTGCGGTACTGAGGGAGTGCTGCACAGCCAGGAGTGCTAAAGTTTGGGTGAGATGTTAATTGGCGGTGTGGCCTATCCTCTCAGGTGATGTGTTTGGGCTCATGACATTACTGTGAAATAGTGTAGGGAAGTTATCTCCAGGAGAATAAATAATTAAATCCAGCAGTCTTAGCCATTATTCACCTGTTATTTAAGCTATAAACAAACATAATACGGTCCATTAGAGATTTCTTCTGCAACTTAGCTGTCACATTTATTGTGTTATTTACCCATACAAGTGATTTCTATCCTCGACACCCCTTTCTCTTCATTATAAATCCCATCATTTTCCAAGCCACTTCTGTTCTGATGAAGAGTCATATCAGACTTGAAATGTTAACTCTGTTTCTGACGCTGAGTTTCTCCAGCACTTTCTACTTTTATTTCAGATTTGCAACATCCACACTCCTTTTCACTTATGATAAAAATACAAGCTTTGTTTTCTGGCGTCAATAATGACATTGAGGAGGAATGTGAGCAGAGGTTAGAAACCAGGATAGCTCTCTCCGCACTCAGAGGGACAGGTTTCCTGCTGGACATTCAGCAGGAAAGTTTAACTGGTCAGGGAGTGCTTGAATTGAATGTGGAAACGTGGCTGTGATCATAGTCTGGAGTGTGGATTGAGCATGTCACTACAAGACAAGGCTTCACTGCAGGTGGGAATGCTGATGATTTAACAAGGCAGGTATAAAGGCTAATCTCTTGAAGCAGAGATAATAGGTACTGCAGATGCTGGAGAATCTGAGATAACAAGATGTGGAGCTGGATGAACACAGCAGGCCAAGCAGCATCATAGGAGCAGGAAAGCTTGATGTTTCGGGCCTAGACCCACC
>JAHRHZ010000249.1:9915984-9935780 GCA_024137785.1 Ginglymostoma cirratum
GGTCTAGGCCCGAAAGGTCAAGCTTTCCTGCTCCTATGATGCTGCTTGGCCTGCTGTGTTCATCCAGCTCCACGCCTTGTAATCTCTTGAAGCATCCCATTCCTCTAACTGCCTGGATAGTTTCCTTTCCTGGATGAAGCATTCATTTCTCAATCTGCACTTTGCACAACTCTTCAACTCTGACATCCCAGACAGTGAAGAAGAATGCCCTGACTCTATGACACACATATGCAGTGCAAGCATAGAATAAGGAGCAGATGAAGCACTGGCCAGCTCCATCTCAATGTTCCCAGACAAATCTGGAACACAAGAAGACAAATGGTGAGAAGGGAATGCATCAGAAATCCGACAGTGTCCTGAGTGCCATGACATGTTATTTCAAAGCCACTAGAGATCAAGGCTAATTGGATACAATGCCCTCCAATCTCAGGGTGGTGTTTCTCATCTTAAGGATAGCACTGAAGACAGCACATTTCCAACAGCTCCTCCACTGTGAACCCACGGTGGTAGGTAATGCTCTCCAGGCTATATCCACGGTAGAATCTATAAGTGGACCACCATCAATGGAAGCTGTAACAAGCATCGAAATGCTCAAAAATAAAAACAACAAAGCCTACTGATCAGAGTTCAGGAGTGGCATGTTCCAGTAAGGGGGAAAGACAAGGATGGCAAGGTAAGGGACCCATGGATAATGGGGGAGGTTGTGAATTTAGTTGAAAGGCAAAAGGAAGCTACGTAAAGTTTAGGAAGCTAAAATCAGACAGGGCCCGTGAGGAATATAAAGAAAGCAGGAAAGAACTCAAGCAGGGAATTAGGAGAGCAAGGATGGTCCATGAAATGACCTTGGCAAGTAGGGTTAAAGAGAATCTCAAGGTGTTCTATACATACATTGAAAAGAAGGGGATAACTAGGGAGAAGGTAGGGCCACTCAAGGATAAAGGAGGGAACAAAAACGAAGTTGCTGCAAAAGCTCAGCAGATCTGGCAGCATCTGTGAAGGAGAAAACAGGGATAACATTTCAGGTCTGGTGATCCTTCCTCAGAACTGAACTCTGAGGAAGGGTCACCGGACCCACAATGTTAACTCTGTTTTCTCCTTCACAGATGCTGCCAGACCTGCTGAGCTTTTCCAGCAACTTCATTTTTGTTCCTGATTTACAGCATCCACAGTTCTTTTGGTTTTCATAAAGGAGGGAACCTGTGCTTGGAGGCAGAGGATGTGGGTGAGATCCTAAATGAGTACTTTGCATCGGTACTCGCCCGGGAGAAGGACATAGAAGATAGTGAGATCAGTGTGAAGCACACCAATATTCTAGAGCATTTTGAGATCAAGATGGAAGTGGTGTTGGGTCTCTTGAAGGCCATGGAGGTGGATAAGTCTCCTGGGCCTGATGGTATCTACTCCAGGTTACTGAGAGAGGCAAGAGAGGAGATTGCTGGAACCTTGACCAAGATCTTTGTATTCTCATTAGCCACTGCAGAGGTCCTGGAGGACTGGCGAGTCGCTAATGTTGTTCCGCTGTTCAAGAAGGGAAATAGGGATAATCCAGGAAACTATGGACTAGTGAGTCTCACATTGGTGGTCGGGAAGGTTTTTCGGAGAATTCTTAGGGATAGGATTTACACACATTTGGAAAAGCATGGCATTATTAGAGATAGTCAGTGTGGTTTCGTGCAGGGCAGATCATGTCTTACTAACTTGATTGAATTTTTTGAGGAGGTGACAAAGATGATCAATGAGGGTAGAGCACTGGATGTTATCCACATGGACTTTAGTAAGGCTATTGATAAGGTCCCTCATGGTAGGCTCATCCGGAAGATTTAGATGCTTTGGATCCCTGGTGACTTAGCCATGTGGATTCAGAATTGGCTTGCCCATAGAAAGCAGAGAGTAATGGTGGAAGAGCATTTTTCTGGCTGGAGGTCCGTAACTAGTGGTGTCCTACAGGGATCTGTACTGGGACCTCTGCTGTTTGTGACATATATAAATGACTTAGGTGAAAATGTAGATGATTGGGCTACTAAGTTTGCAGACGACACAAAGATCATTGTAGTTGTGTAGAAGGTTGTCAAAGGACACAGTGGGATATAGATCAGTTGCAGACATGGGCGGAGAAATGGCAGATGGAGTTTAATCTGGGCAAGTGCGAGACGCTGTACTTTGGGAGAATGAATGTTAAGGAAAATTATACAGTTAATGGCAGGACCCTGAACAGCATTTATGTACAGAGGGATCTTGGGGTTCAAGTCCATAACCCCCTTAAAGCAGCCATGCAAGTAGAGAGGGTGGTAAAGAAGGCATTTGTCGTGCTTGCCTTTATTGGTTAGGGAATTGAGTACAAGAGTCAGGATGTCATGTTGCAGCTTTACAAGGCCTTGGTTAGGTACATTTAGGCTATTAGTTCAATTCCTGTGAATAAATAAATAAAATTCTGGTGGCCACATTACAGGAAGGATGTGGAGGCTTTGGAGAGGGAGCAGAAGAGGTTTACCAGGATGCTGCCTGGATTAGAGGGTAGAAGCTATAAGGAGAGGCTAGAAAAACTCAGGCTGTTTTCTCTGGAGCGCTGCAGGCTGAGGGGAGACTTGATAGAAGTCTATAAAATTATCAAATGCATAGGTAGGGTTGACGGTCAGAATCTTTCTCCCAGAGTTGAAATGTCTAATACTGGGGTTGCACGCATTTAAGATAAGAGAGGGAAAGCTCAAAGGAGATGTGAGGGACTAGTTTTTAACACAGAGAATCGTAGGTTTCTGGAATGTGTTATCGGGGTGGTAATGGAGTCAGACATGATAGGGGCATTAAACGGGCTTTTGGGTAAGCACATGAATGTGCGAGGAATAGAGGGATATGGATCAAGAGCAGGCAGGAGGGATTAGTTTCATTTTGCACAACGTTCGGCACAACATCGTGGGTTGCCATATTGTTCTATGTTCTATGTTCCAAAACCTGGGACCCTAATGGTATTCCAGCTGAGGTGTTCAATGACAGTGGACTTTTACTCAAATTAGGACCCCATGCACTTATCCTGCGAATCTGGGAGAAAATGAACTCTTCCCCACTTCAGGACTTTCAAACCTGTAGCCAATGACAGGTACACAGATACTGTAGAGACTGTGAAGGACTTGCCCTGTTATCTATAGCAGAGAAAACCCTGACAAGCATCTGCCTACTTCTGTGGCTATGGATATCCTGCTAGAGGCACAATGTGACTTCAGACCTTAAAGAGTTACATCCACAGGGGTCACTGTTGCCAGAAAAATCCAAGAAAAATGTCACGAACCACACCACGAACACTCTGTGTCTTTCATGGTCCTGACCAGATTTGAATCATTAAATTTTGAAGCTCTGTGGAGTGTTCTCCAGAAATTTAGGTGTCCATGAAACTCCACCATAGTCTGGCCCTGTGCTGATGGGACTGCAACTGTCCAGAGTGAGAAAAATTCAAAATCCAGACCAGTGTCAAGTAAAGCTATGTGATAGTCCTCATAAACTTCACAATGCGCCTAAGAGCAGTTATTCACCCCACTGAAGGTCAACGTCCCTCAGGGTGTATGCCAAATATGACTTAAATAGACAACTCTTTAACCATAGCAGTGTCTGTACTAAAACACAACTGATCATCATAAACATACATGAGCGACAATGTGTGGATGCTCATTGTATCATTGCCCACATTTGTAGGCGATTCTCTTCAATTCTGTTTCCAGAAGAATTGGCTTGCCCTTGAATGTTGTCAAAACAAAACTCATAGGCCAACAGGAGTTGCATTACTGGTCAAAGAGGATATCACAGCTATGCTGAAAGAGGGGAATATGGAGGACTTGAGCAGTGAGGCAATATGGGCAGAGTTCAGAAATAGGAAGGGTGTGGTAACAATGTTGGGGCTGTACTAAAGGCCTCCCAGCAGTGAGCATGAGATAGAGATACAAATATGTAGACAGATTATGGAAAGATGTAGGAGCAACAGGGTGGTGTTGATGGGAGATTTTAATTTTCCCAACATTGTCCGGGATTCATTTAGTGTTAGGGGTTTAGATGGAGCAGAATTTGTAAGGAGCATCCAGGAGGGTTTTCTAGAGCAGTATGTAAATAGTCCAACTCGAGAAGGAGCCATAATGGACCTGGTTTCGGGGAATGAGCCCGGCCAGGTGGTTGAAGTTTCAGTAGATGAGTACTTTGGGAATAGTGATCACAATTCCGTAAGTTTTAGAATACTCATGGACAAAGACGAGAGTGGCCCTAAAGGCAGAGTGCTGAACTGGGGGAAGGCCAACTATAGCAAGATTCAACAGGAGCTGGGGAATGTGGATTGGGAACAGCTGTTTGAGGGTAAATCCACACTTAATATGTGGGAGGCTTTTAAAGAGAGGTTGAGTGCAGGACAGACATGTCCCTGTGAAAATGAGGGATAGAAAGGGCAAGATTTGGGAACCATGGAAGACAGGTGAAATTGTGAGACTAGCAAACAGGAAAAAGGAAGCGTACATAAGGTCTGGTCGACTGAAAACAAGACCAAGCTTTGGAAGAATATGAGGAAGGTAGGACCAATCTGAAATGAGGAATTAAGAGGGCTAAAAGGGGTCATGAAATATCTTTAGCAAACAGGGTTAAGGAAAATCCCAAAGTCTTTTATTCATGCATAAGGAGCAAGAGGGTAACTAGAGAAAGGGTTGGCCCACTCAAGGACAAAGGAGGGAAGTTATGCGAGGAGTCAGAGAAAATGAGTGAGATTTTTAATGAGTACTTTGCATCGGTATTTACTGAGGAGAGGGACATGATGGATGTTGAGGTTAGGGATAGATGTTTGATTACTCTAGGTCAAGTCGGGATAGGAAGGGGGGAAGGGTTGAGCATTCTAAAAGGCATTAGGGTGGACAAGTTCCCAGGTTCCAGATGGGATCGATCCCAGTTTACTGAGGGAAGCAAGAGAGGAAATAGCTGGGGCCTTAACAGATATCTTTGCAACATCCTTGAGCACGGGTAAGGTCCCAGAGGACTGGAGAATTGCTAATGTTGTCCCCTTGTTTAAGAGGGGTAGCAAGGACAATCCAGGTAATTATAGACCGGTGAGCCTGACGTCAGTGGTGGGAAAGCTGCTGGAGAAGATACTGAGGGATAGGATCTATTTACATTTGGAAGAAAATGGGCTTATTAGTGATAGGCAGCATGGTTTTGTGCAGGGAAGGTCACGTCTTACCAACTTGATAGAATTCTTTGAGGAAGTGACAAAGTTGATAGATGAGGGAAGGGCTGTAGATGTCATATACATGGACTTCACCTTGGCGCTTGATAAGGTTTCCCATGGTAGGCTGATGGAGAAAGTGAAGTCGCGTGGGGTCCAGGGTGTACTAACTAGATGGATAGAGGGCTGGCTGGGCAACAGGAGACGGAGAGTTGTAGTGGAAGGGAGATTCTCAAAATGGAGAACTGTGACCAGTGGTGTTCCACAGGGATCTGTGTTGGGACCACTGTTGTTTGTAATATACATAAATGATCTGGAGTAAAGTATAGATCGTCTGATTAGCAAGTTTGCAGATGACACTAAGATTGGTGGAGTAGCAGACAGTGAAGGGGACGGTTGGAGAATGCAGCAGAATATAGATAGATTGGACAGTTGGGCGGAGAAATGGCAGATGGAGTTCAATCCAGGCAAATGCGAGGTGATGCATTTTGGAAGATCCAATTCAAGAGCGAACTATATGGTAAATGGAAAAGCCCTGGGGAAAATTGGTACACAGAGAGATCTGGGTGTTCAGGTCCATTATACCCTGTAGGTGGCAACGTAGTTTGATAGAGTGGTCAAGAAGGCATACGGCATGCTTACATTTATCGGACGGGGTATTGAGCACAAGAGTTGTCAGGTCATGTTACAGTTGTATAGGACTTTGGTTTGATCACTTATGGAATACTGCGTACAGTTCTGGTCGCCACATTACCAAAAGGAGCTGGATGCTTTGGAGAGGGTGCAGAGGAGGTTCACCAGGATGTTGCCTGATATGGAGGGTGCTAGCTATGAAAAAAAGTTGAGTAGATTAGGATTATTTACATTGGAAAGATGGAGGTTGAGGGGGGACCTGATTGAGGTCTACAAAATCAAGAGAGGTATAGACAGGATGGATAGCAAGGAGCTTTTTCCCAGAGTGAGGGACTCAAGCACTATGGGTCACAATTTCAAGGTGAGAGGGGAAACGTTTAAGGGAGATATGCATGGGAAGTTCTTTACGCAGAGGGTGGTGGGTGCCTGGAATGCATTGCCAGCGGAGGTGGTAGAGGCAGGCACGATAGCGTCATTTAAGATGTATCTAGACAGATACATGAATGGGCAGGGAGCAGAGGGATACAGATCCTTGGAAAACAGGTGACAAGTTTAGATAGAGGATCTGGATCGGCACAGGCTTGGAGAGCCAAAGGGCCTGTTCCTGTGCTGTAATTTTCTTTGTTCTTTGTTCTTTGTTCTAACAAAAAGCTGGTCAGTCGGTTGTCGCATACACATTAAGGCAGAGTCTCTGGAAAATGTTAAGCATTTCCCAAACCTTGATATGCACTGAGGAGGAAAAAGTTAACAATGCATCGACTCGAAGAATAGCTACTAAGAATGTGCACAAGGAGTGATGTCATAGTGTTGTCAAACCACATGGTGCCTGAGTCAGTAGCCTTCCAAGTAACATATCCATTGTCACCCTCCTTTGTACACAGTTACGTTTAATAAAACCTTTTAATGTTCTTGGGAGGGTATAGACTGTACAAAAATTAGACATAGGAGCAGAAATAAGCCATTCCATCAGACCACAAGTTTTGGAGCAGAATTAGACCATTCAATCATAGCTGATGTGTTTGTCAACACCACTGTGCTGCCTTCTCCCCATAACCCTTGATCCCCATATGAATCAAGAACCTATCTATTTCTGCCTTAAATACACTCAATGACTTGGCCTCCACAGCCCTCTGTAGCAATGAGTTCCACAGGTTCACCACCATTTGGCTGAAGAAATTCCCCCACATCTCAGTTCTAAAGGGTTGTCCCTTCACTCCGAGGTTGTGCTGTTGGGACCTAGTCTCACCTGCTGGAGGAAACATCTCCTCCATGGCCACTCTACCCAGGCATCTCAGTATTCTATACGTTTCAGTCAAATACCCCTTCATCCTTCTAAACTCCTTTGAGTACAGGCACACAGTCATCAACCACTCATCATATGACAAACCCTTCATCCTAGAATCATTCTTATAAACCTCCTCTAGACTCCCTCTAATGCCATCACATCATTCTTTAGATGGAGTCATACAGTCACGCAGCACTGAAACAGACCCTTCAGTCCAACTTGTCCACATCAATCGCATATCTCAATTTGACCTAGTCCCAATTGCCAGCATTTGGCCCATATTCCTCAAAACCCTTCCTGTTCATATACTCATCCAGGTGCCTTTTAAACGTTGCTCTGGCAGATCATTCTATCCACGTACCGCCGTCTGTCTGAAAATGTTGTCCTTCAGGCCCTTTTTAAACTTTTCCCCTCTCACATTAAACTTATGCCCTGGGAAAATGACCTTGGCTATTCACCCTGTCCATGCTTTTCATCATTTTATAAACCTCCATAAGGTCACCCCTCAGCCTCCGACGTTCCAGTGAAAATAGCCCCAGTCTATTCAGCCTCACACTATAGCTCAAACCCTTTAGCCTTGGCAACATCCTTGTAAGTATTTTCTGAACTTCTCAACTTTGACAGCTTTCTGTAGAAGAGCGACCAGAATTGTACACAGTGTTCTAAAAGTAGCCTCAGCAATGTCCTGTACAGCCACAACATGACCTTCCAACTCCCATATCCAATGTTCTAACCAATGAAAACCTTCTTAACTATCCTGTGGCACCACTTTCAAGGAACTATGCACCTGCACCCCTGGGTCTCTGTGTTCGGCAACATCCCCCAGGGGTCTACCATTAAGTGTATAAGTCCTGCCCTGATTTTCCTTCCCAAAATGCAACACCTTGCATTTATCTAAATTAAACTCAATCTGCCACTCCTTGCCCCTTTGGTACATCTGATCAAGGTCCCATTATACTCTAATGTCATCTTTCTCACTGTCTATTACACCACCTATTTAGATGTCATCTTCAAACTTACTGACCATATCTCCTATTTCACTTCCAAATCATTTCTAGAAATGATGAAAAACAGTGGACCCAGCACCCATCCTTGTGGCACAATGCTAGTCACAGGCCTCCACTCTGAAAAGCAACCATTTACCATCACCCTCTGTCTCCTACCATCAAGTCAATTTTGTACCCAATTGGCTGGCTTCGCCGGATCCCATGTGATCTAACCTTACTAACCAGTCTACCATGCAGAACCCTATTGAATGACTTGAGGAAGTCCATATAGATGTCTACAACTCCGCCTTCATCAATGTCCTTTGTCACCTCTTCAAAAAAACTCAATCAAGCTAGTGAGACATAATTTCTCACATACAAAGCCATGTTACGGGGCCTGAACCTGATCACAATATTCCAAATGGGGTCTGACCAGAGCCTTATACAGCCTCAGAAATCACATGACACTAGGTTATAGTCCAACAGGTTTTTTTGAAAAAAAAAGCTTTCGGAGCATCAGTCCTTCTTCAGGTGTTGAGGGTCCAAAAGATTTCGTTTTCAAATAGACCTGTTGGCCTATAACCTGGTGTCATGTGATTTCTGACCTTGTCCACCCCAGTCCAGCACTAGCACCTCCAAATCATTGTCATACAGCCTCAGCTGTACCTCCCTGCTCTTGTATTCTAGCCCTCTCAAAATGAATGCCAATATTGCATTTACTTTCCTAACTGCCAATGGAACTTGCATGTTAACCTTAACAGAATCCTGAGCTGGACTTCCAAATTACTTTGTACTTCAAATTTCCACATCCTTTCCTCATTTACAGAGTAGTTTACATCTATATTCTTCCTAACCAATGTGCATAATTTAGCCATGTTGTATTCCTTCTGTCACTTCTTTGCCCACTCGCCAAGCCAGTCCTTCTACAGCCTCCTCACTTCCTCAGCATGACCAGTCCCTCCACCTATCTTTGTGTCATTTGCAAACATAGCAATAATGACCTCAGTTCTTTTAGCCAGATTGTTAACATATAATGTGAATAGTTGTGGTCTCAACACTGACGCCTGAAGAACTCCATGAGTCACCAGTTTCCATCCTGAAAAAGACCCTTTTATCACCACTCTCTACCTTCTGCCAGTCAGTCAATCTTCTATCCATGCCAGTACCTTGCCCTTAAAACCATGGGCTCTTACCTTATTTAGCAGCCTCCTGTGTGGCACCTTGTCAAAGGCCTTCTGGAAATTCAAATAGGTCACGTCCACTGGCTCTCCTTGGTCTAACTTGTTTGTTGCCTCCTCAGAGAATTCTAACAAGGGGACCTCCCCTTGACGAAGCATTATTTTACAAAGCACTTCCAAGTACTCTACTGTCTCATCCTTAATAATGGACACTAAAATCTCACCAAAGATTGAGGTCAGACTAACCAGCCTATAGTTTCCTATCTTCTGCCTCCTTCTATTATTAAACAGTGGCATTACATTAGCCAGTTTCCAGTCCTCTGTGACCTTCCCTGACTCCAGTGATTCTTGAAAGATCATCATCAATGCCTCCATAATATCCTCAGGTATCTCCATCAGAAACTGTGGAGTGTAGTCCATCAATGCTTCCCAATCCATTGGCTTCCTAATAGTGTCTTTCTTACATGCGTTTTCTCTCTCCTAATTTCTTTTTTCTATTCCACATTCTGACTTACTGTTAGGAGGCTTGTACACAACACCCGTCAGGATCTTTTTCATTAATGATTCCTCAACTCTACCCACACAGATTCTACACCTTCAGACTCTATATCACTTCTTGCTATCGATTTTATTTCTTACTAGCAAAACAATCTCTGCTCTCTGCCCATCTGCATGTCCTTTTGATAGGATGTTTATCCTTGGATATTTAATTCCCAGCTGTGATCCCTGTGTAGCCACATCTCTGCGAAACCCACAACATCATACCTGCCAATTTCACTCTGCACTATAAGCTCATTTACTGTGTTCATATACTGTGTGCATTTAAGTACCACACCCTCAGCCCTGCGTTGACTGCCCCCCTTCTCATAGTTGTTCCCCATCTGCTGTGCCTGAAGTTAGATTCTTGACCCTTTCCATACTCTCTGTAAAATTACTTGTGCTGGACATTCGGCCCATCGTGTCTGCTGCACCATTCGATGAGATCATGGCTGATCTGATAATCCTCAATTGCACTTCCCTGCCCCTTCCCCATAAACTTTGATCCCTCACTGATTCAAAACCTGTCTTTCTCAGCATTGAATCGACTTAACAACGCAGCCTCTAAGGCTCATTGTGGTAAAGAAATCTGCAGATTCAAACCTTCCGAGGGAAAAAAAATTCCTCCTCATCTCAAATGGGTGACCCCCTATTCTGAGACTCTGCCCTCTGTCCCTAAACTCTCCTGAAAGGAGTAACAATCTTTCTGCATCTACCATGTCAAGTCTAGCTGAATGGTACCTATGTGATGAAGACAAAGCTCCACATCAGAGATCCCCTGCCGAGCCAGCAATGTTGAACACCACACATTCCATGCAAAAGACCAGGTGCCGATGGTTTACCCAAATAGACAAAGAAAATTTCAACCTGCAGCAAGGAAAATTTGAAACACCCTCCCAACAAGAAGACACTAGCGGGTCCAAGAGGCCTGGGGAAGTAGTCATTCAACTACAGCCCTATCAAAAAGCTACCCAGAGAAGAGATCCTGTTTATGTTTCAAGTTGGGTTCAGGAAATACTCAACTTTCAGAAACCGTGGATCTATCTGCGATGGAATCTCATCAGCAAGCCCTGGAAACGCCGAAGGGTTTTTAATCCGTAGCCAGAGAACCAAACCAGTAACTTTCAGGAGAGTTGGAAAGTCTTAGAGGAATTTAAATTCAAGCGTTCACCAGAATCTGAACAGCTCAACGTTACACGG
Organism: Ginglymostoma cirratum; assembly: GCA_024137785.1. Taxonomy (NCBI): domain Eukaryota; kingdom Metazoa; phylum Chordata; class Chondrichthyes; order Orectolobiformes; family Ginglymostomatidae; genus Ginglymostoma; species Ginglymostoma cirratum. The sequence continues at coordinate 9,926,989 of JAHRHZ010000249.1, forward strand.
GAATTAGAGCAGCCTAACTAACTCAAAGAGAAGGCTGACATAAAAATCCAACTATTAACAGTCATGTAACACCACGAAGCCTCGCAGACTGAAAAAGAAAAGATTGGGGAAGATTTTCAAAACATCCTGTGCAAACATAGCCAGTGTTCTCACACTATTGACTCATCAAAAGAGATTTGTTTGAAAAAACAACGAGAGAGAACGAGAAAACAAAAATCTTCATTTCAGTAACTGGAAACTTTTCATAGAGAATCCCTACAGTGTGGAAACAGGCCCTTTGGCCCAACAAGTCCACACTGACCCTCAGAGCATCCCACCCAGACCGATCCCCCTAAAACCCACACACCCCTGAACACTACAGGCAATTTAGCATGGCCAATCCACCTAGCCTGCACATCTTTGGACTGTGAGAGGAAACCCACACAGGCACAGGGAGAAACGCCACACACAGACGGTCACCTGAGGTTGGAATTGAACCCAGGTCCCTAGCGCTGTGATGCTGCAGTGCTAACTACTGAGCCACCATGCCACCCTATCAAGGCTATCATGGAGAAGTCAGCCATTATTAATTGCAGAAATCACCAGCAAAATGAGGTTGGTCTTTCGAGAAAAGGCTTAGCAGTACATGGGGAATTAAACCAATTTGCCACCCATCCTGCAGACCGCAGAGTGAAATAGCAGCAACCTACAAATTCTGGTCTGTTTCCTCATTGATGGTGATGCACTTGTACGTACTCATCTTGGCTGCAGAGAAGCTACGATCCCACTCTGCCCCAGAACTCACCTTCCCAGCCAATGAGAAGAGGGCACAAGCATCTTCCCAGAGAGCTGAGTATTCTGTGGAGATGAATGCCTCAACTCCAACAGACCTCTTGAGGGTGGCGGGGTGTTTGGGTGCAGAGAAGGAGGAGTAAAGAACTAAATGCTAATGGTTGTAAGAGATGCTATACACTAATAATTGGAAGAAGATGGGGAGTGCAGGGCTAGCTAGGCTAGGAACAGCTGCTGAGCATTGTGTAAGCAGCTATGTAATACTGACATCACTCACAGTGCAGACCAGTCACATAAATACTATAGTTACAAGACCAAGTCATATCCTGAAAATCCTGCAGTGAGTAACTCATGTCCTGTCTTCTGATTAGCACCACATCCACAAACATCCACTCCCTGGTCCACCACCAACTCAATGTTGGCTGTGTGTCGCATCTACATGATGATTTGTGTCAACTCAACAAAACTCCTTCAACGGCACCTTCCAAATACACAACCAATACCTCCAGAAGGACAAGGGCAGCAGACACATGGGAACACCAACACCTTCCCTTCCCAGCCACTCACCGTTCTGATTTTAAGGAACTTTGGTGAATTTTTGCAATGTATCATGTAAATCATACACACTGCTGCTACTGAGCATCAGTAGGTGGAGGGAGTAAACGTTTGAGCTACCAAATATGTCCTGGATAATGTCAAGCTTCTTGAGTGTTGTCGGAGCTGCACCCATTCAGGTAAATGGGGAGTACTCCAGCACGCTCCTGACTTGTGCCTTGTAGATGGGGAACAGGGTTTGGAGAGTCAGGAGGTGAGTTACTCACCGCAGTATTCCTAGCTTCTGGCCTGCTCATGTAACCACAAACTTTATATGTTGAGTCCAGCTCAGTTTCTGGTCAACGGTCACCCCCGGGATGTTGATAGTGGGAGATTCAGTGATGATAGTGCCATTCAATGTTGAGTTAGTTAAATTGTTTCTTATTGGTGATGGTCATAGCCTAGGACTTGTGTGGTGCAGATGTCACTTGCCAATTGCTGGCCCAAGCTGGATATTGTCCAAATCTTGTTGCATGTGAACACGGACTGCTTCACTCTCTGAGGAGTCGTGAATGGTCCTGAACATTGTGCAATCATTGGCGAACATCCACACTTCCAACCTTATGATGGAGGGAAGGTCATTGATGAAGCAGCTGAAGGTGGTTGGGCCTTGGACACTATCCTGAGGAACACCTGGAGAGATGTCCTGGAGACGGGCTAACTGAACTGCAACAATCACGAGCATCTTCCTATGCTTTTTAAAATTCATTTGTGGGATGTGGGCATCACTGGCTGGCCAGCATTTCTTGCCCATCCCTAGTTGCCCTTCAGAAGGTGGTGGTGAGCTGCTTTCTTGAACCGCTGCAGTCCACCTGCCATGAGGGGGCGGAATTCCAGGATATTGACCCAGTGACAATGACAGAATGGTGATATATCTCTATGTCAGGATGATGAATAATTTGGAGGGGAACTTGGAGGTGGTGGTGTACCCATGTGTCTGCTGCCATTGTCCTTCTAAATGGAAGTGGTCGTGGGTTTGGAAGGTGCTGTCTGAGGATCTTTGGTGAACGTCCGCAGTGCATCTTGTAGATGTGCCAGGAATGACTCCATTTAGCAGAGATATTTCATAATTATTCACATTTTGCTAGTGGTCCTTGATGCCACAGTTGGTCAAATGCAGTCTTGATATTACTGATAATCACTCTCACCCCACTTCTGGAGTTCAGCTCTTTTGTCCTCAACGGAACCAAATCAATAATTAAATGTCCCTGTCAGAATGCAAACTAAGCATCAGGGAGCAGGATAGTACTCTGCAAGAGTTGCTTGATAGGGATGCATTCAAATAACCCAACCGCTTACTGAGAAAAAATTTTTTTCCTCAATTCCCTCAAGCATAGGCAAAATACTGCAGATGATGGAAATCTGAAACAAACACAGAATTCTGGAGAAACTCAGCAGGTCTGGCAGCATCTGTACAGAGAGAAACAGAGTTAACTTTTCAAGTCTAGTTTGACTTTTCTTCAAAACGGTTGCTGCCAGACCTATTGAGTTTCTCCAGAACTCCCTGTGTTCATTTCCTCACTTCACTCTTGCTTTTTGCAGATCACATTAAATCTATGCCCTCTTGGTCCTTTTACAAGCGAGAACACCTTCTCTCTAGTGACTCTTTCCGGCTCACATGTGATTTTGAAAACCTCTATCAGATCTTATTTTAGCTTTCTTCTGTCTGAGGAAAATAGACCCCACCTCTTCAACCTATGCTCATAACTATCTTCATCTGAGAACCATGCTTGTAAATCACTTCATTGAGTTTTACCCTTCAGCCCATTGTGTCTGTACCACCAAAAATACAATATGTCCCACAGGAGTTCTACTTTCCCGCACTAGGCCCAAAGCCTTGAATGCTATGACATTTCAAGTGCTCATCCAAGTAATTTTTAAAGATTGTGAGGCTTCTTGCCTCAACTACCCTCCCAGACAGTACATTCCAGACCCCCAACACCATCTGGATGATAAAGTTTTGTCCTCACATCCCCTCTAAGACTTTCACTTTAAAATTACGGCCCCTTGTTATTGGTCCTTTGACTATGGGGAATATGTTCTATTCACCCTGTCCACACTCCTCATAATCTTATACACTTCTGTCAGGTCCTTTTTAACTTTTCTGTTCCAAAGAAAACAACCTGAGCTTATCCACCCTTGCTTCATCACTGAAATGCTTCATCCCAGGCAACATTCTGGTGAATCTCTTCTGCACCCTCTCTAGTGCAATCACATCCTTCCTGTAGTGCAGTGACCAGAACTGCACACAATACTCCAGCCGAGGTCTCACAAGTGTCCTATACAAGTTCAACATCACAACATTGCTCTTGTTTTCTACGCCCCTATTAATACAATCAGAAGTCATATGACACGAGGTTATAGTCCAACAGGTTTACTTGAAATCACAAGCTTTCGAAGTGCTGCCCCTTCATCACTTGACCTGGTGTGATGTGACTTCCGATTTTGTCCACCCGACTCCAACACGGCACCTCCACATCAGGCCTATTAATAGCGCCAAAGACCCTGGGCGCTTTACTAATGGCTCTGTTCCAACTTGCCCTGTCACCTGTAATGATTTGTGCACATGTACACAGATGTATATATCCCTGCATTGAACCTCACTTGTCAACTAACTACCCCCAACACCAACTTGTCTATGCCCTTCTGGAGTTCTACAATGCCTTCCCTCACAGTTTACTAGTTTTATGTCATCTGAAAACTTTGCAATTGCCCCTGCACATCAAATCCAGATCATTAATATATCTCAGGAAGATCAAATCCTAGTACTGACTCCTGGGGAACATCAGTACAAACCTGACTCCAGTCAGAAAAATATCTATTGTCCATCACTCTGTTTCCTATCAGACAGACATTTTCTATTCTGCGACTGACCCTTTTCTCTGATGATCTATAACTGTGATCACAAATTGGTTGTGTGGCCCTGTACGAAAGGCCTCCTGAGAGACCTTGTACACCACATCAACAGAATAACCCTCTTCATGGTCTTCAGTTACTGCTTCAAAACACTGGCCACTACTGGTCCACCACGTTCCCTGAAATAGAGAGCAGCTCTGCCATTGTATAACACAATGGAACTCAGTCTGGCTCAGTTTCTCAGCAACACCCAATCACACAGCTCCTTACTGCACCATGGCGTCGCAACGACAGAATGAGGTTTTGTTACAACACAGGCTGCATTTCAAAACATGCCATTGAAAAGAGAGATTTTCTATTTGTATCACACCTTCTCACATTGTTCAGAGACATCTTGAAGCACTTCACACATAAATCTTTACTACAGGATGAAATATGGCAGCTGTTTTTTTTTTGCACGGAGAGATCCCAGCAGACTGCAATGAAATGAGTTACTAGTTAATCTGTATTTGGTAGCATTGACTGAGGTATAACTCTTAGTAGCCTTAAACAATGCAGGGACAAGAAAGTGGGATCATGACATAGAGGGCTGAATGGTAGTTTTTTTTTAATTTAAGCAGTTCAACAATGTTATGACATGCCTCTGGAGTAAATGGGATTTGAAACCAAGCCTCCTGCTCAGAGGTAAGGATACTATCACTGAACCATTGCATCTCCCACAGTTCTGTGACCCCCAGTGCTGATTTTGGATGCAAAGTGACCTCTACCTGTCTGCTTGAACCTTTTGCTCTTTAATTAACATGAGACATAACTCCAGGTGGAATTCCTGCCTCTTGGACAGCCAGCCCACTGGAGGCTAGCGGCTCTCTGTGCCATGACAGAAACAGGGACCACTGCCTGGCAACAAGGAGAGTCAGGAATGTCCCCAAAGCCAATTCAGTCTGGGATCTTGCTGGCACTGGATTGGCAAGCAACTGCAAGAAAAGTGTATCATCCACAGGGAGGTGGGTACATATCAGACCGGGCAGGAGACAAGGGGAGACGGGGGAGACAGGGGGAGGCAAAGCACTGAGGTGGTGGCCTCTGACTGGTCTGAGGCCACAGGAAGGAGACATCCTGCTGAACTTCCCTTTTCACTGATCAGCAGCCTGCAAGGCCACATCCTGGGCACTGACCTCTCCAGCAACACACGATGCCAGGTGGAAGAGCATATTATTGAGCATCATTTCCAACACAAGGGCCTTAATTAGGGCGTATGGCACACACAATTCCTCCCCCTGTATGCCCACATCATTGTGGAAGCGCAGGAGCAGAGTTGGCTGAACATTGGCAGACGCCCAGTCACTTACAGTTGGCAGTGGGGCAGTGGTAGACTCAGTGGATTTGTAGTCCAGAGGCCCAGGCTAATGCTCTACGGACATGAGTTCAAATACCACAAATCCAGCTGGTGGAATTTACAGTAAATTAATGTACGTGGAATTCAATGCTGGTGTAACAATGACTATAAAACCATCATCAATTGTCTTTGAAACCCACCTGGTCGACTTTCTTCTAGGATAGGAAACTACCATCCTTACCTTGCCTCTCATCCACCCTCTGGAATGGCCTAGAAAGCCAGCTGTATCAAATTATTAAAAAATCTAAAAGGAATGAAATCAGACAGGACAGCTGTTGCAACACAGTGTGGAACTGGAGGAACACAACAGGCCTGGCAGCATCAGTGGAGCGGGAACGCTGACATTTCAGGTCAGGACCCTTCTTCAGATTTCCTGTTGATCACCCATGACAATTTCCAATGGAGAAGCTAATGGGAAACTATAGGCTCCACAAACCTCGGGAGTTGAAAAAAAGCCCATTTTGTTTGCAGACAAAAAGCCTCTGTGTGGGAATATATCTCACTTCAAGCAAGCATGTGAGGTACATTATAAGTTTGATTGATTACCTCAAATTGTTTATTAGTGTCATTATTAGCAGACTCAGTATTATTCCACAAGTGTCAATAAATGTGGAGCGAGAAAAGCACAGCAGGTCAGAAAGCATCCGAAGAGCAGGAAAGTCAACATTTCAGGCCGAAACCCTTCACCAGGACTGCAGAGGGGGAGGGGAGCCTAGAAATAAATAGAGGGAGGGGCTTGGGCTGGGAGGAGGATGAGTGGGATGGTGATAGGTGGATGCAGGTAGGGAATTATTATGATTGGTCAGTGGGTAGGGTGGAGTGGATAGGTGAGGAGAAAGATGGACAGGTCAGGTCAGGTCAGGAGGGGGAGGAGGAGGGTGACAGCTGGACATGGGATGAGTCTGGGGGTTGGGAAATTTTGAAGCTGGTGAAGTCAATGTTGAGGCTTACTGGGCTGTAAGCTCCCAAGTGAAATACTAGATGTTTTTCCTCCAGGTTATGTTTGGCCTCACTCTGAAAGTGGAGGAGGCCAAGGATGGACATGTCGTCAGGGGAGTGGGAGGGGGTGTTAAAATGGATGGCGACTGGAAGGTTGGGTTGGTTGGTGTGTGCAGAGCATCAATGTTCCACAAACTGGTTCCCAATGTAGAGGAGACCACATCGGGAGCAACAAATACAATAGATAAGGTTGGATGAAGTGCAGGTGAATCTCTGCTGGATCTGTAAGGTTTGTTTGGGCCATGGATGGAGGTGAGGGGGGTGGTGTAAGGGCAGGTGTAGCACCTCCTGTGGTTGAGGGGAAAGATACCAGGTGTGGTGGAGAGGTTGGTGGAGAGTGTGGAGCTGGCGAGGGAGTCACAGAAAGAACAGTCCCTGCAGAAACAAACAGGGGTGGGGAGGGAAATATCTTTCTGGTGGTGGGGTCTGATTGTAGGTGGCGGAAATGTCGGAGGATGAGGCGTTGTATTTGGATGTTGGCAGGGTGGTATGTGAGGAGTAAGGGGACTCTATCCTTATTGCTGTTGGGGGGAAGGGGTTTGAGGGCAGAAGTGTGGGAAATGGAGGGAACTCCTTATTCCACAAGTATTGCCCAATCATATAATCACACTCAACAGCAGAGGTTTCATTTTACAATTTGCAAAGCACGGGCTGGTTGAGTACAATCTATACTTTTCTGCAACTAGGTGTCTTTTAATGTCATTTTTTTTAATGCACCATTGGATAGGGACAATACAGCATCTGGCCCTCTCCCTTCCCCTTTGTATGTAACTACAGAAGAAAAGAGGAAGAGAGGGTAAAGAGAGGATTCTTGGAAGGAAAATAAGCTCAGGCAATGTCAACTAAATTTACGATTTTAAGGAGGGTGCCAGGATAGACAGACCTGGGAATTCACACAGAAGGTGAAAGGATGAGTTAAGAAAGCTGTTGAACAACAGGAAATAAAGGTCTTTGGTTATTGTCATAGATGCATAGAGTAAAAGATCTAGGAAGTTGCTATAAAATACGGGGAAGGCCCTAGCTGGAGTATTATGTTCAGTTCTGGAAGCTGCACTTTAGGATGTCAATGCAATGGGCTGGATGCAGAACAGGTTAGTTAGACTGAAAATAGAGGTAAAGCATTTGAGTTATCCAGAAAGTGCGGAAAAGCTGTAGTTAACCTCCAGAAAGCAGAGAAGGTTAAGGGAAGATTTAACTGAGGTGTTTAAAGTCATGAGAGCGCTTGATAGAATAGATACTGTTCGCACCAGCAGGACAGTCAATTACCAGCGAATTGTACATAGTTGGCAAAAATTCCCATCGGGTGATAAGGAGAGGATTTTTTTTTACTCAGTCAGTTGTAATGACCTGGTATAAAATGTCTGAAAATGTGTGTTGGATGCAAATTGAATAGCAACTTACAAACATGGAAGTGTGCAAACCAAAAACATAAATGATTTTCATGAAGTATTTCCTTAAAGGCTCTTGTGGTCTAGTGGTAGTATGTCCCTAATGTTGAGCCAGCAGTCCTAGGCTCCAGGCCTACCTACTTCAGATATAATATCAGAGCAGGTTAGTTAGAAAATATCTTGAAAAGCTTTGCCTCCCTTCCCTTCCCAGCTCTGACAAAGTCTCGGTATGTGAAGGGTTGACTCATTTCATGTTTACCGGTTGCAGTCGCATTTGAGCTTAGCCTGGGTCTGATTTTGTTGATGTGAATGATGCTGATGGAAGACTGCTCAAGCTTTGGCCGCTGACAGGGAGCTCATTGTAATAACAATAATACAGTGTTTACACCATGTGAGATCTATTAGGATCTCAAGCTGTGAGCGTAGCTTGGTCTGTGAGATGAAACCGGGATTGTAATAACGGGCAGCAGGATATCACACTGAATACTGCAATTATTTGGAAGCGGATGTTGTTAAGTGTATTTGACTGAAAAGACAGGTGCACAGTTATCTTTTGCTGGATTACTGATGCAGGATTTGTCTGACTCACTCCTCCACAGCTGTCTTCCCGACCCTTTGTTTGACCTAACAAATGGGATTCCTCACGGATGTATCAGATAGCGTTGTTTTTTTCGTGAGCTTTTCTTTCCTCCTCCCTGCTGTGCACATGTGCACGTGTGTGTGTGTGTATATGTCTCTGTTTGTGTGTGTCTGTGTATGTGTGTATGTGCATGTCTGTGTGTGTGTGT